>JAMPIV010016934.1:12500-102500 GCA_024509875.1 Oreohelix idahoensis
GGGTTTTTTGGGGGGGGGGGGGGTGGGTTTGGGGTGGGGTGGGGGGTTTTTTTGGGGTGGGTTGGGGGGGGGGGGGGGGGGGTTGGTTTGGGGGGGGGGGGGGTGGGTTTTTTTTGGTTTGGGGGGTGGGGGGGGTTGGGGGGGGGTGTTTTTTGGGGGGGTTTTGGGGGGGGGGGGGGGTTTTTGGGGGGGGTGGGGGGGGGGGTGTGGGGGTGTGTGGGGGTGGGGGGTGTGGGGGGGGGTGTGGGGGGGTGGGGGGGGAGGGGGGGGGTTGGGGGGGGGGGGGGGGGGGGGGTTGGGGGGGGGGGGGGGTTTTGGGGGTTTGGGGGGGGGGGGGGGGTTTTTGGGGGGGGGTTTTTGGGGGGGGGGGGGGGGGGGGGGGGGTTTTTTTTTGGGGGGGGGGTGGGGGGGGGGGGGGGGGGGGGGGGGGTTTTTTTTTGGGGGGGGGGGGGCGGGGGGGGGGGGGGGGGGGGGGGGGGGGGGTGGGGGGGGGGGGGGGGGGGGGGGGGGGGGGGGGGGGGGGGGGGGGGGGGGGGGGTTTTTTTGGGGGGGGGGTTTGGTGGGTTTGGGGGGGGGGTTGGGGGGGGGGGGGGGGGGGGGGGGGGGGGGGGGTTTTGGGGGGGGGGGGGGGGGTTTTTTGGGGGGGTGTGGGGGGGTGTTGGGGGGGGGGGGGGGGGGGGGGGGGGGGTGGGGTTTGTGGGGGGGGGGGGGGGGGGGAGGGGGCTGGTTGGGTGGGTGAGGGGGGGGGGGGGGGGGGGGTGGTTGGGGGTGGGTGGGTGGGGGGGTGGGGGGGGGGGGGGGGGGGGGGGGGGGGGGGGGGGGGGGTTGGGGGGGGGGGGGGGGGGGGGGGGGGGGGGGGGGGGGGGGGGGGGGGGGGGTTTGGGGGGGGGGGGGGGGGGGGGGGGGGGGGGGGGGGGGGGGGGGGGGGGGGGGGGGGGGGGGGGGGGGGGGGCGGGGGGGGGGGGGACGGGGGGGGAGGGGGGGGGGGGGGGGGGGGGGGGGGTGTTGGGAGGGGGGGGTGGGGTGGGGGGTTGGGGGGTGGGGGGGGGGGGAAGGGGGGGGGGGGGGGGGGGGGGATGGGGGGGGGGGGAGGGGGGAGGAGAGGGGGGGGGTGGGGTGGTGGGTGGGGGTTGTTGGGGGGGGGGGGGGGGGGGGGGGGTTGTGGGTGTGGGGGGGGGGGTGGGTGGGGGGGGGGGGGGGGGGGGGTGGGGGGGGGTATGGGGGGGTGGTGATTGTGGGTTGTGTTGGTTTGGGGGGGGGGGGGGGGATTTGGGGGGTGGGGGGGGGGGGGGTTGGGAGGGTTTGGGGGTTTATTTTTCCAATGAGGGGGGCGAGTTGGATGGGTATTGGGGACTCTATAATGTATATTAGGTTTGGTAAGGTGGGGGTGGTTGGGACATGTTTTGGTACACCCCAATGTTCAGGGGGTGAAACCCCAATGTAGACTAGGATTAACTTGTGGTGTTCATGAAAGTGGTGCATTACATACTTATTGGGTGTGGGGAGGATTTGGGGGGGATTGATTTTTGGAGGGGGGTAGTTGAAGGTTTATGGGGAGATTAGATAATTGTTGTTTGTATGGATTTTTTTGGATGGTATATGTTTGGGTTTGATTGAAGTTTGGTGCTTACCCATATTAATTGAAATTAGGTCTAATGTTTTTTATTGTTGGGGTTGCATAATTTGTGGGTAATGGGGATTTTATTTTATCAGTGACACTTGTGTTTTGTGTGGTAATTTGTTTATTTGCAAATATAACGGATATTTATTTTATTAAAAATTTGGGATGGGAGCAATTTTGTTAGTTTGGTTAGAATATGAGTATAAATACAGGGAGTGAACCATCATCTAGAGTTACAAATTATATAAAATGAAGGAAAGCATAGTGCATCATGGACCTAGTTAAGCAATAATATTTGTATATTACTTAATAATTTTGATTAAGAAGGGGGACTTGAGTAATGGTTAGAAGAAATTAATAATGATGATTTGGTAAGAAAGGGTTGATTTGTTGAAGGATTGAAGATTTAAAGTGTGGTAATTTGATTTATAGATTAGAGTGACTAGATGATGTTTTAAATTTTTTTAAGTTTCTAAAAGAATGTCAGCTAAGGTTATAATATATATTTGACGAGCCCTCAAAGAATTGATAAATAGGGATACGAGACTAATGATGGATAGCACAAGGTAAAATCGGATGACTTAGAATTTCCATAGGCATATTTATGTAAGGAATTACGTAATTTTGGTGTGGAAAGGGATTTATTAAATAGAAGCCATTGGTAATGCTAAAAGAATTTTTTTAGAGTTTTTATGTAGAAATAATGATTGAATATATCGGATGTTTATGGTTGGGTATCGTTTGTGTATAGTGAAAGTTCCTGAACAAAGAAAATAATGGGGTTGAAGTTTTTTGTTATAGGCTGTGGGATATGGGTTAGATTTGCTAGAAGATTTACCAAATAGGACTTGTTGGATTGATAAAAGACGGGTCTAAATCAGGAGGAATATGCAATCAAATCCATAATTGAATATAAGTTTAGGTATGTATGGGATTCACAATTGGTGAACCTAATCATTTTAGATGTCGTGGGTATTTGAACAAGATAATTTTGAATTGACAAATAGGTAATTGAGATAAAAAAAACTATGAGGGCAGGTCAGAAATATCAGGCCATGTACCAGGGTGGAGGAAAGATAGAATCTTTTGGTAAAGGTATGAATAAGGCACAGTGCAGTCACATTGAAGTTATACCATTTTGCTTGTCCTTTTAGGGGAGTTATGTAGGTAGACAGATGGAAACGATTGAATTTGGGTGGTATTTGATGTAGGGGGCAATATTGAGAGAACAGTTATTTGATTGTTTAAGTTGGAATGGAGTTTGGTATTGAGGTTTGATGGTATAATATGCCACTTCCATATCTAAAGGAATTGACTGGATGGGGGGGTTTAGAAACAAAGAGTGCGAGGGAGTTCTTGCACAAATTTGAATTAGGTTAGGTTGATTGGGGACATTATAACTACAAATTTGATTTTTTGTTTTATCAAGGAATTTTGTTATTGAGTTTTTAGGGAACAGTTTTTTGTGTACACTGATGGAAGTTAGATAGAATTTCAAATGTGAGAAGGGAGGGACACAAACAGTTTTATTGGAGTTGCTAAGGATTCAGCCCCCTCCCTAATAGTGAAAAAGGAACCAAAATGATGGGATGAGATTAGAAGGACCCAAGAACTAAGGAATTGATCACAGGGTGAGAAATGCAGGTGATTTTTTTTGGGTGTTTAGAGCCGGGACAGGGCATGAAGTGAAGGTGGTTTATGGAAGACTTTGATAATTGTATGTTGGAATACCCATTGGGATAAACGTTTGTTATCTTTTTAAGGCATGTGAACTAAGGGGGTTTTTAATTTAATTGGTCTTGGTTTATGGGTTTCGTTTAACTCGAGTGAGAAGACTTGCATAATTTTTAATGGTGATCGGCGGTAGATAAATGGACGTTGAATGCTAGATTACTGTAAGGATTATGGGTTTGAAAGTTTTAGTCACTTAGCTTAGTGTTACACAATGGTGGGAGAATGGGGGGTGATTACAATATTAATTGGTTGGGAAAAGATGTTATAGTATTATCATTTGAAGTTTATTTATTTTTTTTGATGTTGGAAGGTGAGTACCATATGTTTGAGACTAAAGATATTTGAAGTTAGGTAATGGATACGATTATATTTTTTATGGGGGAGTTGAATATGATTGGCTATTGTTTAGTTGGATAATGTTTTAATACGATTGAGACTTGTAGGGATAGGGTAGGAGTATGAGTTTTTGAATGATCAATAGAATTATTATTCCAAGATGTTGGGTTAATGTCAATTGGTGAATGGATTTTGAATTGGATGTTAATACAGATTTTATTTGAATTTTATTCAGAGGATTTCATGACAGTCCATGATGGGGAGATTAAAATGGTTTTATTTTTTGGAGGAGCAGAATGTTCATTATGTGAATATTTGAGTGGATGTGTAAATTATTTTTGGATTTGTGGGTAGATTTGATGGTGAGTTGTTTTTTAAATTGGTGATGGATGTTGGATTAAAGCCGGTTTTTAAATTACGAAGTTTGGAGGAGGATTAACACGGGGCGGTTTATGAGGCAGAAATTTAATAGGAAAATTTGTGGAGGTGGGAAGGGTATTAGGTGGTGTACGGCCGTATGCGGCTTAGGATTAATACCGGGCGTGAGGATCACAGGGGGAGCGGGGTGAGTGATTCTGGGGGTTAGACCCAACGCTGGCGAAGGGGGGTTGGGGGGGGGGCGAGAGGTGGGGCCGGGATCCTTTAGACGGGACAGGGGGGAGATTCGGCACACTGTTTGGATGTTGTGGATGCATTTTGTTGGATGTGGTTGGGATTTGAGGGGATTGGCATAATAGATCGGATGTGGGAATGGTCTGAGGATGTAGCAGGGAATTGTCTTGTATGCTTTCGTCGAGAGGGGGGGGTGGCGAGAGTTGGGCAAGGATGGTCCACCATGCAAAGGCACACAACGAGGCGATTTTTACTGTTTGCATAAGCGTGCTTTTGAAGGCGAGCAACATTTTTTTTTTGCAAGCAATATAAAGGAGGAGAGAAGAACCGGGACTGATTCTAAAGTGGGCGAACAACTGGATTACGGACTACGGGACTACTACGACTTATGGAACATGGAACACAAGAAGATAAAATGGGAAAGAAAGAGGGAGCTGATGGAAAGAGATGAGGAAAGCAAAATCTAGTAGAAATCAACTGGCTCTATTTACCGAAACAAAGGGGGGGAAAAAGGGACAAGGAGTCATGGATCATCGATTATGGCATTAACACGTCTGCTTATACAGTGGCTGTTACCCCCCCCCCGCCACAGATCTGAAAGAGTTAGAAGGGGGGTGTGGGGTTGCATTGTGGGCCAAAAAACCAGAAAGATAGTTAGTATCAAGGGATGGGGTACTTTTTGTCTCGGGATGCGCATTATGGTTGTTAAAAGTTAAATGGAAGGAGAAAAACCATTAGTCAAACCTGGTCTTTGTGTATGGGCCAAATGAGAGGATGAGTAGAGCAGAGGTCAAGGTAAGGAATTCTTCGAGCATGCTTCAAAGGATCAGTGGATGATCTGCTCTAGATGAAATTATTCATGCTCGGGAGATTTTCAATGCCAGAGTTGGAAAAATGCACCATGCTAGATGGGTGGCTGTGGAAGTTATCGGAAGATATGTGAGAAGAGGTACTCTCAGATGACAATGGAAAGCGAGAGCGACTCCTTTCAGATTCTGCAGTGTGAGCAGAATGTCTGATCATTACCAAACACAAAGTTCCCCATAAGCGCCATTACATGCATACACTATAGGTCAACTAGGTGTGAACCAACAAAGGTTGAGAAGGTCAGTGATCGACTAATGCCATTGTTAGGAGGAGGCTCATTCAAATATGTCCGGATGCTAGAGTCTGGGAGGGGGCCAGAGATTGGAAGTGATCACTACCTGCTAACAATCAAACGAACAACTGAAAGAGTTGCTCAGCCTAGGAACTGCCCAACATCACGCAAGAAACCATGAAACCAAGGTAAAATGAGAACCGGTAGAAGTTAAAATGAGCATTAAGACCTACAAGCTGAAAGAGCCAGAAATTAAGGACCAGATATCAGGGGCTTATTGCTACAGCGGGTGAGAAACACAGAAGAACAACTTAATGAGTTGGAAACCCTCTGGCATAAATTCAAGGACATCATAAAGACAGCTGCTGCAGAAGCATGTGGTGAAGTCCGACTTGGGAACAAGAGAAAGAGGACACCTTGGTGGACAAATGAAGTCAAAGAGAAAATAAGAGAGAAGAAAATGGCATGGAAACAATACTTAGGAGCTAAAAACACAACAGGACAAATGGAAAAATATAGAGAATATGTGACACTCAGAACAGAAGCAAAGAACAAAGTGCTAGCAGCAAAACAGAAAGTCCTGGGAAGAATTTGGAGAAAAGCTAGAAAAAGATGCACAAGAAAACCAGAAATTGTTCTATAAGACCCTAAGAACATGAGGAAGGAAAAACAATGCCCTCTTAAATTTATAAAGGACAAGCAAGGCAAATTGCTTACTGCCCCGAAGGAAGTAATGGAAAGATGGAAAGAATATTTCTCAGAACTCCTGGATGGTGAGCAAGGTAAGCATCAGAAATGATAACACACTAGCACAGAAGAGGATACAAATGGTGATGAAGATGACATAAAGATGGAAGAACTGAAGGCAGCACTGGAGAAAATCAAGATGGGCAAAGCAGCAGGGCATGATGGTATAACACCAGAAATGGTTAAGTACATGGGAGCATCAGGCGACCTATTACTCCTAAGGGTCCTACAGGCAGCATGGTGCAACAAAGGCCATACCAAAGGATTGGGAGATCGCCATCATAACACCAATTTTCAAAAAGGGTGACAATCGACAATGTGGAAACCATAGAGGCATATCCCTTCTCAGTGTCCCTGGTAAAATCTACTCTAGAATCCTAGAGCAGAGACTCCGACTCCTAGCTGAGCCACAATTGGATGAGGTCCAGTGCGGATTCCGAGCAAACCGAAGTACTCAAGACCTAATCTTCACACTCAGACAGCTGAGTGAAAAGGCCCTTGAGTATAAGAGTGAGATGCATCTTTGTTTCATAGATCTGGAAAAGGCGTTTGACAGGGTCCCCTGGAGCAAACTTTGGGACTGTTTGGCAAGGAAGAATATTCAGCACCTCTGATTCATGCTATACAGAGCTTCTACAAGTCTTGCAGAAATTATGTGAGGACAGCAAACCATAAGTCAGAAGAGTTCAGGACCACCACTGGTGTAAGGACAAGGCGATATCCTGTTCACCTTACCCTTTTTATACTCCTCATGGACGATGTCATCAAGGCATGTAAGGATGAGGTGGATGAGAACAAAAAAGTATTCAGTGGGGTACTGGAAGATGAGACAGGTCTATATTTCGGAGCTGGCATTTGCTGATGATGTTGCCCTGATTGCTAAATCAGAGGCACATCTCCAATCCAACCTGCAAGTCTGGAAGGAAGAGATGGAGAAGAGAGGGATGGTCATAAGCAGCTCTAAAAACAAAATCCATGGTGATATCACGAGAAGAAAGATAAAACATCAGATTTAAAGTTGGGAGAACAGGTCCTGGAACAGGTCGACCCACTTTAAATATTCGGAGCTATAATAGACGAAAGGGGGGCATCAAAGAAGAGTTGGCCCACTCGATAAAAGCAGCAGGCTGGAAGAGACTTTATCAGGCCATAAATCGAGGGATTCGCCCTCAGCAAGAAAAAGAGGTTGGTAAGAAAAAACGAAGATGGCTAGTATACCGCTGCCCACCTATGTCACGCAGTCTTGACATATGGATGCGAGGTCTATTGGGCACTAATGAACTTAAACCCACAAAAAGCCAGGATTGACAAAAACTCAGATAATGAGTAATCTGAGGTAAAGGTGGTTGATGTAACAAGAAGATACATGGTCCGCAAGCCGAGACGTTTACCTCTCTTACAAAGACGCATTCTACAGATGTCGTCTATTCCACTTCATGTCAATTCCATTCCATTCCACACCGTCTTCATGGATCGAGACTCGTCCATCGTCTTTCGTCTGCGTCGATAAATCTTCGACCTGCTAATACCAGAATTCTTTCTAACTTCGCAACTTCCCTACCGCTTCCGTTTTGCTCTTTGAAAATATACAAGTCCATCATAGACTCTACTTAGATAGGACTTTATAGAAACAACTTAAAAGTTCATTTCTATTACGGTACTGTATACATTTTATAATAATCATTTATTGAAGCTCTAAGCTTGCTGCTTGTCTCCAGGACCGGATGAAGCCAAAAAGGCTTTTGTGTGTGTGTGTGTGTGCCCCATTCCCCCCTTTTTCAGCAAATAGGCAATACTTTTAATATTTTCTTGTTCAAACACCTTATCATGGTGATGGTATATATTAGTATACAATAATAGACTGCTTTGTTAGCATTGCTTACTTCTTTTATTAATAATTTTGTTTTTTTAATGTTAATTACTATTAGCTTTGTTATTATTAAGGTAAACACAATAAACACATTTTATTGAAAAATCTATGCATTTTTTACTTTTTAAAAACTGGACTCCAAAAGCTCCAGGCCCCAAGACTTCAGCCTGCTTAGCCTAATGGATAATCCGGCCCTGCATCTCTCGCTGTTTTCTTCTGTGACATAAACTTTGTCATCACTATAATCAAATTGATAAAGATAATTACAGTAGATGATAAAGTTCCTTTACACCTATCTGTCTTTTGAAAGTAAAAATAAAATAAAAAATCGTATTGAAGTCAATTTTACACATGAACAGTATATTAGACAAACACATCGATCAAAAACTGGAAAAACAGAAAAATCATCAATACCGCAAATAGACCAGCCATGAACAAATATACTGAAATAATAATGCATGCACGACCACTATCTTCTGATAGTTAAACATGAAATAAAAATGGTATTCGAATCAATTTTAAATTAGAACGATGCACCAGCATAACAGCACAATAATGAACTAGAAAAACAGACCAATCATAAATAGACACTTAGACCAGCCGCGAACTAACTGTCATGAACTAGAAAAATAGACCAGGCATGAACTAGTCAAACAGCCCATCATGACCTAGACAAACAGATCAGTCGTGAACTAAACAATCAGACCGATAAAGAACTAGCCAAACAGTTCAATCAAGAACTAATAAAACAGACCAAATACAACGAACTAAACAAGGTCAGCCCAATCTTGAACTATAAAACAGAAACAATAGATACAAGAAAAGGAGACCAATCAAGAACTAGACGAACAGGCTAATTATGAACTAAAAAAAAATATTCAGGAACTAGAAGAACAGACTAATCATGAAATACAAAAACAAACTAATCATGAACTAGAAGAAAAATCTAATTATGAAATAGAAGAAGAATCTAATCATGAATTAGAAAAAAAAAACTAATCAAGAATTAGAAAAAGAAACTAGTCATGAACTGAAAAAAAAGATGAACTATAAGAACAGACTAATTATGAGCTAGAAGAACAAATTAATAACGAAACAGAAGAACAATCTAATAATGAACTGGAAAAGGAACTAATCAGGAACTAGTAAGACAAACTAATCATGAATTAGAATAAAAAATATAATCATTAACTCATCATGAACTTGAACAGACTTCATGAACTAAAACAATTAACTAATCATGGCCTAGAAGATAAGACTCACCATGAACTAGAAGATAAGACACACAATGAACTAGAAGATAAGACTCAACATGAACTAGAACAACAAACTAATCATTAACTAGAAGATAAGACTCATCATGAACTAGAAAATACGACTCATCACTAACTAGAAGATAAGACTCACCATGAACTAGATCAACAAACTAATCATGAACTAAAAGATAAGACTCATCATAAACTAGAAGATAAGATTCATCACAAAATAGAAGGATACGACTCACTATGAACTAGAACAACAAACTAATCATGAACTAGAAGATAAGACTCATCATGACCTAGAAGAGCAGAATAATCATAAAATAGAAGAACAGACTAATCATCAACTAGAAGAAAAGGCTAATCATGAAGTAGAAGAACAAACTAATCATAAACTAGAAGAACAGACTAACCATGAAGTAGAAGAACAAACTAATCATAAACTAGAAGAACAGACTAATCATGAAGTAAAAGAATAAGCTATCATCATGAACTAGAATAAGAAACCAATCATGAACTAGAAGATAAGACTCATCATGAACTAGAAAATAAGACTCATCACGAACTAGAAGAAAAGACTAACCATGAACTAGAACAACAAAGTACTCATGAACTAGAAGATAAGACTCATCATGATCTAGAAGAGCAGACTATTCATAAAATAGAAGAACAGACTAATCATCAACTAGAAAAAAAGACTAATCATGAAGTAGAAGAACAAACTAATTATAAACTAGAAGAACAGACAAATCATGAACTAAAAGAACAAACTAATACTGAAGTAGAACAACAGACTAATAAAACTAGAAGAACAGACTAGTCATGACTTAGAAGAACAAACCAATCATGACCTAGAAAAACAAAATAATCATGAAGTAGAAGAACAGTCTAATCATAAACTAGAAGAACAGACAAATAATGACCAAGAAGAACAAACTAATCATGAAGTAGAAGAACAGAATAACCATAAATTAGAAAAACTGGCTAATCGTGACTTAGAAAAACAAACTAATCATGAACTAGAAGAACAGACTAATCATAAACTAGAAAAACAGACAAATCATGAACTAGAAGACCAAACTAATCAAAAAGTAGAAGAACAGATTAATCATAAACTAGAAGAACAGATTAATCATTAACTAGAAGAACAGACTAATCATGACCTAGATGAACAAATTAATCATGAGCTAGAAAAGACTAACCATAAACTAGAAGAACAGACAAATCATGAACTAGAAGAACAAACTAATCATAAACTAGAAGAACAAACTAATCATAAACTAGAAGAACAGATTAGTCATTAACTAGAAGAACAGACTAATCATGACCTAGAAGATCAAATTAATCATGAGCTAGAAAAGACTAACCATAAAATAGAAGAACAGATTAATCATGAACTAGAAGACCAAACTAATCAAAAAGTAGAAGAACAGACTAATCATAAACTAGAAGACCAAACTAATCATAAACTAGAAGAACAGACAAATCATGAACTAGAAGACCAAACTAACCATAAACTAGAAGAACAGACAAATCATAAACTAGAACAATAAACTAATCATGACCTAGAAGAACAAACTAATCATGAAGTAGAAGAACAGACTAATCATAAACTAGAAGTACAGACAAATCATGAACTAGAAGAACAGAATAATCATAAACTAGAAGTACAGACAAATCATGAACTAGAAGACCAAACTAATCATGACCTAGAAGAATAGACTAATCATGACCTAGAAGAACAAACTAATCATAAAGTAGAAGAACAGACTAATCATAAACTAGAAGAACAGACAAATCATGAACTAGAAGACCAAACTAATCATAAACTAGAAGAACAGACAAATCATGAACTAGAAGACCAAACTAACCATAAACTAGAAGAACAGACAAATCATGAACTAGAACAATAAACTAATCATGACCTAGAAGAACAAACTAATCATGAAGTAGAAGAACAGACTAATCATAAACTAGAAGTACAGACAAATCATGAAGTAGAAAAAACAACTGATCATAAACTAGAAGAACAAACTAATCATGAAGTAGAAGAACAGACTAATCATAACCTAGAAGATAAGGCTCATCACTAACTAGAACAATAAACTAATCATGGCCTAGAAGATAAGACTCATCATGAACGAGAAGATGAGACTGACAATGAACTAGAAGATAAGACTCATCATGAACTAGAAAATATGATGCAGCATGAACTAGAAGATACGACTCACCATGAACTAGAACAACAAACTAATCAAGAATTAGAAGATAAGACTCATTATAAACTAGAAGATAAGACTCATCCTGAACTAGAAGATAAGACTCACCATGAACTAGAACAACAAACTTATCATGGCCTAGAAGATAAGACTCATCATGAACGAGAAGATGAGACTCATAATGTACTAGAAGATAAGACTCATCATGAACTAGAAGAACAAACTAATCATGAACTAGAAGATAAGACTCATCATGAACTAGAAAATAAGACTCATCACGAACTAGAAGGATATGACTCACTATGAACTAGAACAACAAACTAATCATGAACTAGAAGATAAGACTCATCATGACCTAGAAGAGCAGAATAATCATAAAATAGAAGAACAGACTAATCATCAACTAGAAGAAAAGGCTAATCATGAAGTAGAAGAACAAACTAATCATAAACTAGAAGAACAGACTAACCATGAAGTAGAAGAACAAACTAATCATAAACTAGAAGAACAGACTAATCATGAAGTAAAAGAATAAGCTAATTATAAACTAGAAGAACAAACTAATCATGACCTAGAAGAACAGACTAATCATGACCTAGAAGAACAAACGTATCATAAACTAGAAGAACAGACAAATTATGAAGTAAAAGAACAAACTAATCTTAAACTAAAAGAACAAACTAATCATAAACTGGAAGAACAGACTAATCATGAACTAGAATAACAAACTGATCATGAAGTAGAAGAACAGGCTTATCATGACCTAGAAGAACAAACCCATCATGAACTAGATAAGACTGATCACTAACTAGATCAATAAACTTATCATGGCCTAGAAGATAAGACTCATCATGAACGAGAAGATGAGACTCACAATGAGCTAGAAGAAAAGATTCATCATGAACTAGAATAAGAAACCAATCATGAACTAGAAGATAAGACTCATCATGAACTAGAAAATAAGACTCATCACAAACTAGAAGAAAAGACTAACCATGAACTAGAACAACAAAGTACTCATGAACTAGAAGATAAGACTCATCATGATCTAGAAGAGCAGACTATTCATAAAATAGAAGAACAGACTAATCATCAACTAGAAAAAAAGACTAATCATGAAGTAGAAGAACAAACTAATTATAAACTAGAAGAACAGACAAATCATGAACTAAAAGAACAAACTAATACTGAAGTAGAACAACAGACTAATAAAACTAGAAGAACAGACTAGTCATGACTTAGAAGAACAAACCAATCATGACCTAGAAAAACAAAATAATCATGAAGTAGAAGAACAGACTAATCGTAAACTAGAAGACCAAACTAATCATAAACTAGAAGAACAGACAAATCATGAACCAGAAGACCAAACTAACCATAAACTAGAAGAACAGACAAATCATAAACTAGAACAATAAACTAATCATGACCTAGAAGAACAAACTAATCATGAAGTAGAAGAACAGACTAATCATAAACTAGAAGTACAGACAAATCATGAACTAGAAGAACAGAATAATCATAAACTAGAAGTACAGACAAATCATGAACTAGAAGACCAAACTAATCATGACCTAGAAGAATAGACTAATCATGACCTAGAAGAACAAACTAATCATGAAGTAGAAGAACAGACTAATCATAAACTAGAAGAACAGACAAATCATGAACTAGAAGACCAAACTAATCATAAACTAGAAGAACAGACAAATCATGAACTAGAAGACCAAACTAACCATAAACTAGAAGAACAGACAAATCATGAACTAGAACAATAAACTAATCATGACCTAGAAGAACAAACTAATCATGAAGTAGAAGAACAGACTAATCATAAACTAGAAGTACAGACAAATCATGAAGTAGAAAAAACAACTGATCATAAACTAGAAGAACAAACTAATCATGAAGTAGAAGAACAGACTAATCATAACCTAGAAGATAAGGCTCATCACTAACTAGAACAATAAACTAATCATGGCCTAGAAGATAAGACTCATCATGAACGAGAAGATGAGACTGACAATGAACTAGAAGATAAGACTCATCATGAACTAGAAAATATGATGCAGCACGAACTAGAAGATACGACTCACCATGAACTAGAACAACAAACTAATCAAGAATTAGAAGATAAGACTCATTATAAACTAGAAGATAAGACTCATCCTGAACTAGAAGATAAGACTCACCATGAACTAGAACAACAAACTTATCATGGCCTAGAAGATAAGACTCATCATGAACGAGAAGATGAGACTCATAATGTACTAGAAGATAAGACTCATCATGAACTAGAAGAAACTCCGCCTATGCCGGTCCCAAGCCCGGATGAAAAAGGAGGAGGGCGGCCTGCATGGAGGCCGTAAGGAGGCAGCCCCTCCACCATGCAAAGGCACAACAGGCCAATCACCTGTTTGTCTAAAACTATGATTACAAGCAATATAAGAGAGAAAACCGGACTGATTTTAAAGGCGACGAACTGGAACGGACTACGGACTACGACTTATGGAACATGGAACACAAGAAGTATAAATGGGAAAGAAGAGGAGCTGATGGAAGAGATGAGGAAAGCAAAACTAGAAATCCTGGCTATTACCGAAACAAAGAAAAAGGGACAAGGAGTCATGGATCTCGATGGCAACACTCTGCTATACAGTGGTGTACCCACATCTGAAAGAGCTAAAGGGGGCGTGGGTTGCATTGTGGCCAAAAACCAGAAAGATAGTATCAAGGGATGGAACTTTGTCTCGGAGCGCATTATGGTTGTAAAACTAAAAGAAGGAGAAACCATAGTCAACCTGGTCATAGTGTATGGGCCAAATGAGGATGAGAGAGCAGAGGTCAAGGAAGAATTCTTCGAGCTGCTTCAAAGGACAGTGGATGACTGCCTAGATGAAATTATCATGCTCGGAGATTTCAATGCCAGAGTTGGAAATGACCATGCTAGATGGGGTGGAGTTATCGGAAGATATGGAGAAGATACTCTCAATGACAATGGAAAGCGACTCCTCAGATTCTGCAGTGAGCAGAATCTGATCATTACCAACACAAAGTTCCCCCATAAGCGCATACATGCATATACTAGGTGTGAACCAACAAAGAATGAGAAGTCAGTGATCGACTATGCCATTGTTAGGAGGAGCTCATTCAAATATGTCCGGGATGCTAGAGTCTGGAGGGGGCCAGAGATTGGAAGTGATCACTACCTGCTTACAATTAAAAGAACAACTGAAAGAGTTGCTCAGCCTAGGAACTGCCCAGCACCACGCAAGAAACCAAGTAAACGAACGGAAGAAATGAGCATTAAGACCTACAAGCTGAAAGATCCAGAAATTAAGACCAGATATCAGGGGCTTATTGCTACAGCGGTGAGAAACACAGAAGAACAACCTGATGACTTGGAAACCCTGTGGCTTAAATTCAAGGACATCATAAAGACAGCTGCTGCAGAAGCATGTGGTGAAGTCCGACTTGGGAACAAGAGAAAGAGGACACCTTGGTGGACAGAAGAAGTCAAAGAGAAAATAAGAGAGAAGAAAAGGGCATGGAAACAATACTTGGGAGCTAAAAACACAGCAGGACAAATAGAGAAATATAGAGAATATGTGATACTCAGAACAGAAGCAAAGAACAAGGTGCTAGCAGCAAAACAGAAGTCCTGGGAAGAATTTGGAGAAAAGCTAGAAAAGGATGCGCAAGAAAACCAGAAATTGTTCTATAAGACCCTAAAGAACATGGGGAAGGAAAAACAATGTCCTCTTAAATTTATAAAGGACAAGCAAGGCAAATTGCTTACTGCCCCGAAGGAAGTAATGGAAAGATGGAAAGAATATTTCTCAGAACTCCTTGATGGTGAGCAAGGTAGAGCATCAGAAATGATAACCACTAGCACAGAAGAGGATACAAATGGTGATGAAGATGACATAAAGATGGAAGAACTGAAGGCAGCACTGGAGAAAATCAAGATGGGCAAAGCAGCAGGGCATGATGGTATAACACCAGAAATGGTTAAGTACATGGGAGCATCAGGCGACCTATTACTCCTAAGGGTCCTACAAGCAGCATGGTGCAACAAGGCCATACCAAAGGATTGGGAGATTGCCATCATAACACCGATTTTCAAAAAGGGTGACAATTGACAATGTGGAAACCACAGAGGCATATCCCTTCTCAGTGTCCCTGGTAAAATCTACTCTAGAATCCTAGAGCAGAGACTCCGATGCCTAGCTGAGCCACAATTGGATGAAGCCCAGTGCGGATTCCGAGCAAACCGAAGTACTCAAGACCTAATCTTCACACTCAGGCAGCTGAGTGAAAAGGCCCTTGAGTACAAGAGTGAGATCCATCTTTGTTTCATAGATCTGGAAAAGGCGTTTGACAGGGTCCCCTGGAGCAAACTTTGGGACTGTTTGGCAAGGAAGAACATTCCAGCACCTCTGATACATGCTATACAGAGCTTCTACAAGTCTTGCAGAAATTATGTGAGGACAGCAAACTATAAGTCAGAAGAGTTCAAGACCACCACTGGTGTAAGACAAGGCGATATCCTGTCACCTTATCTTTTCATACTTCTCATGGACGATGTCATCAAGGCATGTAAGGAGAGAACAAGAAAGTATTCAGTGGGGTACTGGAAGATGAGACAGGTCTGTATTTCAGAGCTAGCATTTGCTGATGATGTTGTCCTGATTGCTAAATCAGAGACACATCTCCAATCCAACCTGCAAGTCTGGAAGGAAGAGCTGGAGAAGAGAGGGATGGTCATAAGCAGCTCTAAAACAAAATCCATGGTGATATCACGAGAAGAAAGAAAACATCAGATTAAGTTGGGAGAACAGGTCCTGGAGCAGGTCGACCACTTTAAATATCTCGGAGCTATTATAGACCGAAAGGGGGGCATCAAAGAAGAGTTGGCCACTCGAAAAGCAGCGGCTGGGAGACTTTATCAGGCCATAAATCGAGGATTCCTCAGCAAGAAAGAGGTTGGTAAGAAAACGAAGATGGCTGTATACCGCTCCACCTATGTCCCAGTCTTGACATATGGATGCGAGTCATGGGCAATGACTACAACCCACAAAAGCCAGATCCAAACCTCAGAAATGAGGTATCTGAGGAAGGTGGTTGAAGTAACAAGAAGAGACATGGTCCGCAACCAGACGATACGTCAAGGCCTAAAATCCCACCCGCTGCAGACCCAAATAGAACAGTCCCAACTAAGATGGTTTGGCCATGTCTGCAGAATGGGAGAAGATCGGCTACCACGACAAGCATGGGAAACAAAGAGCCAGGGATCCAGACCTCCAGGACGACCCAGAGTCCGCTGGGAGGACAACATTAGACAATCTTTGAAGGACCGAGGACTAGAATGGAACCAGGCCAGGAAGAAGACAGCTGATAGAATAGTCTGGCGCTCTCTCTTCCAAACCTCTACACCTCACGGTAGAAGAGGAACGACTAAGTAAGTAACGACTAAGTAAGTATGAACTAGAAGAACAAACTAATCATGAACTAGAAGATAAGACTCATCATGAACTAGAAAATAAGACTCATCACGAACTAGAAGGATATGACTCACTATGAACTAGAACAACAAACTAATCATGAACTAGAAGATAAGACTCATCATGACCTAGAAGAGCAGAATAATCATAAAATAGAAGAACAGACTAATCATCAACTAGAAGAAAAGGCTAATCATGAAGTAGAAGAACAAACTAATCATAAACTAGAAGAACAGACTAACCATGAAGTAGAAGAACAAACTAATCATAAACTAGAAGAACAGACTAATCATGAAGTAAAAGAATAAGCTAATTATAAACTAGAAGAACAAACTAATCATGACCTAGAAGAACAGACTAATCATGACCTAGAAGAACAAACGTATCATAAACTAGAAGAACAGACAAATTATGAAGTAAAAGAACAAACTAATCTTAAACTAAAAGAACAAACTAATCATAAACTGGAAGAACAGACTAATCATGAACTAGAATAACAAACTGATCATGAAGTAGAAGAACAGGCTTATCATGACCTAGAAGAACAAACCCATCATGAACTAGATAAGACTGATCACTAACTAGATCAATAAACTTATCATGGCCTAGAAGATAAGACTCATCATGAACGAGAAGATGAGACTCACAATGAGCTAGAAGAAAAGATTCATCATGAACTAGAATAAGAAACCAATCATGAACTAGAAGATAAGACTCATCATGAACTAGAAAATAAGACTCATCACGAACTAGAAGAAAAGACTAACCATGAACTAGAACAACAAAGTACTCATGAACTAGAAGATAAGACTCATCATGATCTAGAAGAG
Source organism: Oreohelix idahoensis (assembly GCA_024509875.1). NCBI lineage: Eukaryota > Metazoa > Mollusca > Gastropoda > Stylommatophora > Oreohelicidae > Oreohelix > Oreohelix idahoensis. The sequence goes on from JAMPIV010016934.1 coordinate 30,332, forward strand.
CAGACTATTCATAAAATAGAAGAACAGACTAATCATCAACTAGAAGAAAAGACTAATCATGAAGTAGAAGAACAAACTAATTATAAACTAGAAGAACAGACAAATCATGAACTAAAAGAACAAACTAATACTGAAGTAGAACAACAGACTAATAAAACTAGAAGAACAGACTAGTCATGACTTAGAAGAACAAACCAATCATGACCTAGAAAAACAAAATTATCATGAAGTAGAAGAACACTCTAATCATAAACTAGAAGAACAGACAAATAATGACCAAGAAGAACAAACTAATCATGAAGTAGAAGAACAGAATAACCATAAATTAGAAAAACTGGCTAATCGTGACTTAGAAAAACAAACTAATCATGAACTAGAAGAACAGACTAATCATACACTAGAAAAACAGACAAATCATGAACTAGAAGACCAAACTAATAAAAAAGTAGAAGAACAGATTAATCATAAACTAGAAGAACAGATTAATCATTAACTAGAAGAACAGACTAATCATGACCTAGAAGAACAAATTAATCATGAGCTAGAAAAGACTAACCATAAACTAGAAGAACAGACAAATCATGAACTAGAAGAACAAACTAATCATAAACTAGAAGAACAGACAAATCATGAACTAGAAGACCAAACTAATCATAAACTAGAAGAACAGACAAATCATGAACTAGAAGACCAAACTAATCATAAACTAGAAGAACAGACTAATCATAAACTAGAAGTACAGACAAATCATGAAGTAGAAAAAACAACTGATCATAAACTAGAAGAACAAACTAATCATGAAGTAGAAGAACAGACTAATCATAACCTAGAAGATAAGGCTCATCACTAACTAGAACAATAAACTAATCATGGCCTAGAAGATAAGACTCATCATGAACGAGAAGATGAGACTGACAATGAACTAGAAGATAAGACTCATCATGAACTAGAAAATATGATGCAGCACGAACTAGAAGATACGACTCACCATGAACTAGAACAACAAACTAATCAAGAAATAGAAGATAAGACTCATCATAAACTAGAAGATAAGACTCATCCTGAACTAGAAGATAAGACTCACCATGAACTAGAACAACAAACTTATCATGGCCTAGAAGACAAGACTCATCATGAACGAGAAGATGAGACTCATAATGTACTAGAAGATAAGACTCATCATGAACTAGAAGAACAAACTAATCATGAACTAGAAGATAAGACTCATCATGAACTAGAAAATAAGACTCATCATGAACTAGAAGGATACGACTCACTATGAACTAGAACAACAAACTAATCATGAACTAGAAGATAAGACTCATCATGACCTAGAAGAGCAGAATAATAATAAAATAGAAGAACAGACTAATCATCAACTAGAAGAAAAGGCTAATCATGACCTAGAAGAACAAACTAATCATAAACTAGAAGAACAGACAAATTATGAAGTAGAAGAACAAACTAATCTTAAACTAGAAGAACAAACTAATCATAAACTGGAAGAACAGACTAATCATAACCTAGAAGAACAAACCCATCATGAACTAGATAAGACTGATCACTAACTAGAACAATAAACTTATCATGGTATAGAAGATAAGACTCATCATGAACGAGAAGACGAGACTCACAATGAGCTAGAAGAAAAGATTCATCATGAACTAGAATAAGAAACCAATCATGAACTAGAAGATAAGACTCATCATGAACTAGAATATAAGACTCATCACGAACTAGAAGATAAGTCTCACCATGAACTAGAACAACAAAGTACTCATGAACTAGAAGATAAGACTCATCATGACCTAGAAGAACAGACTATTCATAAAATAGAAGAACACACTAATCATTAACTAGAAGAAAAGGCTAATCATGAAGTAGAAGAACAAACTAATTATAAACTAGAAGAACAGACTAATCATAAACTGGAAGAACAGACAAATCATGAACTAAAAGAACAAACTAATACTGAAGTAGAAGAACAGACTAATAAAACTAGAAGAACAGACTAGTCATGACTTAGAAAAACAAACCAATCATGACCTAGAAAAACAAAATAATCATGAAGTAGAAGAGATACCAGCAGAATGGAAGGAAGGATATCTGGTTAAGTTGCCTAAGAAGGGAAATTTACAAGAGTGCACAAATTATAGAGGAATAATGTTACTATCAGTGCCAGGAAAAGTATTAAACAGGATTATCCTTGAGAGATTAAAAGAGTCCATAGACAAGAAACTGAGAGATGAACAAGCAGGTTTTCGACAAAACAGATCATGTACAGATCAGATAGCCACTTTGAGAATAATAGTTGAACAAAGTCTGGAATGGAATTCACCACTATACATCGGATTTGTGGACTACGAAAAGGCATTTGACAGTGTAGACAGAGAATCACTTTGGAAATTGTTGAGGCATTATGGAGTTCCCCTGAAGATCATTAATTTAATAAAGAAAACATATGAAGACATGACATGCAGAGTTCTTCACGAAGGACAGCTTACAGAACCGTTTGGGATAAGAACAGGAGTGCGACAGGGATGCCTCTTGTCTCCATTTCTTTTCTTGCTGGCAATAGATTGGGTTATGAGATCATCGGCAACACACAACAGAAATGGAATCCAGTGGACTCTGACTAAGCAGTTGGATGATCTGGATTTTGCTGATGACTTGGCTCTTCTGTCCCATAGCCGTAATCAGATGCAGGACAAATTGAAAACACTTGATGAGAGGTCACAGCAATTGGGTCTGAAAATACACAGGGAAAAGACAAAAATAATGCGAATAAATGCAGGTAATGATAACAGGGTTGAACTTGAAGAAACACCAATACAAGATGTAGAATCATACACATATCTTGGCAGTAATATAGACAAAGTTGGAGGGACAGACAGCGATATCAAAATAAGAATACAAAAGGCAAGAGGAGCTTTCATTGCATTGGGAAATATATGGAGATCAAGAGAAATAGGATCCAACACGAAAATAAGAATCTTCAACTCAAATGTGAAGTCAGTCCTATTGTATGGCTCAGAGACATGGAGAACAACAAAGACAACAACCAAAAAGCTACAGACTTTCATAAATGGGTGCTTGCGTAGAATAGAGGGATTAAAATGGTATGACAAGGTTACCAACGTGGAACTGATGACAAGAACTAGACAAGTGCCAGTGGAACAAGAAATGAGAAGAAGACGATGGCGATGGATAGGACACACACTGAGAAAACCTGTTGATAGCATTACAAGGCAGTCCTTGTTCTGGAACCCCCAGGGCAAGAGAGGCAGAGGAAGACCAAGAAGTACATGGAGAAGAGAGTTGGAAACAGAGGTGAAAATGATGAGGAGAACATGGAAAGAACTTGAGATGATGGCACGTGACAGGAGGACTTGGCATGTGTTTGTTGAAGGCCTATGCTCCTGTGGGAGTGGAGGGTTATGAATGAATGAAGAAGAACAGTCTAATCATAAACTAGAAGAACAGACAAATAATGACCAAGAAGAACAAACTAATCATGAAGTAGAAGAACAGAATAATCATAATTTAAAAGAACTGGCTAATCGTGACTTAGAAAAACAAACTAATCATGAACTTGAAGAACAGACTAATCATAAACTAGAAAAACAGACAAATCATGAACTAGAAGACCAAACTAATCAAAAAGTAGAAGAACAGACTAATCATAAACTAGAAGAACAGATTAATCATTAACTAGAAGAACAGACTAATCATGACCTAGAAGAACAAATTAATTATGAGCTAGAAAAGACTAATCATAAACTAGAAGAACAGACAAATCATGAACTAGAAGACCAAACTAATCATAAACTAGAAGAACAGACAAATCATGAACTAGAAGACCAAACTAATCATAAACTAGAAGAACAGACTAATCATAAACTAGAAGACCAAACTAATCATAAACTAGAAGACCAAACTAATAAAAAAGTAGAACAGACTAATCATAAACTAGAAGAGCAAACTAATCATAAACTATCAGAACAGACTAATCATAAACTAGACTACTACTTACAACTTAGTCGTTCCCCTTCTACCGTGAGGTGTAGAGGTTTGGAAGAGAGAGCGCCAGACTATCATATCGGCTGTCTTCCTCCTGGTCTGGTTCCATTCTAGTCCTGGGTCCTTCAAAGATTGTCTAATGTTGTCCTCCCAGCGGACTCTGGGTCGTCCTGGGGTCTGGATCCCTGGCTCTTTGTTTCCCATGCTTGTCGTGGTAGCCGATCTTCTCCCATTCTGCAGACATGGCCAAACTATCTTAGGTAGGACAGTTCTACTTGGGACTGCAGGGGGTGGGATTTTAGGCCTTGATTTTAGGTCTGGTTGCGGACCATGTCTCTTCTTGTTACTTCAACCACCTTCCTCAGATACCTCATGTCTGAGGTTTGGATCTGGCTTTTATGGGTTGTAGTCATTGCCCATGACTCGCATCTATATGTCAAGACTGGGGCATAGGTGGAGCGGTATACAGCCATCTTCGTTTTCTTATCATCCTCTCTCTTGCTGAGGAATCCTCAATTTATGGCCTGAAAAGGTCTCCCAGCTGCTGCTTTTCGAGTGGCCAACTCTTCTTTGAAAAACAAACTAATCATGAACTAGAAGAACAGACTAATCATGAACTAGAAGAACAGACAAATCATGTCCTAGAAGAACAAACTAATCATGACCTAGAAGAACAACGTAATCATGACCTAGAAGAACAAACTAATCATGACCTAGAAGAACAGACTAATCATGGACCAGAAGAACAGATTAATCATGAATTAGAAGAACAGACTAATCATGATCTAGAAGAAGAAACTAATCATAAACTAGAAGAACAAACTAATCATAAACTAGAAGAACAAACTAATCATGAACTACAAGAACAAACTAATCGTGAACAAGAACAACAGACTAATCATGAAGTAGAAGAAAGAACTAATCATGAACTAGAAGAACAGACTAATCATGACCTAGAAGAACGGATTAATCATGACCTAGAAGAACAGACTAATCATGAATTAGAAGAACAAACTAATCACGATCTTGAAGAACGGATTAATTATGAACTATAAGAACAGACAAATCATGACTTAGAAGAACAGACTAGTCATGAAGTAGAACAAACTAATCATAAACTAAAAGAACAGTCTAATCATGACCTAGAAGAACAAACTGCTTCTTCATGAACTAGAAGAACAGACTAATCGTGACCTAGAAGAACAGACAAATCATGAACTAGAAGAACAGATTAATCATGAAGTAGAAGAACAGACTAATCATGAACTAGAAGAACAGACAGATCATGACCTAGAAGAACAGACAAATCATGACGTAGAAGAACAAACTAATCATGAGCTAGAAGAACAGACTAATCATGAACTAGATGAAAAGACTAATCATGAAGTAGAAGAACAAACTCATCATGAAGAAACTCATCATACCGGCTAAATAATTTTACTCTGCGCACGTATCAGTTTATGGAAGTCTGTATATTTCTGGTTTTCATTTGCGTTGTTCCTAATATTTTATCAACCACACTATGGGACAGCCTTTATAATTGAGCTTACAATACTTAGTTTTGGGTTGGACTTTATTTCTGCTGAATGCCATGTATTTCTTTATTGAATAAACACACTTGTTGCCTTTGTATTTGTAATGATATATCACTGTCTGTTTCCCCAATGTTGTTTATATTGCTGCCAAGATATGCGCATGAGTCCATTTATTCTACAAACGTACTTTTTTTTATTAATTAAAATCTTACTACAAGCAAGACATTAAAATATATTTTCTTTTCACAGACGTTAATCTTTCTACAAGCATTAATTCATCACACTTCCCTCCCCGAGGAGCATAGGCCTTCAACAAACACATGCCAAGTCGTCATGTCCCGTGACATCAGCTCAAAATCTTACCTAGTCTTCTTCATCCCCTTTACTTATCTATGCAGTTCTCTTCTCCTGGTGTTTTTTTGGTCTACCTCTAAGACTCTACCCTTCAGATTCCAGAACAAAGACTGTCTTGTGATGTTCTGAACAAATTTCCTCAATGTGTGTCATATCCACCGCCAACAACTTCTCATTTCTGGGTCCGCTGGCACTAGCCTGGTTCTTGTCATCAGTTCCACATTAGTGATCTTGTCATACCAATTCAGTCCTTCTGTTCTTCACAAGCACCCATTTATGAAAGTCTTTCATTCGAACTTTGTCAGTACTGTTGCTTCATTAAGCGGTACGTTACTTAGAGTTTTATTGTCACAAATGAAATCTGAGAAACCAGAATAATACAGACCTTGATGACCAAAGAGAAGTGCTCCACAAACTATGTCAACGATTCAAAAGGTGTTGTGTGATACAATGAATGCTCGGTAATCAAGAGGGCTAGGTTGTAAAGCCAAATCCCGGTCGACGAAAATCTTCAAATGTCCTCGCCCGGGTTTGATCCTGGGTCACCCGGTCGCCAGCGCAGTTTGGTAACCACAACACCAGCGCGGCTCCCAGAACAAATGATAACCTTCAGACTCTGCACGGACCACAACAGATTGTAACATCATCTATTCAACAAGCTAAAGATATGAACTACCAATGAGTGTAACTGTGGCACTGATAACATGATTGTAGAACATCTGTTTCAAAGATTCTCAACATATGAATGTGACGGTATTGCCTCTCCTGCTTTGAAGTAGTGGTCCAACAGTGGTCAAAACTCAAGAGTATCTAATATGGGCTTCAAAGGTGTCTACCTTCGCACAAGATTACTTTTGGCAGATATGTAAATAGAAGAAACAAAACGCTTCTATCTCCAGGGAGTCTTCACAAGATATTCAGAATAAGCGAGAACATTACTGCTTTGGCAGAGTATGTTAACTCTGTAATTCTGCCGACGCTTTTGTAAAGGATGTTAAGCACTTATTACGTTCAGCTCGTTTAAGCCACCACCCCTGATTTACTCAGTGGAATTCTATTATTCTAGTATAGCTCTGTTTAGAGTGTGTGTAGTAAATTGGCTGAGACAAACATGCAGTAACTTTAAAATGATTAATTCGAAGATAAATTTGTAACATTACAAATAACAAAATTTAATAATCACTTTAGGTTTTAACAGTTGGAAATAATTTGAATAGTTAGTTATGAATCAAGAAAAGTTATCATCACAGTCTTTAGGGAATGTGAGATGTTACAAGAAGTTCAAGTGGCAGCATAGATTTGAACTTAGCTGCCAATGACGGTTCTGCTCCTTCTTATGGGTTGGTTCTTTTCACTCTGCTCACGCTCGTCTCTGATCAAGGTTGCCGGGGGTAGCTCGTTTCCCAGAAATGTCAAGGCGAGTCTACCACGTGGGTCCTTCGTCTTAAAGCTTAGGCCAAGGTTTCCTTCTTGTTTCAGGGATAGTACTTTCTGCTGGTACCACCAATAACTATGGTAAAAGAATAGAACGAAACGCTCTTCTGAGTATGGCGTTTTCCACCCCATAGTTATGGGTTCCTATCTTCCCATACCACCATCCCAATTACTCAGACTTTACCCTCGATGAGAATTAAATTTAATCCCTCGGGATAAAACTTTCTTTACATTTAAATAGGATAGCGTTCATAGTTACTTTATATTTAAATTAAAAGGTTAATAATACAGATAGAGTCTGTTTACATATACATCCTCACTGATTGGAAAGTGTTCACAATATAAATTGAATATGTTTTCATTTATGTTTTACACTGATTGAAAAGTTTGAAACTTCCATTACATTTGACATTTACAATGGTTTACAGCTTGAAAACTTACATTAATTTTAAAGTGGCTATGTTTATACGGACATTTACACTGCTTTGAAAATGTAAGTATTATACTTAGAATGTACATCATTTCTTTCATCTTTCCCTCCCTGCTCCATAGGGAACCTGGAACTACTTTATGCTTTTAGTTCTCTTTACGAAACTATCAATAAAGCAATCACCAGCCCGTGCAGTGGTGGTTCATGAATCATCATTCTATAGGCTGAGGTTGCCAGCCTCAAATGACTTTGACATCCAATATTGAGTTTCACACATTAAACTTCACATGGTAATATATACATATACAAGTATATATGTTAGTTCACATGTTAGTAATAAAATATGAAATGTAAATCACAACTTACGTGTTACGCACAGATCATTTTTTGTCCAAAGTCTTTGTATAATCATTGTTTTTCGTAAAAAAATCTTTGTATGATCATTTTCTTGACTGAAATGTGTATGATATTATTTTACAGTCAAAGTGACATAACTCGAGATTTTGAGACTACTATTTTTTTATGAGTTTACCTCCTCTTGGTTTGAGACACGTTCGGTCTATAATTTCTTAAACGAAGCGTGACCATATCTCCTTATTTGGTAGTATCAGTCAAGTGTTGTAGATGTCTGAAACCTGTCTTAAGGTTTTTCGATTCATGACCATAAAGGGAGCGATAGTGAATTCTCTTATCTCGTATGTTCTTAGAATCGCCTTGTGTGAATTGATACTCACGTAGATGGGTTCTGCGCATGTCTAGACTTGGAGAGTTCGATTGTGGTTTCCGCCCAGGTCGGGGAGTTGAAAAATGGTCTGAGTAGCGAGTGGACGCAATCTGCGTCTTGTGATTTCTCTGAGGGAAATACATTGTCTTGTGAGTTAGTTTAGCTAACTATAGACTTTTCCCAGTATTATTCAAGCCGCCTGGAGGCATATGTTTTGTGGTTGATTCCGAATAAAGGTAATTCCTCTTTATTTGAACTTTACGATGTCATCTAAAAGTTCGACATTTTTGCTGCTCTTTGCTCGCTTGTGTGATTCAAAAATGGAGAGGTACTTTGATTAGGATTTCGCCACCGGTATCTTTATACCTGAACTAGTTATATATATATGGGTCGCTCTAGACCAAACAAGACTATTGTCTGTGTTCCAGGATTCGTTATATCAGAGATCACATCCAAGTCAGATGGTTAGACTTAGGAAGGTTATAAAGGTCGGGTTGACCTGTATTCCCAGTATGCTATTCACGTGCAGAGGATAAATGGACTTATTGTACACATCTGATCTGCTAGCATCAGGAAGGGAGTATTTATTATTATCTATGAACAGTGATGAGATGCAGCTGACACTGTTGCAGAATTAATATATATGTACTTTAGACATTCAGATCTGAGGCATATTATGTATACAGCTTCACGAACCAGAACTTTATGTTATCGAATATGTGGAAGCTATTTGTTTACACTATGAATATTGGATTCTACATGACTATCAGCTGGCACTAATATTATTTTGAATGCTGGATTTCTTGAACTATGTTGGTGATGACATATATATATCATGACTGTTTTGTGGCGTGCAATAACTGGTAGAACACGTAAAGCGAAGTTTACCATTTCTATGACTTTACACATCATGTTGCCTGTGTTGTACGCTGTGAACTAATCTACCACAATACACACAGCAACAACATAAACCAGATAAGACACCCTATACTACAACTATATATCTAACGGGTGTCATAGGGGTTCATCTAAAAGCAACACCAACTATTGATAATGGTCCAATCATACAACATGTCGGTCTGTCCTTCAGATTTGAGATTTCCCACATAACGAAGAATCGACAGTTTCAATGTCATGTCACCTCAATAAAGTTTTGAAACCTTGACTTTGTACGGGAAAAATGATATTTTGAAAGTTACCCGGCGTTGCTGAAAGTTGGAAATTGTTTACGTAAAATTGAAACAAAACCCGGCGTTATCTCGGGCAAGGAAACAACTGTTTTTTTTTGGCAGTTTTTTTCCAACCTTCAAATTTTGCAACGAAAGAAAGGACAAGTGCCGAGCAAATCGATTTCCTGATCTGTAAAGTTTCAAAAAGCATGGAATACTAAGTGCACGTCTTAACAAGTTTATATTTCCCCGGTCTCCAGAGGTGAGTACTGTTAAGGCATAGATTCAGAAGGTCAACTGTGGACATTCCGGTGTGTAAGAGGGTTTACTGATGTATTAAAGCAGGTATTTAGAAGCTCGTTTTTGACCTTTCCTTAGAAGTCAATTTGTTTATTAATGTTTATGAGCAGAAGAATTTAAATCAACGTTGGATCATTATCCTCAGAATGCTGATTACATCCTGTTCTGCACCGTGCTGACGCTGGATTTATAGAAAGTTGTTAAGTGGCCTGTTTTGTTTGTGAACTGTGCCAGACCATTCTATTATGTTTCTAACTGAGTTCCCTTCTGTACTTTCACACTTTCTCCTATTGTTTTCATGTTACCATGTTTTTTTTATGTTATATGTTTTTTTTGTATATTTATTGTTTATATTTCAGCGGGATTTCTGCTTGATGGGAGGTGGGACTGGTCAGTAAGAAATAACCAAAGACTTTCCTACAGTATATTTCTACTGTATGATAGCAGTTCTGTTAGGGGCAATTTCCTTAGTTGGAAATTTTTTTGCAATATTTTTACCATTTTCTTTTTGTTAGTTGTGACTTCCGAATGGTTAGTGTTTTTTTCGGTAGTTTTTTTTTCTTTTTAGATTATTTTTTTTTTGTCCGATTTTTTTAAAAAGTGTTATAATTTTTGTAGGATTTTGTCTTCTTTCCTATGTTTTTAGTTCTTTCGTTTTTAAAAAATTATTTTTGTTTTATTCTTTACACTGTTAGCGTCATACACTGTTGTTTTTAGTTTTTTCATGCATTTTGTCAATCATCACACATTCTTTTTTGTGATCATCACTTTTTAGTTTTCGCTTATTCTGTTTATTTTTTAGAACTATGCGAGTTATTTTATGTTCGAATTTGGTTTTTCGCATTGTGACCTTTGATTTAATGTGTATTTTGTTAAACTTACTATTGAATAGTTTTTACATATGGATTTTGACATTCCTTTTCTTATTGTTTACATTTTTTACTTTGATCTTTGCTTTCCAAACATTAGTTTTGTTTATTGTATTTTTTTACATTGTTTTTGTATAGTTAAACATTTCTTACTCTTATACTCAAGGGCCTTTTTTCATCTTGCATAGTTACATATTCCCGTCCTTTGAGTTTTTCGTTTTAAATTCGCAATGCACTTGAGCGCATTGTTTCCAATTGCAATATTTTTATCATACCGTTTGTTAAAAGGTTTGTGTAGATTTTTTTTTAGTTATGCACAAATATGACTCTTTGTTTATTGTGACCCTTTTTACATAATGGGGGGTAAGAGGTGGATAGATTGTTAGCCTTCACTATTGTTGCACATATATGTGCTCATGCACTAGGAACAGGGTGGTTGGTTTATATTATTTATTAAATTTGCACTTATCATAACTAACTGGTGGGTTTTTGTTTATTTTTGCGTTTTTAAAATTGCTTAAGCATAAATTTATTTGTAGTGTTTGGTTTAATTATGATGATTCATAATGACTAATTGATGGTTATGCACTGATTTGATTTTTCCATTAAGTGCACAGGTATGATTAAGAAGATAACTTGCATTGCCTTTATGTATGTATAAAGTGTTATACAGTGGATTAATACAAGTTTGGTGTCAAAGACTTGTTTCCCACAGAGGTTGAGTTAAACATTGGGTTTCTCCAAATTCTTTATACAAGTACTTTACTAAAATTTTTTTACTATAAAGTTTGAAATAAGTTAATTGAATTAATTTCAGTGGTGGTGAAAGAACATAATATTAGACAAAAGTAATGTCCAATTTTGACACTTGATTACTTTATTCCACAAGTGAAATCCCTTGCAAGACAGGTGATAATGGACTTTGGAAGAAATGCAACTATGACAAGTAATGATAAGGTATTAAAGATGGAAGAGAAAAAAAAGAAAAAGAAAGAACAAAGTTGTGAAAATTTTAAAACTGCAGATGCAGGTGAATGAAAAGAGATTCCAAAGATGGAAAAAAAAACAATGAAAAGAGAGAAAAAAAGGGAAATCCCTGGAAGAAAAGAAAATGAAAATGGAAAAACAAAAAGAGAAAGCAGAATCTCAGGAGAAAAGACTTGAAAGATGAGGCTGAAAATAAAAGACTTGAAATGGAAGAGAGAAAAGCAAAAAATGGGAGCATGAAGAAAAACTCTTAGCTTTAGGTTGGAGAAGTTTTAAAGTTGTTGAACACTGGTAATGCTAATGATGCAAATAAGGTGTCAGATAAGACTAATGCTAAGGATTTCAAGCTTAAATCTACCAGCATTTAATGCCTCAATTGATGATATAACATTTTATCTAGATAGATTTGAAAGTGCATGTAAGGTGCATAACATTAGATAAAACATTATATGTTTATCATCTGTCCAAGATACTTAGAGGTGATGCTTTGACTTTGTTGGGTATGGTAGATGTGCCTGACAAGAACAACTATGAGGTTGTCAGAGCAGCATTGTTAAAGAAGTACCAACTTAACGAGGACGGATATCGTCTTCAATTTCAAAACATGTTACCAGAAACTGGAGTTGAATTCTCTGAATTCATCTCAAGGATACGTCTTACTTTTTTACGATGGGTTGAGCTGTCTAAGACAGAAAGTACATTTGAAGCTCTTATGGACTTACTACTTAGAGACAAGGTTATGTCTTCTGTTAATGAATCTTTTCTTTCTTTTTCTTCATGAGCGTAAGCCTAAAAACATAAAAGAAATGGAAGAATACTGTAGCCAGTATGTTACTGCGCATCCTCACATAACCATTAGCAACTCTAAAGTAAAAGAAGGTCTGCCAGTTGCTTCGGCAGCACCTTATGGCCCAAATTTTATGCGTAAATTTCAGGGTAGCCAGCAAAATTTCAATAAAAAGAGTAACCGTAATTATGCCCAGAATCATAGCAATCAATTCCAGGGAGATTCTTCTTCCCAAAACTGGAGACAACCTAATACTACACGGTATTCTACTCCCGTTAACTTTAGAAATTTTCACAAAGGTAATCGGTATAGAGGAAAATATTTTTCGCAGAGACCTCAATACCAAGGTTCTCAGCAGTATAGAGATGGTAATGACAGTTATGGAAACTGGAACTCAAACCAGGATAAAAATTACAGTAGGGACTTTAATGATAATTGCAGAGGCAATAATGGTCGCGGTAGATCGCAACATAAGAGAAAAAGATATCAACAGACAAACTCTGTTCAACAAGAATCTCAGGGAGCAGATAAACAGGTTAATAATGATAAAGACCATAATGCTATCGGATGCTCATCTTTTGATTTTGGTAGAGCAAATAAATGTATCCAATGTAGTACTTTATTTGACCCGAAGACCGTTACTACTTTAAGCTGTGGTCATCCTTTGCCCGCTCTTCCTGCTAATGTTGCTCATGACGGGAGAGGTTCTCTTATATTACATAAGGGGCTTGTAAATAGTAATCCAGTCTCAGTGTTGTTTGATTCTGGATGTACTACTGTTGGTGTTAGACAATCTCTTGTAAATCCATCCTGTGCTACAGGAAGGGTCATCAAATGTGTCACATTTGGTGGCACGTTGGAAAAGTATCCTACTGCCATAATACATATAGATACTCCTTTCTTCACGGGAGATGTCCACGCGTGTCTACTTCCAAACCCTATTGCGGACCTTATTATTGGTCGTATTTACGGAATTAGGGAATGTACCCCACAGCAGATTGCTGTTTGGGAGGAGCAAAACATGGAAGCTACCAATGCGGTGGTCACAAGAGCACATGCTCTGGATCCACCACAAACTTCATTAACTAATAATGATGAAGTAAATGACCAAGATAGTCACTTGACTATTTCACGTGACTCATTTATTAAATTGCAAGAAGAAGATCCTTCTTTACAAAAAATTCTTCATTCTAGCAAAAAAAGGTGATCCTAATCAGAATACTAATAGAAAATCTTGGATTTCTATGAAGAACGGCGTACTTGTACGTATGGTACAAGACTCGACTACGTCCACTCATTCACAAATTCTTGTGCCTAAGAGCATGAGATTGCACATATTGCAACATGCTCATGACTCGCAATGTGCTGGACATATGGGTTTTTCCCGTACAAAGTCGAGGGTTCTTGCGGCTTTCTTTTGGCCATTTGTGAGCAAGGACATACGAATTTACTGTCGCTCTTGCAAAGTATGTCAGGAGGTAAAATCTAAAGGACCACGGCATGCTGCGCCTATCCAGGCTGCTGACATTCCTATTCGCCCTTTTCAAAAAATGGCAATAGATATTATCGGTCCTTTTAGAATTAAGTCAGCTAGAGGACATCAATTTATTCTTACATGTGTCGATATGTGCACACGTTGGCCAGAGGCAATACCTCTCAAGAGCATCTCAACTGCTGATATCGCAGACGCTCTTTGGCTAATATTCTCTCGCCTGGGTTTTCCCGGAGAAATATTGTCAGACCATGGCACTCAACTTATATCAGACACTATGTCACAGGTAATGTCTATGCTACATATTAAAAGGTCTCATTATTATTTTTCGTTTGTATAAACATTTTTTTCATATGTATGATCATTTTTTTGACTGAAGTGTGTATTATGTTTTCTATGGTCAAAGGGACATAATCCGAGTTATCGAAACTACAATTTGTTAGGAGTTGCCTTCTCTTGTATAGAGACACGTTCGGTCTATAATTTCTTGAACGAAGCGTGACCACATCTCCTTATTTGGTAGTATCAGTCAACTATGGTAGATGTCTGAAACCTTTCTTAACGCTTCTTTTCATGACCATAAAAGGCGCGACTGTGTAAGACTTTTATCTCGAATGTTCTTCGAATCGTCTTATTGTGAACGGCAACTCAGAGATTGTCGTTCTGCGCATGTCAAACCGGGAGTTCGTTCTGTGTGTTCCGCCCAGTTGGGGCAGTTTAGAAATGGTTTAAGAAGCGAGCAGACGCAACTGCGTCTTGTGATTCTCTGAGGGAAATACAGTGTCTTAGTGAGTTAGTTAGCTAACTAGACTATTTCCCAGTATTATGCAGCCTGCCTGGAGGCATATGTTCATGGTTGATTTTCCGAAATAAGGTAATTCCTCTTGTATCGAACTTTATGCTATCGTCTAGAGGTTCGTCATTTTGTCGCCTATTTGCTCGCCTGTGTGATGCAAAATGGAGAGGTACTTTGACTAGGATTAAGTCACCGGTATCTGTATACCTGAACTAGTTAAATATATATGGGTCGCTCTAGACCAACAAGACTGTTGTCTGTGTTCCAGGATTCGTTATATCAGAGATCACGTCCAAGTCAGATGGTTAGACTTAGGAACATTATAAAGGTCGAGCTGACCTGTAGCCCATGTATGCTATTCACGTGCAGACAGTGAACGGACTTATTGTATACAACTGATCTGCTAGCATCAGAATGGGAGCATTTATTATTGTTTATGAACATTGAAGATCTGTAGCTGACACTGTTGCAGAAGTTATAGAAATTATTATTATTTATACAGCTTCACGAACTAGCACTCGATGATTGATGAATTTCTGAATCTATTGAACTGTGATGTCTTATGACGCATATATACAACAGCTATCATTGCTGACTACAGAAATTGTTTTCAATGTGCCATATCATCTTGCTGAACTCGTTAACCATGTTGATGTCATAAGTATCATGACTGTTTTGTGGCGTGCAATAAATGAAAGAAACTTATACAACGAAGTTACCCTTTCTATGACTCTACACGTCATGTTGCCTGTGTGATAACCCATTGAACTGTTCCACTACCACATACACAGCAACATCCTAAATCAGAGAAGACACCTACATCTTACACTTTAACACCAGGTGTCGATAAGGGTGGCAAGTTACCACTTCAGCACAAATCCACCCTTATCATTTTTGGTGGCCAGAGCTGGTTCTATCATCTGATATTTTGGCGCACCATATCATTTTTGGTGGCCATAGGTTGGTTCACTCTGATTCCAGCTATCAAGGGGGTCAGCAAACCCAGACATCATCATCATACTAGATACAACTACAGCATCAACTACCACCTTACAAGAAATTTTATTGAAAGTATCCGGATTTTCTGACAGTTGCTGATTTTGAAACTACCCGGCGCTGCTCGGCAATATTGAAGTTTATGTAAAATTAGAAGGACAAGTACCGAGCGAATGGATTTCCTGATCTGGTGAAAAGAAGGACAAGTGCCGTAACAACTGTTCCGGTCTCAGGGGTACTGTTGCGGGTTCAGAAGGTCAAGTGCCGGTTAAATCAATTTAGAAGATTCAGAAGGTCAAGTGCCGTAACAACTGTTGCAGTATTAGAAGCTCATTTCCTTCGTCATGGCTGTTTATGGGAGCAGAAGTTAATCAACGTTGGATCATTATCCTCAGAATGCTGATTACATCCTGTTCTGCACCGTGCTGACGCTGGATTTATAGAAGTTAAGTGGCCTGTTTTGTTTGTGAACTGTGCCCTTATGTTCTAACTGAGCCTTCTGTACTTTCACACTTTCTCCTATTGTTTTCATGATACATTTTTATATGTTATATGTTATTTGTTATTTGTATATTTATATGTTTATATTTCAGCGGGTTTTCTCGGTTGGGCGGAGTCTTACAGTAGAAGATACCACGTCACAGAGGTTCTACTGTTAGCGTTTTCGTTAGGGACTGTGCGAATTTCCTACAGTGAAATTTGCTAGCGACAATCGTTGCTATATCTGTTTAGTTGTGACGAGTTGTGCTTTATTTTTGTTTCTTGTATATATATATTTTTTTTTCTTTTTTCTTCTCTCTCTTTCTTTGTGTTTTTTTAGTTTCGATTTCGATTGTTTGTATTTGTAGGTCTCCCCTTTGCTATTATTCAGTTCTTTACGTATATTTTTTGTGTATACACTGTAGCGTCATTTGTTAGTCATATCTTCGCATATTTCTTTTTAGTTTTGCTGTTTGTGTATTTGACTTATGCGAATGTTTTTCGTATTGTTTGATCTTTGTTGATTGTTTACATTGACTCTGATCTTTGTTATTGTTTACATTGACTCTGATCTTTGTTATTGTTTACATTGACTCTGATCTTTGTTGTTGTTTACATTGACTTTGATCTTTGTTATTGTTTACATTGTTGATGACCTTTGTTATTGTTTACATTGTCTTGTTATTGTTTACATAGTTCTTGCATAGTTAGCTTTCACTATTGTTTGATATATGCTCATGCACTATTGGTCTATAGTGCACTTATCATAACAAACTGGTGTTTTTTGCTTATGCACTATTGTAGTGCAGTTATGATAAATAACTGATGATTATGCACTGATTTGGGTAGTGCACTGTTAATTAAGAGGTGACTTGTGATATTATTATACATTTGATAATACAAGTTGGTGTCAACTCCTGTTTCCCACAGAGATTGGGTTCAACATAGAGATTATACAAGCACTTTATTAAGTCTTGTTGCTATTTAACATTGAAATAAGATAATTAATTATTTCAGGTTCTGTACTCACATTTTGGACATCATGTCTACATTTGAGTACTTTATTGAGCAGGGTAAAGCCCTTGGGAAGACAGGTGATAAATTAGAAGAATTTGCGACTGTTCAATATGCCAAGGCATTGAAGTCGGAAGAAAAGAAAATGAAAGAACAAACTGAACAAAAGAGAATAGAGGCTGAAATAGAACAAAAGAAACTGCAGATGCAGGTGGAGGAAAAAAGATTTCAAATGGAAAAACAAAAAAGAGAAGCAGAATCTCAGGAGAAGAGGCTTCAGGCTGAAGCTGAAAATAAGAGACTTGAAAAAGAAGCTGAAAATAAGAGACTTGAAAAAGAAGCTGAAAATAAGAGACTTGAAATAGAGGCTGAAGGAAAAAAGTTACAGGCCCAGGCTGAAGAAAGAAAGTTACAGGCTGAGGCTGAAGAAAGAAGGTTACAAAGAGAGGCTGATGAGAGAAAAGCAAAAATGGAACATGATGAAAAAGTCTTAGCTTTAGAGTTAGAGAAGTTAAAGTTATTGAACACTGGTAATGCTAATGAGGCAAATAAGGTGTCAAATAAGACTAATGCTAAGGATTTCAAGCTTAATCTACCAGCATTTAATCCCTCAATCGATGATATAACATTTTATCTAGATAGATTTGAAAGTGCATGTAATGTGCATAATATAGATAAAACATTATATGTGTATCATCTGTCCAAGATACTTAGAGGTGATGCTTTGACTTTGTTGAGTATGGTAGATGTGCCTGACAAAAACAACTATGAGGTTGTCAGGGCGGCATTGTTAAAGAAGTACCAACTTAACGAGGACGGATATCGTCTTAAATTTAAAACCATGTTACCAGAAACTGGAGTTGAATTCTCTGAATTCATCTCAGGCATCCGTCTTACTTTTTTACGATGGGTTGAGTTGTCTAAGACAGAAAATACATTTGAAGCTCTTATGGATTTACTACTTAGAGATAAGGTTATGTCTTCTGTTAATGAAGCTTTTCTATCTTTTCTTCATGAGCGTAAGCCTAAAAACATAAAAGAAATGGAAGAATACTGTAGCCAGTATGTTACTGCGCATCCGCACATAACCATTAGTAACTCTAAGGTGAAAGAAGGTCTGCCAGTTGCTTCGGCAGCACCTTATGGCCCAAATTTTATGCGTAAATTTCAGGGTAGCCAGAAAAATTTCAATAAAAAGAGTAATCGTAATTATGCCCAGAACCATAGTGATCAATTCCAGGGTGATTCTTCTTCCCAGAACTGGAGACAACCTAATACTACACGTTATTCTACTCCGGTTAACTTTAGAAATTTTCACAAAGGTAATCGGTATAGAGGAAAATATTTTATGCAGAGACCTCAATACCAAGATAATAGAGGTTCTCAACAGCATAGAGATAGTAATGACAGTTATGGAAACTGGAACTCAAACCAGGATAAAAATTACAGTAGGGACTTTAATGATAATTGCAGAGGCAATAATGGTCGCGGTAGATCGCAACATAAGAGAAAAAGATATCAACAGACAAACTCTGTTCAACAAGAATCTCAGGGAGCAGATAAACAGGTTAATAATGATAAAGACCATAATGCTATCGGATGCTCATCTTTTGATTTTGGTAGGGCAAATAAATGTATCCAATGCAGTACTTTATTTGATCCGAAAACCGTTAGTACTTTAAGCTGTGGTCATCCTTTGCCCGCTCTTCCTGCTAATGTTGCTCATGATGGGAGAGGTTCTCTTATATTACATAAGGGGCTAGTAAATAGTAATCCAGTCTCAGTGTTGTTTGATTCTGGATGTACTACTGTCGGCGTTAGGCAATCTCTTGTAGATCCATCCTGTGCTACAGGAAAAGTCATCAAATGTGTCACATTTGGTGGCACGTTAGAAAAGTATCCTACTGCTATAATACACATTGCTACTCCTTTCTTCACGGGAGAGGTCCACGCGTGTCTACTTCCAAACCCTATTGCGGACCTTATTATTGGTCGTATTCACGGAGTTAGGGAATGTACCCCACAGCAGATTGCTGTTTGGGAAGAGCAAAACATTGAAGCTACCAATGCGGTGGTCACAAGAGCACATGCTCTGGATCCACCTCAAACTTCATTAACTAATAATGATGAAGTAAATGACCAAGATAGTCACTTGACTATTACACGTGACTCATTTATCAAATTGCAAGAAGAAGATCCTTCTTTACAAAAATTCTTCATTCTAGCAAAAAAAGGTGATCCTAATCAGAACACTAATAGGAAATCTTGGATTTCTATGAAGAACGGCGTACTTGTACGTATGGTACAAGACTCGACTACGTCCACTCATTCACAAATTCTTGTGCCTAAGAGCATGAGATTGCAAATATTGCAACATGCTCATGACTCGCAATGTGCTGGACATATGGGTTTTTCCCGTACAAAGTCGAGGGTTCTTGCGGCTTTCTTTTGGCCATTTGTGAGCAAGGACATACGAATGTACTGTCGCTCTTGCAAAGTATGTCAGGAGGTCAAATCTAAAGGACCACGACATGCTGCGCCTATCCAGGCTGCTGACATTCCTATTCGCCCTTTTCAAAAAATGGCAATAGATATTATCGGTCCTTTTAGAATTAAGTCGGCTAGAGGACATCAATTTATCCTTACATGTGTCGATATGTGCACACGTTGGCCAGAGGCAATACCTCTCAAGAGCATCTCAACTGCTGATATCGCAGACGCTCTTTGGCTGATATTTTCTCGCTTGGGTTTTCCCGGAGAAATATTGTCAGACCATGGCACTCAACTTATATCAGACACTATGTCACAGGTAATGTCTATGCTACACATTAAAAGGTCTCTCAGCAGTATCTATCACCCAATGTCTAATGGGTTGGTCGAACGTTTAAATAGGACTCTGAAAACTTTACTTGGTAAAATAACTGAGGATCATCCTCAGGATTGGGACAGGGTCTTACCCGCGGCTCTCTTTGCGTATAGAGAGGTCCCCAATGAACATACGGGGTTTTCCCCTTTTGAACTTGTCTTTGGCGCGCAACCGCGCGGCCCTATGTCTTTACTTCACGATCTAATCACTGCCGATAATATTAGCGATGAGACTCAATCTTCTTATGAGTACGTCATTGCTCTTAGGCAAAAGATCATCGAGGCATGCAAACTAGCAACTTCGTCTTCAGAATTTGCTAAAGAAAAGGCAAGGCAGTTTGCAAATAAGAATAGATGTCTACGACAACTTTGTCCAGGTGACAAAGCTCTCGTTCTACTTCCTTCAAGGGAGAACAGACTTCTAATTGCATGGAAAGGTCCATATGCAATAGTCTCCAAAATTTCTGATGTCGACTATGTTGTCGATATTGATGGAAAGCATAAAACTTTCCACATAAATATGCTCACAGAATTTTATGAAAGACCTGACTATTTGCAGCCTATTTTCCAGGCTACGGACAATTCACAAGCAACTCGTGGTCAGTACTCATCTCTGTCAGTTATACAGGATGAGGAAACTACTTTTTTCTGATGTCAATCTTCCTCTTTCTATGGTCCCACTTTATTCTACGGAATCTTGGAAAAACGTGACCGTTTCTCCAAATCTTTCCGCTGAGGAACATCGACAAGTTTCTTCGATGTTGCAAACATTTCAGGATGTTCTTACAGACATCCCGGGACACACACATGTCATAGAACATGACATTGTGCTAACTGATCACAATCCTATCAGAGTCAGACCATATCCAATACCTATTCATTTCCAGTCTCAAGTCGAAAAAGAGTTGGATGAAATGATACGTTTGGAAATCATTGAACCATCCACTTCAGCATACTCTTCGTCTATGGTTATTGTTCGAAAGAAGGATAATAACATTCGCATTTGCGTAGATTATCGCAAATTGAACCAAGTTACGAAGTTCGATGCTGAACCTATGCCTTCATTAGAAGAGCTACTCAATAAACTTTCTAATTCTAGATTCTTTACCAAACTAGATTTGTCTAAAGGTTATTGGCAAGTCCCGCTAACTGAACGTGCCAAACCTTTTACAGCTTTTTCTACACCTAGGGGTTTATTCCAATGGAATTTCATGCCTTTTGGTCTTATGAACGCCCCTGCTACATTCGTACGCATGATGCGGCGAATTCTCGCATATCGTACAGATGTCATAGCATACCTAGATGATATCTGTCTATTCAGTGATTCTTGGGAAGATCACTATTTGGGTTTATACGAATTACTGTCTACTCTTCGCGAGTATAACTTGACTGCAAAACCCTCTAAAGCCTTTATAGGATTTAGCGAGATTTCTTTCCTAGGTCATCGGGTTGGTCATGGTCTTTTAAAGACAGAGGACCACAATGTTTCAAAAATACTTAACATTTCGGTCCCTAAGACGAAGAAACAAGTAAGGAGTCTATTAGGTTTGATTCAATTCTACGGACGATTCATTCCGAATCTGTCCTCCATTATGGCACCGCTTTCTACTTTATTGAAGAAAGGGTCGCCTAATCTGATCCG
Organism: Oreohelix idahoensis; assembly: GCA_024509875.1. NCBI lineage: Eukaryota > Metazoa > Mollusca > Gastropoda > Stylommatophora > Oreohelicidae > Oreohelix > Oreohelix idahoensis. Next base: position 52,226 of record JAMPIV010016934.1, read on the forward strand.
CTGGTCTAAAGAATGTCAATCCTCATTGGACCAGGTTAAAGCCCTATTTTCATCTCCACCTATTCTTAAGTTACCTACTATTGAGAAGACTTTTGTTCTTCGAAGTGACGCCTCGTCAACAGGGATTGGGGCAGCACTAATGCAGGAGTATTCTGATACTTTGCATCCGGTGATGTATATCTCTAGGAAATTAAACGCTGCAGAAAAGAATTACTCGGTTTTAGACCGTGAGTTATTGGCTATGGTATGGTCTATTCTGAAGTTACAAAGATTTCTTCTAGGCGCACATTTCATTGTGGAAACCGACCAGAAAGCGCTTACTGCTATTCAGAGCAAAAACTTGAAGAGCTCGAGGTCCACTCGTTATGCCATAGCTCTTCAACCATTTCATTTCTCGGTTCGAGCTATCCGTGGTTCGGATAATGTAATGGCAGACATTCTGTCCAGATGTCCACACGATTCCACATGATTCTTCTGTCATATATATATATTTCCTGATATACAGTCCAATGTTATAATGACATGTTAGTAGATTTTGTCTCATTTTTTTTTTTTTTTTTGAGGGAAATTTATAACATTGTACCATGTAATTATCTAAGAAGGCTTAGTTAGTGATATACGGGCCAAAAGATCACTCGGCCACATTTAAATAAATTATTTTCAGGATTGTATTAAGAAATTTACCAGTTGTCTTTAAGATTTGTGTTATTGATATTTTCGCAGCACATCATTGAAGTCTGCGAGTTTATGTCCATTGTGGAACTTTGAGGATATCAAGTCCTGTCCTACATTGGGAGCGGATGATGTCCACATCTTCTTCTATTGAATGTTTTGTGTCACCGAAGAGCAACACATGTATTACTTATTAATTACTGTTACTTTATATAATGTAATAATATAGTGCGGTATATTAGTAAATTACACCGCTATTTGCAACACATTGTATGATAACACATAATATATTTAATTTCATATATTGGTATGAGTATAATTTGATTGTCATTATGTTGTTGCCATCATTGTGGCGTGTGTTGGTGGCACCTTCCTGGAATATATCAGCGTATACTTAGATAAATTTTTTCTCTAAGGATCTGAGATATGATCTCAGTGTCGCTCCATGCGTTGAGCTAATTTGTTAGGTATATATCCACGCATCATACGTGCGTTAGGAGCCTAGATTTTTTCCGGCTCCAGGATTTAAAAAAAAAAAAAAATGTCCCATTTTTTTTTTTTCCAGGGAGGGTGCGGTAATGTTACGCACGGATCATTATTATTTTTCGTTTGTATAAACATTTTTTTCATATGTATGATCATTTTTTTGACTGAAGTGTGTATTATGTTTTCTATGGTCAAAGGGACATAATCCGAGTTATCGAAACTACAATTTGTTAGGAGTTGCCTTCTCTTGTATAGAGACACGTTCGGTCTATAATTTCTTGAACGAAGCGTGACCACATCTCCTTATTTGGTAGTATCAGTCAACTATGGTAGATGTCTGAAACCTTTCTTAACGCTTCTTTTCATGACCATAAAAGGCGCGACTGTGTAAGACTTTTATCTCGAATGTTCTTCGAATCGTCTTATTGTGAACGGCAACTCAGAGATTGTCGTTCTGCGCATGTCAAACCGGGAGTTCGTTCTGTGTGTTCCGCCCAGTTGGGGCAGTTTAGAAATGGTTTAAGAAGCGAGCAGACGCAACTGCGTCTTGTGATTCTCTGAGGGAAATACAGTGTCTTAGTGAGTTAGTTAGCTAACTAGACTATTTCCCAGTATTATGCAGCCTGCCTGGAGGCATATGTTCATGGTTGATTTTCCGAAATAAGGTAATTCCTCTTGTATCGAACTTTATGCTATCGTCTAGAGGTTCGTCATTTTGTCGCCTATTTGCTCGCCTGTGTGATGCAAAATGGAGAGGTACTTTGACTAGGATTAAGTCACCGGTATCTGTATACCTGAACTAGTTAAATATATATGGGTCGCTCTAGACCAACAAGACTGTTGTCTGTGTTCCAGGATTCGTTATATCAGAGATCACGTCCAAGTCAGATGGTTAGACTTAGGAACATTATAAAGGTCGAGCTGACCTGTAGCCCATGTATGCTATTCACGTGCAGACAGTGAACGGACTTATTGTATACAACTGATCTGCTAGCATCAGAATGGGAGCATTTATTATTGTTTATGAACATTGAAGATCTGTAGCTGACACTGTTGCAGAAGTTATAGAAATTATTATTATTTATACAGCTTCACGAACTAGCACTCGATGATTGATGAATTTCTGAATCTATTGAACTGTGATGTCTTATGACGCATATATACAACAGCTATCATTGCTGACTACAGAAATTGTTTTCAATGTGCCATATCATCTTGCTGAACTCGTTAACCATGTTGATGTCATAAGTATCATGACTGTTTTGTGGCGTGCAATAAATGAAAGAAACTTATACAACGAAGTTACCCTTTCTATGACTCTACACGTCATGTTGCCTGTGTGATAACCCATTGAACTGTTCCACTACCACATACACAGCAACATCCTAAATCAGAGAAGACACCTACATCTTACACTTTAACACCAGGTGTCGATAAGGGTGGCAAGTTACCACTTCAGCACAAATCCACCCTTATCAATAGGACTCTGAAAACTTTACTTGGGAAGATAACTGAGGATCATCCTCAGGATTGGGACAGGGTCTTACCCGCGGCTCTCTTTGCGTATAGAGAGGTCCCCAATGAACATACAGGGTTTTCCCCTTTTGAACTTGTCTTTGGCGCGCAACCGCGCGGCCCTATGTCTTTACTTCACGATCTAATCACTGCCGATAATATTAGCGATGAGACTCAATCTTCTTATGAGTATGTCATTGCTCTTAGGCAAAAGATCATTGAGGCATGCAAACTAGCAACTTCGTCTTCCGAATTTGCTAAAGAAAAGGCAAGGCAGTTTGCAAATAAAAATAGATGTCTACGACAACTTTGTCCAGGTGACAAAGCTCTCGTTCTACTTCCTTCAAGGGAGAACAGACTTCTTATTGCATGGAAAGGTCCATATGCAATAGTCTCCAAAATTTCCGATGTCGACTATGTTGTCGATATTGATGGAAAGCATAAAACTTTCCACATAAATATGCTCACGGAATTTCATGACAGACCAGACTATTTGCAGCCTATTTTCCAGGCAACGGACAATTCTCAAGTACCTCATGGTCATTACTCATCCCTGTCAGTTATACAGGATGAGGAAACTACTTTTTCTGATGTCAATCTTCCACTTCCTATGGTCCCACTTTATTCTGCGGAATCTTGGAAAAACGTTACCGTTTTCTCCTAATCTTTCCGCTGAAGAACATCGACAAGTTTCTTCGATGTTGCAAACATTTCAGGATGTTCTTACAGACATCCCGGGACACACACATGTCATCGAACATGACATTATACTAACTGACCATAATCCTATCAGAGTCAGACCCTATCCAATACCTATCCATTTTCAGTCACAAGTCGAAAAAGAATTGGATGAAATGATTCGATTGGAAATCATTGAACCATCCACTTCAGCATACTCTTCGTCTATGGTTATTGTTCGGAAGAAGGATAATAACATTCGCATTTGCGTAGATTATCGCAAATTGAACCAAGTTACGAAGTTCGATGCTGAACCTATGCCTTCATTGGAAGAGCTGTTAAATAAACTTGCTAATTCTAGGTTCTTTACCAAACTAGATTTGTCTAAAGGTTATTGGCAAGTTCCTCTAACTGAACGTGCCAAACCTTTTACAGCTTTTTCTACACCTAGGGGTTTATTCCAATGGAATTTCATGCCTTTTGGTCTTATGAACGCCCCTGCTACATTCGTACGCATGATGCGGCGAATTCTCGCATATCGTACAGATGTCATAGCATACTTAGACGATATCTGCCTGTTCAGTGATTCCTGGGAAGATCACTATTTGGGTTTATATGAATTGCTGTCTACTCTTCGCGAATATAACTTGACTGCAAAACCCTCTAAAGCCTTTATAGGATTTAGTGAGATTTCTTTCCTGGGTCATAGGGTTGGTCATGGTCTTTTAAAGACAGAGGACCACAATGTTTCAAAAATACTTAACATTTCTGTCCCTAAAACAAAGAAAAAAGTACGGAGTCTATTAGGTTTGATCCAATTTTACGGACGATTCATTCCGAATCTGTCATCCATTATGGCACCGCTTTCTACTTTATTGAAGAAAGGATCGCCTAATCTGATCCGCTGGTCACAAGAATGTCAATCCTCATTGGACCAGGTTAAAACTCTGTTTTCATCTCCACCTATCCTTAGGTTACCTACTATTGAGAAGACTTTTGTTCTTCGAAGTGACGCCTCGTCAACTGGGATTGGGGCAGCACTTATGCAGGAGTATTCTGATACTCTGCATCCGGTGATGTATATCTCTAGGAAATTAAATGCTGCAGAAAAGAATTACTCGGTTTTAGACCGTGAGTTATTGGCTATGGTATGGTCTATTCTGAAGTTACAAAGATTTCTTCTAGGCGCACACTTCATTGTGGAAACCGACCAAAAAGCGCTTACTGCTATTCAGAGCAAAAACTTGAAGAGCTCGAGGTCCACCCGTTATGCCATAGCTCTTCAACCATTTCATTTCTCGGTGCGAGCTATCCGTGGTTCGGATAATGTGATGGCAGACATTCTGTCCAGATGCCCACACGATTCCACGTGATTCTTTTGTTATATATATATTTCCTGATATACAGTCCAATGCTATAATGACATGTTAGCAAATATTTTCTCACTTTTTTGAGGAATTTATAACATTGTACCATGTAATTATCTAAGAAGGCTTAGTTAGTGATATACGGGCCAAAAGATCACTCGGCCACATTTAGATAATAAATTTTCATGATTGTATTAAGAGATTTAACAGTTATATTTAAGATTTGTGTTATTGATATTTTCGCAGCACATCATTGAAGTCAGCGAGATTATGTCCATTGTGAAACTTTGATGATATCAAGTCCTGTCCTAGATTGGGAGCGGATGATGTTCACATCTTCTTCTATTTGATTGTATTCTTATCTACGAAGAACAACACATATTTTAGTTAATAATTACTGATGCACTATATAATGTAATAGTATAGTGCGGTATATTAGTATATTACACCGCTATTTGCAACACATTGCATGATATTATAATAATGGATTTAATTTCATATATTGGCATGAGTGTAATTTGACTTTCATTATGATGTTGCCATCATTGTGGCGTGTGTTGGTGGCACCTTCCTGGAATATATACGCGTATACTTAGATAAATTTTTTCTCTAAAGATCTGAGATATGATCTTAGTTTCGCTCCATACGCTGAGCTAGTTTGTTAGGTATATCCGCGCATCATACGTGCGTTAGGAGCCTAGATTTTTCTGGCTCCAGGATTTAAAAAAAAAATGTTTCATTTTTTTCCCGGGAGGGTGCGGTAATGTTACGCACAGATCATTTTTTGTCCAAAGTCTTTGTATAATCATTGTTTTTCGTAAAAAAATCTTTGTATGATCATTTTCTTGACTGAAATGTGTATGATATTATTTTACAGTCAAAGTGACATAACTCGAGATTTTGAGACTACTATTTTTTTTTATGAGTTTACCTCCTCTTGGTTTGAGACACGTTCGGTCTATAATTTCTTAAACGAAGCGTGACCATATCTCCTTATTTGGTAGTATCAGTCAAGTGTTGTAGATGTCTGAAACCTGTCTTAAGGTTTTCGATTCATGACCATAAAGGGAGCGATAGTGAATGTCTCTTATCTCGTATGTTCTTAGAATCGCCTTGTGTGAATTGATACTCACGTAGATGGGTTCTGCGCATGTCTAGACTTGGAGAGTTCGATTGTGGTTTCCGCCCAGGTCGGGGAGTTGAAAAATGGTCTGAGTAGCGAGTGGACGCAATCTGCGTCTTGTGATTTCTCTGAGGGAAATACATTGTCTTGTGAGTTAGTTTAGCTAACTATAGACTTTTCCCAGTATTATTCAAGCCGCCTGGAGGCATATGTTTTGTGGTTGATTCCGAATAAAGGTAATTCCTGTTTATTTGAACTTTTAGATGACATCGTAAAGTTCGACATTTTTGCTGCTCTTTGCTCGCTTGTGTGATTCAAAAATGGAGAGGTACTTTGATTAGGATTTCGCCACCGGTATCTTTATACCTGAACTAGTTATATATATATATGGGTCGCTCTAGACCAAACAAGACTATTGTCTGTGTTCCAGGATTCGTTATATCAGAGATCACATCCAAGTCAGATGGTTAGACTTAGGAAGGTTATAAGGTCGGGTTGACCTGTATTCCCAGTATGCTATTCACGTGCAGAGGATAAATGGACTTATTGTACACATCTGATCTGCTAGCATCAGGAAGGGAGTATTTATTATTATCTATGAACAGTGATGAGATGCAGCTGACACTGTTGCAGAATTAATATATATGTACTTTAGACATTCAGATCTGAGTCATATTATGTATACAGCTTCACGAACCAGAACTTTATGTTATCGAATATGTGGAAGCTATTTGTTTACACTATGAATATTGGATTCTACATGACTATCAGCTGGCACTAATATTATTTTGAATGCTGGATTTCTTGAACTATGTTGGTGATGACATATATATATCATGACTGTTTTGTGGCGTGCAATAAATGGTAGAAAACGTAAAGCGAAGTTACCATTTCTATGACTTTACACATCATGTTGCCTGTGTTGTACGCTGTGAACTAATCTACCACAATACGCACAGCAACAACATAAACCAGATAAGACACCCTATACTACAACTATATATCTAACTGGTGTCGATAGGGGTGATACTTCCAGTCAGCCTAAATCCACCCTTATCATTACGCCAATCCTGACTCACAGAATTTTTTCTCAGATGAATAAAAGAACTGCCATCAATGGTACCTATACCTTGTTGCGGTATGGCAGCTTGTGTACCCTGACAATCCCCAGAGCTATGCCAGTGGGAGATTTACTCCTGGTAGGTTCAATCAAGCTGGACTGGTCTGCGTGGGTAGGGGTCAGACAAAAGCTGGTACTCTGGTCCTCCAGGTTGGGGGTTTTAGCACAGGGCCGACACCCCTGTCTATGTAAAAAAAAATCGCACGTTACGGAAACAACAATAAATGGAAAAACTTTGCTGCGGGACGGACATCCGGAGTCTCAGGCTCGTATGACTGACAGTGGTGAAAGCCGAAAGGAAGCCACTGGCATGAAAACGGATGCACCGACCACAAAACACGAAACCAGAATTGGTTTTTGGAACGTCAGAACTATGAATGAGGCAGGAAAGCTGAGAAAAATCACAGCAGAGATGAGGAACTACAAGATACATATCCTGGGAATAAGCGAAAGCAGATGGACAGGTAGGGGAGAATAAAAACAGCTACAGGGGAAACAGTACTTTATTCTGGCAGAGAGGATGGTCAGCACAACGAACGTGTAGCCATTATCCTGAAGAAAGAAATGGAAAGGTCTTTACTGGAATGGAAACCCATCAACAACAGACTGATAAGAGCAAGACTAAGAGGGAGGTTCACCAACACCACAATTATACAATGCTATGCACCAACAAACGACAGCGATGAAGAGATCAAGGACGAGTTCTATCAACAGGTACAAAAAGAAATGGAAACTACACCCAGGTACCATCTCATTATAGTAATGGGAGACCTAAATGCGAAAGTGGGAGCACACAATAATTATAACGAAAGAGTAATGGGGAAATGCGGCAGTAGAACAGCAAATGAGAATGGGGACAAATTAATAAGCTTCTGCAGTATTAACAACCTGGTTATTGGAGGAACACTTTTTCCACACAAGGAAGTGCACAGGTTAACATGGGAATCACCAAACGGACGAGACAGAAACCAGATAGATCACATAATGATCAATGGCAGATGGAGACATGCACTACAAGACATGAAAGTAAGAAGAGGCGCAGATGTGGGAAGTGATCATCACCTTGTAGTAGCAAGACTGAAAGTGAAACTCAGAGCTGCTGGATCAGTTGCAGTCAAACAGAAAAGATACAACATCACGAAACTGAAGGATCCACTCTGTCGTAAATTTATTTAGAGAGAAAGAGTCTTAGAAATAATGGTCCTGTTTAGAGTGGAGAATGATGGTGAAAGCTCAGTGATAGAAAAGGTTAGAGAGTAAATAGTTGCTTCACAGAGTGCTGGAGAGAGTAAGGACAGACTTATTTACGACAAATCGTTCCCCTCAATCTTCTCTTCAAACTCTCCTGGTCAAACAATTATTTGCCAGTTTCCAGACACACACCTGCGCTCACACCGATTTGGTGCTTCAAACACACAGACGCACGTGAATACAAACTATATTAAACAGATAGGGGAAATTTGGGCTTTGGGTATTCCAACACAGTACTAAATAAGTTTAGGCTGTTTATTAACATTAAAATCAATGACCACAATAATCATGTGTTACAGAAAAAATATCATAAGTACAGAAAATACAAATAACAAGGTGGGGAGGGGGTGAAGAAGATTGGTATCGACTAAGCCCTTCCCGCTTATTAGACAAAGATAAACCCAGTCCAAAGATAGATAATTATCAGGAACATAGGTAATGTAACCCAACAGTGGATTTAATTACTCTGAAAGAGGTGTTACAATATTAGGTATGGGTGGTAGACAAAAATCCTGTTATTCCCAATTGTTCTTCCCTTTACTAAGCAAATGAAAAAAAAGGGGGGGGGGGGGTAAACAGAGTTAACAAAATATCCCACTCAAAGGAACAATGCAGGGTATACAGAAAATGTATTTCCCGGTAGGAAAGTTAACAAACGGTTTGAAAAAATTAAATCTCCTGTCATTCATGCACGCTTGTGAGGGCCCACACTCATATACTCACACACACTTACCGATTGCAGCATCAGACAATCCATAGAATTATATAAACAGCAATTACATTCTTGACATATGAAAATGTCTGATACTTCGATGTCCCGCCCCAGATGTAGCGAGGTTAGCTGATAGCAAATATTCCAACTTATCGCCGGACTTAAAGCCTAAGAGTTCTTGTGTTTTATTATATAAAAAGGAGTCTATGGGATGGCACTGACACAATTCAATACAGGGGTGAGGATGGAGTGGTCTCTTTAATTTCGCTCTGGTGGTAAAATTCCTTCAAGGCGTGATGATAGCAACTAACCGGTAGGTTTTGAATCCCGTGAGGAAAAACTAGGCTCAGTCACAGTTCAGGTAAATAGGTACTCTCTCACAGTAGAGCAGTAAATAAAATATCGCTACTGGCAACTGTTCATCTTCCAGTTTATCTTACAGATTGTAATTTAATTTGATGGTTTATTTAAATGTTCTTGGGTAGGCTTTCTTTCATGTAATTATGATAGCTAGGCCGCATCGGACCGCCACAAGATTAAATTTAAAATGTTTCATCAATATATCTGGAAGTTTCAGAACCGAGTCTGGAAGACTCTGTATGATTTCTTTATTGCTGGGATTGCAAAGGTGATCATTCGTGCACAGAAAAAGGAATCACTCCAATGTAGCCACCAATTCAGATGGAAATCTAGCAGAATTTTTACTATAGCTAGTGAATCTTAAATCTCTGGCGACCGAATGATAAAATGGCTTTCTTCGTGGTCTGTATATATCTAACTGGAATGCAAGATTGGGGGGACATGTTAGAATTTGACACCTTTTTAGATCTCAGGAGACTTTCGGGGATCTGACCGCCAGACTGAAGAGAGATGCCGCCCCGGATCTCCGTATCTCCGCTCGCTGCGTTCGCGTCGGCTTTCCCGTTCGCGTCCACTGCGATCGGTTCTGTGGTTAACACCGAGATGCGAAATACCGGTAAGAACATTGCGTCGCTCGTTTCAGGGACCACTACTGTCTTTGATAGCGCCGCTAGTCTTTCCTGAGATCCCTCAGTGCCTGTTTGATCGTGTGCCGCTACTTTCTGTTTGATTCTGGCACCGCCCCTACTGGGCCAAGTTAATGAAAATAACTGCATATGATTGCTCAAGAGATATCCATGGGCGTGATTTAACCTCTCCTTAAATCAATGCGATGACCAGAATGTACGGTAGATAAAGTGTCCATATATTAATCAGCAAACGTGTTGACCATCTGCGTGTAAAGGTTGCATGCTAATGAGTCCAGGCGGAAAAAATCCCGTTTGACGAAAAGTTACCACAATATTCGGGGGCACTGATGTTATCCGAAGGGGTCGTTACAAAGGGTCGTACTATATCATCCAACACTTCTGGGCACAGCGGATTGATCAACCGCTTGCTTGTCACATTGATTACGGAAACAACAATTAATATCCTGTTGTACCAATAAACGCCTTTAGGCGTAACGGACCAACGGATAATTTCTTGTTGCCCTAAGACGCCGCAAGGCGTAATGGCCACAGACTGCTTGGTCGGTCTTTGGCTAAGGACGGAAGAAGAAGAAGAAGAAGAAGACTTCAGGGTCATTCAGGGTCAGCTGAGTTCGTCTGTCACACACTCACCAGAAAAGCTTTCGTGGTCGACGTAAAGAGAAGATATGAGATTATCAAAAGCCAGGAAAGAACAGAGACCGATGATGTTGACCAGAGATTCAACACCATCTCAAAAATATACAAGGAAAGCAGCAAGTCATGCTTGGAATTCCAGGAAAGAAAGAGCCAAGACTGGATAACACCAGATACGTTAAACACCATAGTGAAGAGAAAGGAAATGAAAAGAAAGAAAACAGAAGCTAAGTCTCCCAGATTAAAGGCAATATATATTGAACAGTACAGTCAGCTGGACAAGGAAGTTAAACGTCAAACCTGTGCTAATAAAAGGACATTTCTGGATGACCCTGCAAGGCAGGCAGAAGAGGCAGCACTGAGAAATGAACAAAGCACAGTATACAAAATAACTAAAATCATCAGTGGAAAACGAGGTGCAAACAATATTACATTAGTAAGAGATAAGCAAGGAAATCTCATCACAACAGTAGAGGGACAGGAAACAAGATGGGCAGAGCATTTCAAAGAAACTCTGAATAAGGAACCACCAGAGACACAATTGAATGTTCCTGAGGCTGAAAATGATCTAGATGTTAATACAGACATCCCACGAAAAGAAGAAATCATCGCAGCAATCAAAGGGTTAAAGAATGGAAAAGCTCCTGGTCATGATAACTTAAATGCAGAGCTATTTAAGACAGACCCAGAGCTAGCAGCAGAACTATTAGAACCACTATTTGCAAAAGTCTGGAAAACAGGGACAACACCAACAGAGTGGAGAAAAAGAATAATTGTCAAATTGCCCAAGAAGGGAGATCTTGCAGACTGCAATAATTGGAGAGGAATAACTCTTCTCTCAGTTCCCAGCAAAATACTAGGCAGGATAATTATACAGAGAATCTCATAAGCAGTAGACCACAAACTGAGGAAAAAATAAGCAGGATTTAGAAAGAACAGAAGATGTATAGATCATATATTTACCCTCAGGAACATTATAGACCAGTGCTCAGAATGGCAAAGACAGTTGTACATTAATTTCGTTGATTTTGAAAAGGCTTTTGACAGTATACATAGGGACAGTTTATGGAAAATACTGAGGGCTTATGGAATTCCAAGTTGCATAGTGTCAATCATAAAAAGCCTTTATGCCAACTTTACGTGCAGCATTGGGCAGAGCAACCTAACCTTTGAAGTGAAGACAGGAGTACGACAGGGATGCCCCTTATCAACCACTATTTTTAACAGTCATAGACTGGGTGATGCGCCAGACAACAGAGGGCAGTCCAAGAGGAATAAGATAGACTACATTTTCTACATTGGAAGATCTGGAATATGCAGATGACATTGCACTGCTAGCACATTCACATCAAAAAATCCAAGAAAAAACGGATAGACTTAATAAGTATAGCCAGCAGGTGGGCTTGAACATCAACCTAAAGAAGACAGAGGTCATGACGCTCAATGTGAGCAACCCTGAGCCCATATCAGTAAGGAATCAGCAACTGGAACAGACAGATGCCTTCACATACCTAGGATGCATAGTAACATCAGACGGCGGAGCAAGCAAAGACATCAACAACAGAATGAACAAAGCAAGAACAGCCTTTTTTAGTCTAAACAACATCTGGAAGTCCTCTCAGTACAGCACAAGCACAAAATTAGGATTATATCAGAGCTGTGTGCTTTCTGTGCTTCTCTATGGCGCGGAGAGCTGGAGAGTTACAGAGAAGGAAATGTCGAAATTGTCCTCTTTTCACACAACATGCCTAAGAAAAATTCTCCGAATCTTTTGGCCGAATATCATCACCAACCAAGATCTGCTTACTCGGAGCAAGCAAGAGGACATGCACACCATCATAGCTGGCAGACGCTGGAGCTAGGTTGGCCATGTCCTCAGAAGAGACCCCGATGCCATCACAAGAACAGCTATGCTATGGACCCCTGAAGGAAAACGAAAGAGAGGCCGACCAAAAACAACTTGGCGGAGGACTGCGGAGGCTGAGATGCAAAGAATAAACCAGAGTTGGGGCACTGTACGAAGGATGGCCGCCGACCGAGCAAAGTGGAATCAATTTGTTGTTGCCCTACAAGACGCCACCAGGCGTAATGGCCACTGACTGCTTTAACGGTCGGCGGCTAAGGATCAAAGAAGAAGAATAAAAGAAGACTTGAATCGGCCTCTTACACGCGTCTGGGGTGTCTATAATTTAATAAGTTCCATCTCTGACTTCGTGTGTGGTCCTTCAGTTTCCTCAGTCCTGGTTTCCTTATTTAAAATGTTAGATATTTCCTGGGCTATATTGTAAATCCTGATAAATACTCTAATAAAAGGTGTCCGGTATATTAAGAAGGAATTCTGAATTCTAATACTTCACTGTAGCAGTCTGGTGTCTTGGCGAGCGATTTCTCAAGTGAAATAGCTTGAGTAAATGATCATATTATATTCACTGCCTTCCAACGCCTTCGTTTGTCATGGAGTTAAATAAACGCTCCAATCATATTCAAACAGGTCGGGTTATGGGGTAATTTCAAAATATTCCGACATCGGATAATTTTGAACGTAAGGCAGAGGTCAACTCTCCCATATATGGTAATAAGATGTCCGATGCCCTTGTGTACAAACTTACGAACACACCGGTAACCGCATATGACCATGTGTTCGAGATGTAGCAATCTTACTTTTATCTAAAGTAATCTTGTGCACCCATGTCTTATCGGGGATTAAGCAGATAGCGCTGGTCGATGTACGTGTTAATCTGCCGTGCCTATAGCCAACAAATCTGGGCAGCGCTAAGAAAATGTGATTATTATTATCAGCTACAGGGAATGATTTGATAAAATCAAATATCTGATATTTAGCAGAAAAATAACGAAGAAAGAAAGAATGAAAGAAAGAAAAGTGCGACAATTGAGAGCAAATAGTAAAAATCAGTACCACAAATATACCGATACTGCTGGAGAGAAACAAAGATCGATAGGGGCCGCCCCGTTTTGTCACAATGAAGAACATAGAAAGCACATATGACAGTCACCAGTAGCATTCCCGAAAAGCATCTATGGAAATACAAATAGCCTGACGTTGACCACTGCTGTCTTTGAAAATATTCAAGTAGACGTCTGAGAGTGTAAAAAGAAAAAAAGAAATGCTACTTCAAGCAGTACATTACTATACGTATTATTTTAACAGACGTTAACTGTTCCTTAAACAAAATCCATTAGCTCCCCAAGGAGCATACGCCTTCAACAGATTATGTAAGTCCTGTCGCGTGACATCAACTTAATGCTTTCTACAGAAGTGCGATAAGTGTCGGTTTTAATCCAACAAACGCTAATCCTTTTTTCACGCTGGCCATTACAAAACCTTTTGTTATAACAAATGTTAATTCTTATGCAAGCAATATATAACTATAAGTTATACTGTCACAAAAGTTAATCCTTCTACCAGCAGTACATTACTTTAAGTTATATTTTAATAAATGTTAATCCTTTTACGAGCTATAATTTGCTCAAGTTGTATTTTAACAAACATAAAATCTTTTACATTCAGTACATTACTGTAAATTCTATTTTCACAAAAGTTAACCCTTCGACGGGCAATACATTACTTGTAAGTGTTATTTTCACAAACGTATTTTGAAAAATGAAAGCCCGGCGTGGTTTTATAAATCCACAATTATACTTCTCGTGTGAGGATATTCAGCCTCAAAATCGCAGAAAATAAATACCACGATCACAATTCCGCATTATTGAACTTCATTGTCAGACATATTCCAGATTCTCCTGCATGAAACAAAATCTGACCTTAAACGTAAGAAGCTCACTAGCCATAATCATTCTACATTCCACCACGTTTATTTCATGCCTTCTTTCATCGCATCATTACCCTTCTTCCGCGCACAGACAATCGATAGAGCCCTCATTCCTTGAGCCCAAATTCCGATACCCTTCTATGGCTTCTCCAACGCGGCATTAGACGAAAAAATAAATATCGCCTGTGGAACATTATCTCATTATACTCTGTAATCCGAAATGTCAAGATATCGATACCGCCCAAAGCAAAAATATAATGACACAGCCAAAGGCTGGTAATACGAATAAGAGGAACAACTAATACCATCATTTTTCTTTGCGTTCCTCACGGAGCATCAAGCCACGGCTGTGCATTATAAGGTTGCCAGCACCAAGCACAACCTCATACTTGTCGTCTTGTACGGCATGCCTGATTGGGTGATGTAGTCCTATTCTTCCTTCAGAGACCACGGGGAAGTACACACAGTAAAAGATATATTTTTATTCTAGAAAACATGAAATCAAAATTCCCCGAAGACTTATATAATAATCAAACGGTTAAATAATCCTACACACAATCTCCAAAAATATCCCATGTAGAAAAATTCGATAGTTCCATTCGAAAACTGATTCCTACAGGTTACCCCTGGAAAATGGAAAACCAAACAAAAAAACACCTCAGCTGTGTTGATTCCAGCCTCCTCCCCACCCTCGGTTATCACGCCGCTGGCGGTAACTTAACTGATTTAACCTTTTGGAATTTTGGCCACCAGAGCAAAGATGCATTTTGCTGCCTCGCCTTTAACTGCGCGCGTGAGGGTGCTAGTGTAAACAATAAAAATAACGTGTCATTTATGCAATGGGTTGTTTGTTTCTTTCACTGCGATTATTTTCATTAGTAGTGGTTACTGTATAAACGCTGCAGGAGATGCTGCACGAATTGTTATACATGTTTACAAACACCCTCAGGCACTGGCGCCATACTTTTATCATTTTACTTCTTGCTCTTTTAGAGCATCGAGCCACTCCTGCAGCTGCTACCTTTGCAGACTGACGGACAGACAGACGGACAGATGGATGAACTGTTAGACAGATAGACGGATGGACTGTTAGACTGACAGGCAGACATATTGACGGACAGGCAAATTGTTGGACAGACAGACAGATGGACGGTCGCACTCTTAGACAGAAAGACAGGACAAAAGGTCAGAACAGGGCAGGGCAGAGCAGGGGAGGAGGCAGGCAGGCAGCAGGCAGGCAGTCAGACAGACAGAGAGACAGAGAGACAGATAGATAGATAGATAGATAGATAGATAGATAGATAGATAGATAGATAGATAGATAGATAGATAGATAGATAGATAGATAGATAAGGATGGATGGATGGATGGATGGATGGATGGATGGATGGATGGATGGATGGATAGATAGATAGATAGATAGATAGATAGATAGATAGATAGATAGATAGATAGATAGATAGATAGATAGATAGATAGATAGATAGATAGATAGATAGATAGATAGATAGATAGATAGATAGATAGATAGATAGAACGAACGAACGAACTTTATTTTCGAATGGTAAAGAATTGGGCGCGCAGGCCCGTCTAACATTCTGTCCCTTTCACTCTCATTAATCTTGCATACTATATCCTTTCATTCCCACATGATGCTTTAAGCATTAATTCAAAGGCATGCAACATTATAAAGTTACCATAACAGCATTTATTTACAGTATGCAATCATAATTTTAAAAAAATGAGTAGTTTTTTTTTTTTAGATAGATAGATAGACAGACAGACAGACAGACAGACAGACAGACAGACAGACAGACAGACAGACAGACAGACAGACAGACAGACAGACAGACAGATAGATAGATAGATAGATAGATAGATAGATAGATAGATAGATAGATAGATAGATAGATAGATAGATAGATAGATAGATAGCCATTTCAACTTGTACAACACAATTTCCCCCGTATAATTTTAGTGCATAATTAAACCTGGAAGCAGCAACTGCAGATGACCCTCCTGCGTAAATATTCACTGGAAAAAAAAAAACTGTTGGTTGAGTGAATTTATTGTCTGCACTTGTTTGACTCATTTAAAAAGAATACGTATACACTTTACTAAATACTACAATTAATACTTTGCTTAATTGCCTTCCGCTGGGGGCTCATTAAATACAAGTGTTACATTGTGACACATACTTTTTTTTTCCTCACAGAAGTGGGCGGAATACAACATTTACAATAAACTAAGAATACTCAGTTGTTGTACCTGCCATTCTAAAATCTCTGTGAGACTCCCTAAAATAAGAGCGCCATCCTCTTATTTACATATCTGTCAAGAGTAATCTTGAATGAAGGTTTCTACCTTTTGAAAACTCATCCTTTTACACGAATTTTGGACCACTACTGTAGACCAAGGGAGACAACTCGAGACAACAGGGTTAACTTACAAAGCATTTGATGGTATAATGCTGTTGGTTGCCGTGGAAAAAATAGCCATATTGGATTTTAATAATATAACTCATTTCACAAAGGCTTTTTATTTGTTGAGTTATCAGCAGCAAGTTGAAATAAAAGCTCATCCGTGTATTTTAAAACTCTTATCAGATTAGATTTTTCATAACTATAGTAGATTCTGAAATATAGAACGTTAAGGTTAGTTTCTAAATATAGTAACACATTTTTCAACATTTTACAGTGTTAGTTGGAATAAATCAAAATTTTGATACGTTTCCAGAAATCGGATCAGACAAAAGTTGTAATATCCATTGTGAAGTATCTGTGTCAAATCACATACTGCTGAACCAAGAAATGACCAGGTTAGAAGAAAATTTGTAACATTAAACAAGGTTGTAAGAAATTCATGATTCTCTTTATAGGAAACACAACATTTCTTAAGAAAATAAAGTTTGAAAATCAAAGTAGACCTTTGTTCTGACAAATGAAATTGATATATATATATATTCAAGGAAAATATACATAAACAGAATATAGACTATAGTCCGTTCGGAAATTCGTGCCCACAGAAAGCGTCAATTTTCTCCAAACCTGTTTGTTGTATGGACATGAATTTTTGCATGCAGTCTTAGATTTTCCATGCAGTTATTAATATATTTTTTGCCCTTACAAAACTCATGTCATGTTCAAATTTTCTTCTTTACGTTATATAAAAAACTCTTACTGTTGTCTGGGTTAATTTTTAGTAGTTTTACAGGAAAGTTACAAGATCCGTTCAAAAATATTGTTTTTTTGTTTGAATTAGTTACTCGCGACTGTGTACAATAGGTACGCACTGGTGCGGACATGTAGTCACTACACTAATTCAAACCAAAAAAAAAATACTTTTGAACGGATCTTGTAACTTTCCTATAAAACTACTAAAAATTAACCCAGACAACAGTAAGAGTTTTTTATATAACGTAAAGAAGAAAATTCGAACATAACATGAGTTTTGTAAGGGCAAAAAATATTTTAATAACTGCATGGAAAATCTAAGACTGCATGCAAAAATTCATGTCCATACAACAAACAGTTTTGGAGAAAACTGACGCTTTCTGTGGGCACGAATTTCCGAACGGACTTATAATACCAATTTTAATTTTGTGTCCTATTTCGACTTAAAATGCACTTCCGCTTGCCCCACATAAGAGGTCACAACTTCAGCGGATCATTCGTGCTCTCAGATCAGCTTTGTCTCTCAAGAAGGTAACGCTGAAGCTTTGTGACAGCCCATATGATCGCGAGAAGCTCGCGCTCAATAATTGGATATCTGGTTTCTGTCTTTGTGAGCTTCCTCGACACATACATCACTGGATGAAGCATTCCATCTACTTCTTGCATCAAGGAGCCACCAATACCGTACATCGAGGCGTCTGTCCTGAGAATAAATGGGAGATGAGGATCAGGGAGTTTTAAAATTGGTGCACATGAAAAGTAATGCTTTAAATGGACTAGAGCTATGTTGCAGGCCTCCGTCCAGACAATTCTATTAGGGGAGCCTTTCGTAGTTAACTCAGACAGGACTGACGTAACTGAAGATAAATGAGGCATAAATTTATTATAGAACTGTATAAGGCCGAGAAGACTCCGCACCTGCTTCATAGTCTTAGGAATTGATAGGTTAAGAATCTTCGAGATAGTTTTATCCTCAGTTTTCAGAAATGCATGGCCTACTCTGTGACCTAGGAAAGAAATTTCTTTGAAACCTATGTGAACTTTCGAAGGATTCGCTGTCAGATTATTAGAGCGAAGAATTTCGAGAAGAGATTTCAATCCAGAAACATGTTCGTCCCAAGAGTTGTGGAACAAACAAATGTCATCTATATAGGAGATGATATCAGACCTATGAGAAAATAGTTTCCTCATCATCCGAACGAAAGTCGCTGGTGCGTTTACCAAGCCAAAGCACATGAAATTCCACTGAAAGAGGCCCTTAGGAGTAGCGAAAGCAGTGAAAGGTTTTGCTTTTTCCGTGAGAGGTATTTGCCAATATCCCTTGGCTAAATCAAATTTGCTAAAGTAGGTTGCTTTAGAAAGTTTTGACAGCAATTCGTCAAGAATTGGCATTGGCTCTGCGTCAGACTCCGTTATGGAATTGAGTTTACGAAAATCCATGCATAATCTGATATTATTATCCCTCTTCTTGGTTATAACCATTGGGAAAGAATAAGCAGACTCTGATGGTGCAATAATGTTAAGCTGTAACATTTGACCTAATTCTTTTTCAACCTGATCCTGAAAGTGGATAGGGATAGGGTAAGGCTTTAATTTAATAGGTTTGTGATCTGTGAGTCTAATATCGTGAGCGATTATGGACGTTCGGCCTGGAATATTAGACAGAACTTGCTGATATGACTCTAGAATAGAAAGAATTTGAGATTGTTGTTCGCTGGATAGATCCGGACAAATAGATACATTTACCCATGATTCTGTCGGGTAAAGAGACATGACAGGAAGTTGCAACGGTACATTGTGAAAAGAAGTGGGTTCTTCTTGAATCACTGACAATGAAGAGTAAGATGAAGGATGATCAGTGATTACATCATTAACCGCATCTAAGATAGGTTTGAGATATTCAGGTCTATCATGGAATTGTTTGAGCATGTTGATGTGAAAGGTTTTATTCTTGCCTTTCACGTCAAGAATGTAATCAACATCTGTCAATTTTGAAATAATTTCATATGGACCACTCCACGAAATGAGAAGGCTATTCTCTCTCGTTGGTAGCAGGACGTAAGCTTTGTCTCCAGGAAGTAATTTCCTTAACTTTTTCCAACGGTTTTGAAGAGATCTAGCTTTTTCTTTTGCCTTTTCAGATGAATCAGTCGCTATTTTCCAAGCGTCTATAAGTGTCTTTCGTAGATTCACCACATACTCATACAATGACTGGCATTCCTGAGTCATCTCCGAACCTGTAAGTAATTGTTTTATTATCGACATGGGTCCTCGTGGTGGAGCACCATACATGAGCTCAAACGGCGAGAACCCAGTGTGTTCGTTTGGGACTTCCCGATAAGCGAACAGCACTGCTGGGAGCACTCTATCCCAGTCTTGTGGATACGTCATGGTCACTTTTCCCAGTAGTTGTTTCAGCGTTTTATTTAAACGTTCTACCATGCCATTGGACATAGGATGATAAACAGAGCTAAGAGATCTATCAATATTACATAGTTTCATGACATGCGACATGACATCTGACACAAACTGTGTTCCCCTATCTGATAAAATATTGTCAGGGAACCCCACTCTCGTAAAAATGAGGAACAGTGCATCAGCCACATCGGTGGTAGCAATATGTTTAAGAGGTATTGCCTCTGGCCACCTGGTGCACATACCAATACAGGTGAGGACATATCTATGACCTCTGGCTGACGGAACTGACAGTGGACCTATTAAGTCTATGGCCATTTTTTCGAATGGTCGGACCGAAATATCCGCAGCCTGTATAGGTGCATTATGGTAAGCACCCTTTGTAGCCACTTGTTGGCATGTCTTGCACGAACGACAAAATAATTTGACATCCCTGACTACTCCAGGCCAATAAAAATGCTGTAAGACTCTATATTTCGTCCTAGCACAGCCCATGTGGCCTGCACAGTTTGTATCATGCGCATGTCTGAGAATGTAAGGTCGAATATTGGTTGGTACCATAATTTGCTGCTGTACCGATGTAGCATCTCTAGCATTACGAATTAATATGTCATTTTTAATTGTATACCAAGGTTGTGACCTTTCTGAGCAATCAACATCATCTGATTTTACCAATTTGAAAAATCTTTTCAAAGAATTGTCATTCTTTTGCATATCAATAAATGATGTCTTCGTTAACATCGGCATAAGATGTTGATCTTCCTCCTTGTCATGATTGTTGGTCATTTCTTCTTCCTCTTGAGCCTGTGCCTGTGCTCTTGTAATGACCATATTAGCGTGTAGTATATGCTGACTATCCCAGATTTCTATATCTTCGAGTGAACACGCTTTTATACCCACAATATTGCCCATAATTATGTCAGCAATTGGTTCCTGTAATAAACATGCTTTCACTTCACCTGAGAAAAATGGAGTATCAATGTGCACAATGGCCACTGGATAGAATTCCACCGTGCCTCCAAATAGGGCACATTTTACATTCTCCCCGGTGCAGCAAGATGGGTCTACCAAAGATTTGCTTACCCCAACAGTTGTACAACCTGTATCACGCAAGACTGAAACTAGCTGATTATTTAAAAAACCCCTGTGGAAAATTAGCGAGCCTTTTCCATCATGAGAGGCTAATGCAGGTACTAACCCGGGCACAGGATGTCCGCAGGAAAGTCTGGAGACTACATCCGGCTGAAACAGAGTGCTGCATTCTGCACAGTTTGATGGATTAAATAAATCAGCAGCACACGCATTTGCAATATTTGTGTTTTCCCCATTGGGATTAACTGCTCCTGTGTTACTATTATGACTCCAGTTCAAGTTTTTTCGACCCACGCTCCGCGAGCGATTAAAGTTGTTATTACCCCGGTAATAATTCCGACTCTCTCTGCCATTCTGAGGATTATTAGAATGCTGAGGACACGTACAACCTGGACAGTGTTGAGATGGAGAAGAGTTTTGGTTGTTCTTTGTATAATAGGATCTGTCTCCTCTGTTCATGTAGGTATTATCAGATCTGCGCCATCCTCTGTTAGATTGAAAGTAACCCTGTGATGGTCTATTTCCATCAAAATATCGTTGGGAGTTTCTCTGATATTGATAAGGTTGATTGCCAAAATTGTACCGTCCTCGGAAAGATCCACTATTTCGGTCATTATTCCTGCCAAAATTTCGATCCATACTTTGCGATCGAGCTCTAGGGTTGTTTATCTGCACTGAATGAGCTGATGCAACAGGTAATGCCTCTTTAATAGTAGAGTTGTTCACACTCTTCCCTGGGTGTGCCGTCATAAACTGGCGCCCTAACAACTCAAGGGATTGTAACGATTCTGGCTTCCGTTCATGTAAATAGGCCAAAAAATCAGGGCTAATGGAAGAAAGTACTTTGTCTCTCAAAATAAGGTCCATCAAGTCCTCATATGTATGTTTGATTTTAGCCAACTCAATCCAACGATTGAAGCATAACTTTATAGTTGAAATGAACTCACTAAAGTCCTTGTTGCTTTCGGGTGTGAGTTTTTTAAATCTTAGCCTGTATCCATTCTCGTCTAATTGATACTTTCTTAAAAGTAATGTTTTAGCTGCCTCATAAGATTTTATGTTTTCCTCATCCATTGTTGACACAGCTGTCAACACTTCACCTGTCAGTAAGGACATTAAATGTATCACCCATGATGATTTTTCCAGTTTGTATTCTTCACACACTGTCTGGAATCGGTTTAGGAAGCACGAAATGTCGTCTATATTTTGATTAAATTTAGGTAAGTGAAGTTTAAATGCTGAAGCATGTTCTCTCTTGGCAGAACCTGCCCCTTCTTGATTACTCTGTTTATTACTAGCTTCCAATTTGAGTCTATCCAACTCTAGAGAAGCCATTTTTTCTTCATGCAGAAATTGGGCAATCTTAGCCTCTAAATCTATCTCATCTTGTCTTTTCTTTTCTGCCATTTCATCTTGTCTTTTCTTTTCTTCAAATTCTTCTTGTCTTTTCTTTTCTGCTATTTCATCTTGTCTTTTCTTTTCTTCAAATTCTTCTTGTCTTTTCTTTTCTGCTATTTCATCTTGTCTTTTCTTTTCTTCAAATTCTTCTTGTCTTTTCTTTTCTGCTATTTTTTCTAACTGAATTCGTTCATCTTTTTCGATCTCTCTCATTCTTGCTCTCTCATCCCTTTCCAGTTTCTTTTCTTCTTTTTCCAGTTTCTTTTCTTCTCTTTCTAGTTGCTGCATGGCAAACTCTTTAAGCTCCTGGCCTTGCATTCCCATATCTTTACCTAGCTGGATAAAATGCTCCAAACTAGACATTATGTAAGTTTAAGTATATATAAATAAGTTACTTAGTTTGAATATGAATATGGGTACTGATGAGTGATAAACAGCACCAATGCCAATTTGTTAAAATTCAGTACTCTGCAAATATGACTTAGCAAGTAATCAATGCAAAAAAAAAAAAAATAGTGTCGTACACTATAAGACATAACACGTAGTACAATAGTGTAGCAACAGAAGAAAATACTAAGGTGTAGAAAAAAGGATAATGTTTGAAATATATGCTTACACTATAAGGTTAGACTAGACAAGACGAATTTACAACGTAAAATCCATATATCAACATAATGATAGCTAGAGAAGACCAACAATAGACGTACAAAAATGCAGAAAAACTGAATTAAAAAAAACAACTGACAAATACAAACAACAGTGAAAAAACAGGACAGCACGTCTATAACATAAAGTAAATATAGTATATTCACAAAGAGCGCTTTCCAGACAGCATTTTGAGCCGGGCCTCTTTGAGAAAATATTACATAAATTTCCCTACTGACACCCTTGATTGCAGACCCGTCCGAAGATGAGATGTAATTCTGCTTATCAAGGTCCCACAAACCCCAACAAACATAAACAGATAAACAAAAAGGCTCTACTATAGAATTGTGTAAGACTAAGGCTACAACAAACTAGTCCACTTATCTTTTTATGATCCTTCCTCCGAAGTATAAATGTACGTGACAGTATTGTTGCCTCCAACATATGCAACAGGTAGAGCGAAATTTCATCGATACAGATTGCTCCCACATGTAGAACTATCCATCTTCTTTTTACTGGTTGAATGACTGTGCTTTGTCTTGACTGCAGAAATGTTGTTTGATTACTTTAATTTTTCCTGACGAATCCAACCTGGAACTGCGTAGAGTGATGATAACTTTCGTCTCAAAAATGTTGATGAAGAAAATACGAACTTCTATTGGTAAAGTTCAGCAAATATTATGATTGAAGTGTGCTGTTTACTCTTTAAGTTTCTACTTGCCGGCTCTAGTTTGAAGCAAGCCGGTTGGCCTAGGTTGCGCCGAAATTTCTATTGCTTTTCGATACTGTAAAATTCGTCGATGTGGCTAGGGACAGTAGTATCGTTTGATAAAATCTTGTGGGTAGAACGAAATCCCGTGTATACTGGCCACCACTTTATACTGTTACCTTATACTTATTGAAGGCTATTGGGTAACGAGTATATTAATGTGCTGCACTGGTCTTGTAAGATATTTTGATATAATAGACAACAGTCTCAACAGTAACGTACGGAATGGCCAACTTGAATAATCTTGATCAACAGCTTGTTGTACGTTTTATCACATTTAATATGTCACAATACAACATAAGTGTACTTCACTTCTTTTGAGAGCATATGATGATATGACGTTACACCAGTAATACAAATGTGATCAGTAGCATCCATAAGCAATAATGTCGTTGTGCCGGTTTAAAGTCAGAATGTCTATGTATCGTCTACAACGCCTTCATACTTTACAAATCCGTATTGATTCAAATCACTTACTGTCCATCTCCTTAAGCCACACACGATCAGGCACACATTCTTAAAGAATTGAGTCAATTATCCTGACTCTGAAATATTTTATAACAATAAACACTGGTCTGTCGCTCTCACATAAAAAATCCATACACTTCGAAAACACCAGCCAGACACAACTGTGCTCACGATCACCTTCGTTCCCCCCGCAGAAGACCCTGTCCACGTCATACACTAAATACCTGTGTCACACCCATTCCACAACTCGCACGCTTTTACAATCGAAGCGTATTCGCGTTCTGCTCCATTGCGCACAGCGATGAATTACCAGCCTGTGAGCAAAGTGATAGGTAACACATGAGTTTTGTAAGGGCAAAAAATATATTAATAACTGCATGGAAAATCTAAGACTGCATGCAAAAATTCATGTCCATACAACAAACAGTTTTGGAGAAAACTGACGCTTTCTGTGGGCACGAATTTCCGAACGGACTTATAATACCAATTTTAATTTTGTGTCCTATTTCGACTTAAAATGCACTTCCGCTTGCCCCCCATAAGAGGTCACAACTTCAGCGGATCATTCGTGCTCTCAGATCAGCTTAGAATGTGATTTCGTCATTATAAATTATTCATTTGTAACCTTTCTACATTCAGACATTTTTTTTTCAACACGTTTGCACAATTTTTAAAGGTAAAGTTTTATCTTGAAATGTGCCTCCCGAGAAAATGTGCCTGCTTCGGTGATGGACCACTTTGGCGCATTAGGAAATATGGCAATTTCGATGGGTGACGTCAATGCAAAGATAAGAACAAATGATAGAGGCTTTGAAGAGATCATCAGAAAATATGGACGCGAAGCAATCAAAGAGAATAGGAAAATATTCATACATTTCTGTGCTTGAAATAAACTTGCTATATAAGAAAGCATTTTTCCACACAAAAAAGAATACTTAAAGCAACAAGGATATCCCCATACCACAGGTCAGGAAACAGATTGAATCATATATGCATAAACAAGTTTAGATCATCATTATATGACGTACAAGTATATATAAGAGTAACATGGCATAAAATCAACATCTTCAGTTGAGCAAAATGCAAATGAAAATACAAAAGGGGGTCAGAGTGTTTGCCTCTAATTCTAAAGGTAACGGGTTTGGTTCCCAGTAGAGTGAATATATTTGACGGACATTTTTTCAGAACCACTGGGTCCTAATTATGTCATACTCCCCCCCTTATCACATGGGCAGTGAGATCGGATGCCTAGCCTTCTCCGATAACGGCGAAACAATAGGTGGTCCCGTGTGCAAGTTACGCACGTTAAAAATCCCTCGGCAATTGGAAATAGTAAAGAGTAGGCCATATGGGCGCTGTCCTGGCAAAAATTTACATTAGGAAAACCTACCCACCACAAAAATATGTATAGAATGTGTGATTCCTGTATACACACACTGGTGCTATAGAGTTCGTGCACTGTGATGAGATCCTCCTTGTGTGATCCATGGGAGAAGTTCGGAGCACTGGTGAAACTGTCCGTGTGTAGTGAAGATGATCGTTAAAAAAAAAAACCAAACCAAACAAATGAAACACAAAATATGCAAACTATAGATAGCTGTAGATAGAGTTTAATCTGGGATATCTCAGAAATCAAAGATAAAAATTGTCTCTTAAAACATCCAACAAGTACCAATCGTTTCAACGACTTCAGAATATAGCGAATACAGAAGACCACTGGAAACGGAAAAGAAAAATGTACAATGAGACATGTAAATAATTTCTGGGGAAAAAAAGAGAACGCCGGCTTAATACATGGGTACACAGACATTATGGATAAGATAAGAAAACGTAAAGGTAGTCCCATAGCATATACTGCCGTAGGGGTTTGAAGTGTTAGAGACTTCCCCATACTAGGTCCAGCATCGAGAGGTGGGGTGACGAGTTTCCTTCCTCACTGCCTCTTTCTTCCCTAACTCAAAGTCATGTACCCATTTGCAGCTGGGTAGACTGGAGCGTGTCGGTACCGTCATTCGAACCCTACACCTTTGCCGCGAGAGACCAGAGAAACCACTCTATCAATCGGACGCTATCCACTAGATAAGGAAAGATAAAAACAAGACAGCAGATTTAAACAGAAACAAAACAAAACGTTTGATAGCCAACGCTCATGAAATATGCATAGATGCAAACAAAATAATAACAAACATCAGAAGGACAAGAAAAACAAATGATTGGGTTTGACAGACAGCTGCAGCCAAAGAAATTTTAAGGGCATGTGCAACAGTACAAAGAAGCTAACATAGATATAAACAAACAAATCACCTTTTTTAAAGACAAGAAAGGGAATCTTCATAGCAACACAATAGAGCAAATGAAGAGATTGATGAAATTTTTGAGCATCTTTAAAACAGATATATTCCAAAAGATTCCCTAAGGCAAGGCAGGCATACAACTGGCTAGACATTGTGAAATAGCAATGAAGGAAGAAACAAAGTTAGCTATAAAGCTTTTCAGAAATGACAAATCCCGTCGGCCCGGAAGATATTTCAGCTTTATCCCGTTCACATCTTACTACAATCTTCTCCGTGTTCTGTTGATCTGCTTCTATTTTGTAAAACCTGGGGTACTCCTGAACAAGTACTGCTTTGTAATGCTATGATTTTCTTTATGTACGTCCTATCCAACTTTAGCGTTTTCTTCTCATCTCTTGTTCCACTTGTATGTGCCAGGTTCTTGTCATCAGTTCCCTATGATGATCCTGTCATCAGTTCCCTATTGATGATCTTGTCATCAGTTCCCTGTGATGATCTTGTCATCAGTTCCCTATTGATGATCTTGTCATCAGTTCCCTATTGATGATCATGTAATCAGTTCCCTATTGATGATCTTGTCATCAGTTCCCTATTGATGATAGTGTCATCAGTTCCCTATTGATGATCGTGTCATCAGTTCCCTATTGATGATCGTGTCATCAGTTCCCTATTGATGATCGTGTCATCAGTTCCCTATTGATGATCTTGTCATCAGTTCCCTATTGATGATCGTGTCATCAGTTCCTTATTGATGATCTTGTCATCAGTTCCCTATTGATGATCTTGTCATAAGTTCCCTATTGATGATCGTGTCATCAGTTCCCCATTGATGATCGTGTCATCAGTTCCCTATTGATGATCGTGTCATCAGTTCCCTATTAATGATAGTGTCATCAGTTCCCTGTGATGATCTTGTCATCAGTTCCCTATTGATGATCTTGTCATCAGTTCCCTGTGATGATCTTGTCATCAGTTCCCTATTGATGATCTTGTCATCAGTTCCCTATTGATGATCTTGTCATCAGTTCCCTATTGATGATCTTATCATCAGTTCCCTATTGATGATCTTGTCATCAGTTCCCTATGATGATCGTGTCATCAGTTCCCTATTGATGATTTTTTCATCAGTTCCCTGTGATGATCTTGTCATCAGTTCCCTGTGATGATCTTGTCATCAGTTCCTTGTGATGATCTTCTCATCAGTTCCCTATTGATGATCTTGTCATCAGTTCCCTATTGATGATCTTGTCATCAGTTCCCTGTTGATGATCTTGTCATAAGTTCCCTATGATGATCTTGTCATAAGTTCCCTATGATGATCTTGTCATCAGTTCCCCAAGATGATATTGTCATCTGTTCCATATGATGATCTTGTCATCGGTTCCCTATGAGGATTGTCACGGAGTGTTCGAAGGTTTCGTCTAGATTATTTTAAAATTCCTTTCTTTTCTATTCCTTCACATTTTGTCTGTTTTCTCTACGAAATATTTGCACCTGTGATCTGTTCTATTGCTGTTTTTCAAGTCTTCACTAATAGTACTGTCATACGATCCTAATGCTATCTTCTCCTACAAAGGCACTAAAAGGTATTTCTTTTGGGACGTCAATACGATTTATTCGCTTGGTCGAAACCACAGTGGTTCACAGAGGATTCTATTTCCGTGTTCAATTGAAGACCGCCGCGATAAATCTTTTTACGTGTCTAAGCAAGAGACGGGAAATAATTAAATCTGGACGTGGGAACGAAAATGTTTTAACTTCATGCGAACAAATGCTGAGTTTTAAAATCACTTGCTGATAACCGTTGGAAGAGAACGCACGCTTATAGAAGAGAAGCCTCAAGCTACCTCATATCTACAGTATATTTGCTTTGAGAGTAAACGATACTCAAATTCTATTTTCTTAAGCTGCGGAAAAGTCCTGAGTGGTAAGCAAACTCTCAGTATTCGCTTAATTAGCTAACTCTAATATCAAGGGATTAGTTAATTGATATAAAGTGTGAAATACTTAATATTGTGGTTTTATTTCTTTACATTAGATTAATAGCTATTTTGCACTTATGTATTATGAATATCATTGTTGCATTATAATGATGTAAGTACTGGCTGGTATCTACTGAAAGTACTACAGGCTAATTATATTGGGAATGTGATGAAGAAAGCTGTTGTGAACGAGAGAAGACCCATATTGTTCAATGGACGAGTGAATGAAATATCATTCCTCCAATGCAGTCATGAATGGACGCACACGGCCAGACGTCTGCTTGTAACAAAGGTTGACCTGACTGACCCGACCAGTGTGAGACTACAGCTAGACAGGAATTTGTAAACAAATGGACAGTCGCCTTTAAGGGAAAGACTGACGTTACTGTTCAGGTAAATATATTACTAGGCACCATTCTGAGACGAAATGTCCAGAGTGGCTGTAGGTAATATATCTGTATTTAAACAGAAGATTGATTACCTGTATTATCTTCCACAGCGCAGTTGCAGAGTCCTAGCCAGTTTCTGGACTTTGATTGCTGTAAATTGTTGCGAGTAAACCGCCTAGTTGCTCTATGCTAAAGAGAGAACTAGTGCTTACGTCTCAAATCCTCTAGCGGTGATCACAAGTCAGCAACTCTGAGCAGTCTACAGCATTTAAGCATTCAATACCTCGTCAGCACCTGAACATCATAACTCAACTTCACAACCAGGTTAACAAAAAGCCTAGTCATCTCTTGGACTGTAGCCCCACTGAAACAAACTATCCAGTTGGTAATTCCTACCTACTGAGACGCCCAGGAGAAGTCCAAGCAGATAAGACTACTTAAAACCCAGGCCAAAGTCAGAATTCACTTTTCCAAGAAATAGCTATAGGAATAAACTCTCGTCAGTGAGAACAATAGCCTCTTAGTCTTATCTGAACCAAAGACACTGACAGTTTTCTGAATCCTTGAATAAGTTATATCATAACTGTCTTTTTTTAAATTTCCTAGTATTTCTTTTCAACGTACATGACAACATTGATTTTATTTTCCACTGAAATTAAAGTAATTATGAACATTCTGTAACTCACCATCATTCTGAGTTTGACTTAGTAGATTGTATGTTCTGTTCAGAAAAACCTACTCAACCCACCTTGTATTACTTGTTACTACTAGTTCATCTTCAAAACGATTTGAGTAAGAAAGAGTTAGTCGTTGCCAGAAAAAATACAAGAGTTGGTAGTCTAAAAGGTGAGAGAATCACTGACATCAAACTGTGCCCTTCAGTTAACTCTTTCCCTCAACACTAGCTCACATATGTGAAAACTAGTGTCTAAAGGTCTATGGGTGCTTCCTACACATCTTCCTTACATACATCATTATCTAAAATACATCTCTCGGACAATGATATTGTCATCAGTTCCCTATGAGGATCTTGTCATCAGTTCCCTATGACGATCTTGTCATCAGTTCCCTATAATGATCTTGTCATCAGTTCCCTATGATGATATTGTCATCAGTTCCCTATGATGATCTTGTCCACAGTTCCCTATGATGATCTTGTCCTCAGTTCCCTATGATGATCTTGTCATCAGTTCCTTATTGATGATCTTGTCATCAGTTCCCTATGATGATCTTGTCTTCAGTTCCCTATTGATGATCTTGTCATCCGTTCCCTATTGATGATCTTGTCATCAGTTCCCTATTTATGATCTTGTCATGTCACCAGTTCTATGTTGATCTTGTCATCAGTTTCCTATTGATGATCTTGTCATCAGTTCCCTATTGATGATCTTGTCATCAGTTCCCTATGATGATATTGTCATCAGTTCCATATGATGATCGTGTCATCAGTTCCCTATGATGATCTTGTCATGCCATTTGAATCGTTTTATTTTACTCAAGCACCCGTTTATAAAAGGTCGCGAATTTCTGACTTTTCACACTTGTGACAAAACGTTTTGTACATGTACTTTTGTGCCCTTCTCTCTTTTTCCTTCATCGTCCTAGTATTTGACATATTTTATGCCCTACATTTTCGCTCTGACCACTCCCTATACTTGTTTACGTTTCGCCAGGTGAATCGTAAGAATACAAGGCTAATTAGACAGGTCAGCGGATAATACTTTTATCACGTAAGTCGTCTAGCTTTGATAGAGTCGATCTGTGTTGACACAAGGTGGTAGCGCACGGTCAATGGAAAGAAAGCCAGGTTGGCTGTCTAAAAAATCCGCCTGGAGGATCTACGCAGACACAGGTGATATATGTAATCGTTTCAGAAGGCCCATCTTTGTATTAGTATTACCGACAATCTGTCTGGGGAGACAATATAATGGGAAAGCATCTAGACAGGAAATAAGTTCACAGATTTGCTTGTGAGTTTGCATAAAGATGCAGGCTGACGTATTACTGCCTTATTAGAAAGAGGTCACGCGTTGCAATTTTAAAATTTGATATTTTAAAACTCGCGGGGGAAATTATGATTTAACACCTCGACCCATATAGTTCTAAAGAGCTTACCATTGGCTTGATTTGAGAGCCGGAATAGACTTTGACTTTCATTGGCAAATTCATCGGAAGTACAATCTGGGATTTGAACTGAGAAATGGAAATATAATCTAGCAAAATCGGAGACTCAGATCAGACTGCATCACCACGTCAAATTAGCAACTCCCATGAGCCAGAGAGACATCGGACTAAGAATTTCAAAATTATACGTGACAGATCGACGTATTTGGGCAACTTTGAAACTTAAAAAGTAAACCTGCATTTTTAAATACAAAGACTGGAAACTTAAAGGACCAGGACGTAGTATTTGGGTAACTTTGAAACTTAAAAGTTAACCCGCATTTTTAAATACAAAGACTGGAGACCTGAGGAATCAGATCACCCGTCATAAGAGGATACTAAAATTTCCCAGACCAAGTGATTCGAAAGCATCTAACCTAAGTGCTGTGTCCATTCTAACTGTTCCAGGAGATTGTGTTCTCAAAAGTTACTTTAGGGTAAGTGTAAACATTTATTTTACGAATATGAATTTGACATGTTTTCCTTGCTAAGTGGTTATATATATGAGGCTGGCAACCTCAACATATGAAAATAGTATATTCATAAACCACTACAGCAAGCGCTGGTGTTTCGTTTATGCTAATTCGCTCAAAAAACGCGAAAGCAACAGCAATCCCAGACTCCGAATGGAGCAGTGATGAGTGATGATTACATCCCATGTGCATCAAGTGTACCATATCATTTTGTGAGATATGTAAATTGTTAAGTTTACTTCAGGCACAAATCATTGCATTCCCGCTGTCCAAGGACATATTTTCCCAGTTTAATTCCCAGAAGAATATTGGCGATTTCGATTCATCTTCCCTGAGTTACGCTGTGTATACTCAAGAATATAATTATTCAGAGAGGCTAACATTGGTGGTGGACAGCGAGACAATGCACCTGTTAATTTGCAGCCCACAAATGTACTTAGCAGAGGCATTTGTTCTTTTTATTTTTTTTCTAAAGTTCGTGGAACGAATCTATCAGACAGTTCGTGGAGCGAAGCTATCAGACTGTTCGTGGTACGAAGCTGCAAGACTAAAGTTTCGACATCACTAGTTGTGAGTTAAACGCAGGGAATCATCACTAACCACCTACATTGGACGAGTTGTGTGAAGAAGTGCCCTCATCACAAAAGAATTAACGAAACCACGGCTGCAGGGTTCACTTGGGCCATCCAAGTTATTAAGGTAATAGCAAAAGGACAATTGTTTTTTTTTTTAAATCCTCAAACCAAATCTCAGTGAAGACAATTTTATTTACATCTAAAATTCACCATCATTCCATCGCTATTTTAACCTGTTAAGACTAATTGATTATTACATTTGTTACATGTTATTTTAAAACAAAACAATCATAGTTGATTCAGTTATTATAGGTATGAAAGCAAACGTATGAGCAAGACTCTTTTATATATATATATATATATATATATATATATATATATATATATATATATATATATATATATATATATATATATATGTGGTAGGGTGGGCGAGATAATGATGATGATGATGATTATATTGTGATGTGTGATCACTCTCTTGCTACACTCGCACCGACCCGAACAACAATAAAACTCTTGATTCTAGAGGCAGGGGCTATATTTATTTTTACAGCCCATTCAGTGACAAAGCAAACATTAAACAAATAAACTAGCGAACATAACACCAAACCAAACAAACAAAACACCCAACAGTGCCCGATGCTAATCTGAAGAAGCAAACAAAGCACAGAATAGTTAAAATCATAATATAATACTGAAT
Source organism: Oreohelix idahoensis (assembly GCA_024509875.1). Taxonomy (NCBI): domain Eukaryota; kingdom Metazoa; phylum Mollusca; class Gastropoda; order Stylommatophora; family Oreohelicidae; genus Oreohelix; species Oreohelix idahoensis. The sequence goes on from JAMPIV010016934.1 coordinate 85,123, forward strand.
GAGAAACACCACGCTCTCACCTGTCAAACAGTCCTTCCACGTGTACTACCTGACACCCTCAACTATCACACACGCACACACTCATGTGTGTCATCCAATGCGACTAGTAAGGTGTTGTGCGTGGGGCTGGCAATCTCACCATGTAACACAGGTTGCTACGGAAACCACTACTGCAAGAGCACACACTCAGCTATCACACACACACACACTCATGCATGTCGTCCAATGCGACTAGTATGGTGTTGTGCATGGGGCTGGCAATCTCACCATGTAACACAGGTTGCTACGGAAACCACTACTGCAAGAGCACACACTCAGCTATCACACACACACACACTCATGCATGTCGTCCAATGAGACTAGTAAGGTGTTGTGCGTGGGGCTGGCAATCTCACCATGTAACACAGATTACTACCGAAACACTACTGCCCTAGCATATGAATACTTAATATGGAGGCAAACCACACTGTTGGCCCCATGCTCCCTCAGGAGCGGAGAAGAGAAATATTTACCTAGAAGTGAGCCCACGTGCTCTCACAACCATTCCTCACATAACCATAATTAAATAATCATAAAATGGACATAAAATAATATTCAATTATATGTACAACAAATACTCTCAATAACGAGAATAAACCACCACCTCACAACTGGTCTATCTCAATATTCGTTACTGCATTCGGAAGCATGTCGTATGTGACGACTGGTGCGACTGGGAATCTCATCACATGAAACACATCGTTACCGAAACAACTACTGCAATAGCATAAAAATGCTTCTTGTCGGCTTGTGATAGACACCAGCCACATTGGTGTTTCCATGCTCCGCCGGGAGCAACCAGAGAAACACATGTCTCAACAAAGGAGTGGCCTCGCGCTCTCCAGAAATCTAAATACATATTCTCACCTCACAGTAACCCATTAAATATATACAGTAGAATTATGATAAGTAGGCTATCGTGAAATACACTCAATTACTTTTACATTAGAAAAATAAAATATAATTATTCTCGACTTAAACCAAACTGGAACTAAATACACAACGTGTCACATGGCGTAACATTATAGGTTTACCACGCGGGGCGTGTTATTCGCCGCTTTTTATACAGTCCTCGCCACGTGGCTACAATCTTGCTATTGTTAATCTTATCTACATTCCCGTGAAATAGCTTCATACTATATCTGCCTTTCTGATAACATTTCTGTCCAGTTTCATGTATAAAATACTCTCCTACTAAATTTGCCCGGTCTGATGGATGAAATACTTGATACTAAATTCTCACATCTGGATTTAGGCTTTGCGTGCCTAATAAAACCTATCAAACATTATTTTCACTCATCTATCATTCTTCAAGACTAAATCATAATGTCCTAAAAAGACATTTCCTTTGGAAACACATCTATCTATTTCACTAAACATTAAAACAGACTCGTGCTGAATATAATTCTAGAATTATATAAAATTAATTCTAATTTAAATTAACTCACGTGCTCAATGCATTTACAGTTTGGCTCTGTCGTCTGTTCTCTCTGGCGGCTGATACTAGGAAAAGGTCCGCTGGTAGCTCGCTATCTCTTTTTATAGGCACTAGGCTAATCACTCACTTTACTGCGCTAGGCGTATTAATCTTGACTACTTAAATATCACACGCGATTATCGCTTAGGAATAGCGAAAACACAAATAAAACCTACAGCTATTTAATATAACACAATTCTACACCACAACTTAATTTAAATGCATTATTATGGCATTTTCATCAATCCTCTACTTCAGATTTTTCACAACCCAGGCTCGCGCCGTCACGTGATCTGACAGTCACGTGGGCCGACCGAAAATATATGGGCGACAAACATGCCTTGAACTGAAGTGGGGGTGGGGCCTCAGGGGTGTCTTCCCGGCCCATCACATATCTCCCTCCTGATTTTGTTGTCGTCCCGACAACATCACCACCTCTGGCGCTTCGATCGTAGCCTCTTAGATCGTTGGTGCTGCGTATGACTCTTTCTCTGCGGCGATGCTTTAGGCTGAGCTTCTGTCATCGGTACAACCCGGCTGGGGACTGTCTTGGTCGACATGTCCCTAGTTGTGCTTTGTCGGGCTGGCAGTTGCTGTGGTCTAGAAGATTCGCCTACTTGTGCCGCGTCGCTGCTGGCTTGTGACATCTGCTTGCCAGTGCATGTAGCTGTCGAATCTGTAGGGGGATCGCTCTTGACGTGTTCTGCACTCATTTTGTGTGGACGGTGGCTTACATTCCCCACAGTCTGCTTTTGATGAGTCTCCTCTGCTGAACCTTGATTTGCACTCCCTCCTATCTGCTTAGGACGGGTTTCCTCCCCTAGACGACGCGTAATTTTCTCGGCGCCCTTAGTGTGACAGTTGTCGTGGCCATCTCTTGGCTTGCGCCCTAAAGGCAACCTGGCTGTGGCAGTCCGTCTAGGGAAAGAGCTTCTTGAGGGACAGGCGGCTATCAAATGTTCAGTTGACTTGCATCCAAAGCATCTTTTCAGGAGCGGGCCTTGTGGGCACTTGGCTGCCATGTGGTCTGACAGGTCTCCACAATTGTAGCATCTTATCTTTCTGGGCTTCCTCTGTGCCATGGGTCGCTTTCTGCTGCCCTTACACTCTTGACCGCCAATGCCGCATACATAAATTGCTTCCATGCCCTGGACCGATGCTTTGCTGTCAAACTCCTACTCTCTCATTTCTCGCCAGACTCCGGAATCCCTTTCTGAAGATCTTGGTCTGATGTACAAATACATCAATACCTCCATCATCTGGCGTGATGAATCCCCATCCCCTGCGGACACTGTACCACTTGCAAACTCCTTTTCGCCTTGTCGGTGCAGCTGCACTGGTCGGTACTGTCAGCTCACTGCTTTCGTTAACAACAGCTTGACTCTCACATACCAGAACATGCACCTCCTCGTCGTGCTTTGGCTGTTCCCGTGGACACACCTCCTTGTCTTGCGTTGGCTGTTCCCGCGGACACACCTCCTCGTTGTGCTTTGGCTGCTTCCGCGGCTGGCATGGTGCTCTCTTTCTCTGCACCTCCTCTTGTGCTGGCGAACTGGACTCTGACATCTGTGCTATCTGGGATTTTAGGAAGGATAACTCTGCTCTGAGTGCCTCCTCCTCCTTCTTAACTTCTGCACTTGCTATCTGGACCCGTGTCTCAGGCTTTTTACTTCCACCATAAACAGCATATTCCCAAGGGAAATTCCTGTTCACCTCACTGACTTGTGGTTGCTCGCTGTAGGCTTTTTTTACAATTTCCAGTAACTTCTCAGGGCTGGCCTTGGCTCCACCTTGTATCCGTAACTCTCTAGATACCATTGGTGTAACGTTGTTCCATATCATGTCTAACTTGTCTTCTGCGCAAAAAGGCGCCACCTTCCACGCGGCTTCCACATCCTCCACAAACTCTTGCCAAGTGGGTCTCCCCTCTCCACTAAATAACCTTATCTCTGGCTCCTCCACGTACAATATCTTCACAGGCGCATTAATCGATGCCATCTTGCTGCAGGACCGCACTGCTGGGTGTTTACACTATTTGTTCGTCTGCTGTTTGCTCGGTGTCACTGTCTGCCTTATCCTGCCGACGACGCCAATTGTGGTAGGGTGGGCGAGATAATGATGATGATGATGATTATATTGTGATGTGTGATCACTCTCTTGCTACACTCGCACCGACCCGAACAACAATAAAACTCTTGATTCTAGAGGCAGGGGCTATATTTATTTTTACAGCCCATTCAGTGACAAAGCAAACATTAAACAAATAAACTAGCGAACATAACACCAAACCAAACAAAACACCCAACAGTGCCCGATGCTAATCTGAAGAAGCAAACAAAGCACAGAATAGTTAAAATCATAATATAATACTGAATGAGAAACACCACGCTCTCACCTGTCAAACTGTCCTACGCCGCCACCTGACACACTCAACTATCACACACACACACACACTCATGTGTGTCATCCAATGCGACTAGTAAGGTGTTGTGCGTGGGGCTGGCAATCTCACCATGTAACACAGGTTGCTACGGAAACCACTACTGCAAGAGCACACACTCAGCTATCACACACACACACACACTCATGCATGTCGTCCAATGCGACTAGTAAGGTGTTGTGCGTGGGGCTGGCAATCTCACCATGTAACACAGGTTGCTACGGAAACCACTACTGCAAGAGCACACACTCAGCTATCACACACACACACACTCATGCATGTCGTCCAATGAGACTAGTAAGGTGTTGTGCGTGGGGCTGGCAATCTCACCATGTAACACAGATTACTACCGAAACACTACTGCCCTAGCATATGAATACTTAATATGGAGGCAAACCACACTGTTGGCCCCATGCTCCCTCAGGAGCGGAGAAGAGAAATATTTACCTTGAAGTGAGCCCACGTGCTCTCACAACCATTCCTCACATAACCATAATTAAATAATCATAAAATGGACATAAAATAATATTCAATTATATGTACAACAAATACTCTCAATAACGAGAATAAACCACCACCTCACAACTGGTCTATCTCAATATTCGTTACTGCATTCGGAAGCATGTCGTATGTGACGACTGGTGCGACTGGGAATCTCATCACATGAAACACATCGTTACCGAAACAAATCACTGCCATAGCATAAAAATGCTTCTTGTCGGCTTGTGATAGACACCAGCCACATTGGTGTTTCCATGCTCCGCCGGGAGCAACCAGAGAAACACATGTCTCAACAAAGGAGTGGCCTCGCGCTCTCCAGAAATCTAAATACATATTCTCACCTCACAGTAACCCATTAAATATATACAGTAGAATTATGATAAGTAGGCTATCGTGAAATACACTCAATTACTTTTACATTAGAAAAATAAAATATAATTATTCTCGACTTAAACCAAACTGGAACTAAATACACAACGTGTCACATGGCGTAACATTATAGGTTTACCACGCGGGGCGTGTTATTCGCCGCTTTTTATACAGTCCTCGCCACGTGGCTACAATCTTGCTATTGTTAATCTTATCTACATTCCCGTGAAATAGCTTCATACTATATCTGCCTTTCTGATAACATTTCTGTCCAGTTTCATGTATAAAATACTCTCCTACTAAAATTTGCCCGGTCTGATGGATGAAATACTTGATACTAAATTCTCACATCTGGATTTAGGCTTTGCGTGCCTAATAAAACCTATCAAACATTATTTTCACTCATCTATCATTCTTCAAGACTAAATCATAATGTCCTAAAAAGACATTTCCTTTGGAAACACATCTATCTATTTCACTAAACATTAAAACAGACTCGTGCTGAATATAATTCTAGAATTATATAAAATTAATTCTAATTTAAATTAACTCACGTGCTCAATGCATTTACAGTTTGGCTCTGTCGTCTGTTCTCTCTGGCGGCTGATACTAGGAAAAGGTCCGCTGGTAGCTCGCTATCTCTTTTTATAGGCACTAGGCTAATCACTCACTTTACTGCGCTAGGCGTATTAATCTTGACTACTTAAATATCACACGCGATTATCGCTTAGGAATAGCGAAAACACAAATAAAACCTACAGCTATTTAATATAACACAATTCTACACCACAACTTAATTTAAATGCATTATTATGGCATTTTCATCAATCTTCTACTTCAGATTTTTTCACAACCCAGGCTCGCGCCGTCACGTGATCTGACAGTCACGTGGGCCGACCGAAAATATATGGGCGACAAACATGCCTTGAACTGAAGTGGGGGTGGGGCCTCAGGGGTGTCTTCCCGGCCCATCACATATATATATATATATATATATATATATATATATATATATATATATATATATATATATATATACATATACATATATATATATATATATATATATATATATATATATATATATATATATATATATATATGTGTGTGTGTGTGTGTGTGTGTGTGTGTGTGTGTGTGTGTGTATACCTAGACATATATTTACATCTATAGAGCAAATACTTATAAACTAATATCGCTGGATTTTATACCAGCTGGGGGCTTCAAAGGGCTGAAACCATTGCTTAACTTTTCACAAATGGCGACGGACCAGATACAAGTTAATAGTGCTCTGCCCTATGCAGCATTGTTCTTGACTTCTAAAAACATCTTGTGAACATTCCCTTGAGATAGAACCGGCATTATCCTTCTATCTACAACTCTGCCAAGAGTAATCTTGTGCGAAGGTAGACACCTTTGAAGACCCATATTAGATACTCCTGAGTATTGGCCACTAGTGGACCACTACGGTAGAGCTAAGTTGAGGCAATCCGTGACAACACGTTGTATTACTCTTTCAATATTTGTGTCTCCGGGCAGAATGCAGCACCGCACACTGCACAGTGCAAACTTTCGAACGTATCCAATCGGCACTCTCAGATAGTTCTATTATTAAGTGCAGAGGTTCCCAACATTTCTTTTTTCTAGTGGACAGTGGGGTGCATCCCCATCAGAACTTTAAAATCCACAATCTTTTTTTTATGTTTTAATAGTGATGCAGAACAAATCTTCGTAAATTTATTATAATCATTATGAGTCTAAGTTGAATCTGCCGCAATTTCTCTTTTTTCTTCCCCACCATAATTACTTAATGCGTGATTTCTCTATCGATCTTTTCTGAGCTCGTGGGATGACTGAGAGCTATCCCCAAGAATGGGAAAGAAATGATTGGGGATGGCATCGGGATTGTAAAATATAGAAGAAGGTATATAAATAGAAAAAGCTTCCTTTGCGTCAATGGCAGATTATATAAATGGAGAGACGAAAGAAAAGAAAGTCAGATGAGAAAAAAGGATTAGAATGAGTCTATTCATTTTCAGAAATTATCGGACGCGACAAGGCGAGAATAAGTTGTGTGGAAACAGCATGTGGGACTTAAAAATATGTTAGAAAGTTTTCACTGTGCAGTGCGCGGTGCTATATCATGCCCAGAGAGACAAATATTGAAAGAATAATACAAAGTATGAAACACCGGAAAGACGCCAACATTTATAAATGTGTGCTTGAGTACAATAAAATAATTCAAATGGCATGACAAGATCATCAATACGGAGCTGATGACAAGACTCTGTCAAACACAAGTGGAACAAGAGATGAGGAGAAAACGCTGAAGGTGCATAGGGCACACGTTGAAAAAAATCATAGCACTACAAGGCAGTCCTTGTTCTGGGGTCACAAGGGTTTGAAAACTAAAGGCAGATCAAAAGCGCACGAAGAGGACTGTAGTAGGACAAGAACGAGATAACGCTGAAATATCAACCGGGCCAGCGACTTTTCTATTTCTTAAAATCTTAATCGCTTCTTCTTTGATCCTGAGCAGCCGACTATCAAAGCAGTCAGTGGCCATCACGAATGCCGGCGTCTTGTAGAGCAGCAAAACATTGCTTCCACTATGCTCGGTCGGCGGCTATCCTTTGTTCATTACCCAGCTCTGGTTCATTCTTTGCATCTCGGCCTCCACAGTTCTCCGCCAATTTGTTCTTGGTCGGCCTCTCTTTCGCTTTCCTTCAGAGATCCATAGAATAGATGTTCTTGTGATGGCATCAGGGTCTCTTCTGAGGACGTGACCAACCTAACTCCAGCTATGATGGTGTGCATGTCCTCTTGGTTACTCCGAGTAAACAATTCTTTGTTGGTGATGGTATACGATTCGGAGAATTTTCCTTAGGCAGATTGTGTGGAAAGAGGACAATTTTGACACTACATTCTCGGTTACTCTTCAGCATTCCGCACCATAGAGAAGCACAGAAAGTATGCAGCTGTCACGTAATCTTAATTTGGTGTTTGTGCTTTACTGAGAGGACTTCCAGATATTGTTGAGACTAGCAAAGGATGTTCTCGCTTTATTCATTCTATTGCTGATGTCTTTGACTGTTCCGCCGTCTGGTGTTTCTATGCATCCTAGGTATGTAAAAGTGACTGTCTGTTCCAGCTTCTGGTTCCTTATTGTTATGGGCTCAGGATTGCCCACATTGAGTGTTATGACCTCTGTCTTCTTTAGATTGATGTTCAGGTCCACCAGCTGGCTATACTTATTCAGTCTGTTCTCTCTTCGATGTGATGAAGTGAATGTGCGAGTAGTGCGAGGTCATCTGTATATTCTAGATCTTCCAGTGTAGAAAATGTTATCCATTTTATTCCTTTTGCACTGCTCTCTGTTATCTGGTGCATCACCCAATCTATGACTGTCAAAAATAAAGTGGTTGATAAGGGGCATCCCTGTCGTACTCCTGTCTTCACCTCAAAAGTTAGGTTGCTATACCCAATACTACATGTAAAGTTAGCATAGCAGATATTTATGATGGAAACAATGCAGGTGAGAATTCCATAAGCTCATATTATTTTCAATATGCTGTCCTTGTGTTTGCTGTCAAAAGTCTTTTCAAAATCAACAAAGTTAATGTATAGCTGTCTTTGCCATTCTCTGCACTGCTTTATAATGTTCCTGAGGATGAATATATGATCTAAATATCTTCTATTATTTCTGAATCCTGCTTGCCCTTTCTTCAGTTTATGGCCTAATTCTTTTGAAATTCATTGGATAATTACCTTGCCTAACAGAATCTTAATTTATATCATTATTTCTTCCTTGATAGGTTTTCTTTCACAATTAACTTGTCGGCGGTATGCCTAGGGGATCTTCTGAAGCTGATATATGTAAAAGTTCCTTAAATATTCCGCCCATTTCTTCATTTTCTCTTTGATGTTGCCATGTAAGTTTCCTTTCACGTCTATAATGAGGCCATTTGATAGCTTAGTTTTCCCTGTAAGCTTCTTTATATTGTTGCACTTGTCCGTCATATTTCCTTTGACAGCAGCTGCATCTCTGTAAACTCATCAATATTGTTTTTTCATGTCTCTTCTGGTGTTTCTTTTTACTTACTGCATATTTCATGAACCTCGACTATTTGCGATGAATTGAATGAGATTATCTGTCACTCTCTGGCTGTTAGTACCACCTCTTTCTTACCAGTGATTTTATCTCCTCCTATTTCTTCATTTTAAGCACCTAAGAGCGTAATTCCTGGTGTAGCCATGTCATTCTTAATTTAGACAGGCTGAATCCCTCCTACTTGCACGCGTTACTGTCGGCTATTTTGTACCGTCCTTTAAACTCTTTTATCCGATGGCGGCTAAAACCTACGTGTCTTTTGAGCCTAGGGGAAGCGGACACGAACGAGAGGCTTTGCTTTTCAAATGACCGAACGCTCTCGTCCCTGTAAACCCTTTGAGTTGGATGACATTGGAAGCGTCTCCGCTTCTTATGCGTAATCGCTCTGATTTCGAGTCGTAGGGGAGAAAATATGATTCCCCTCATGCCTTTGTCATAAGGGGAACTTCGCCGATCTCTGTGCAGGTGCGTGCAATTTGCAACGCGATCATGTAAGAGATTCTTGCTATATATACTATACTTTCAAATCTCTCAGCGCTCGTTGTCTTCAAATAAACTCTAACCTGCAGAGTGGAATAAGCGCTGTAGCTTAATACCAAATGCATGGTTATAACGATTGTCTTAATTTCTTGGTAAGCGCACTTAGTTAGCAAATAGCCGCCCAGAGTTTGTTTTCTAAACTTATATATGTATATAACCCTAGTGCAAGTTCTTAAATGTTAATTAATTTTCTTTGAGTAACGTTTCATGCCGGGGTAATTTTGTATTATTAAGTTTGCCACCAACCTAAATCACTAAGGTGTTAAACTATTTGTGTTTTTCCTGGTTTTTGTGAGTGTGTTTATGTTTATTTAAGTGACTGCTACTTTGTTAATTACTAGTACTTTTGCTAAACGATGTAGATATATATATATATATATATATATATATATATATATATATATATATATATATATATATATATATATATATATATATATATATATATATATATATATATATATATATATATATATATATATATATATTGATTTTAACGATTATTGTGTCAGTCCAGTGGTGTTATAAACTTTGATAGGCTAAAAGATATTTTTTACTGAATTTTTGGGTAACCCTAAAATTGAGGTAAGCACGGTATTCTTTCGAATGTTTACTCCAAACTGAGTAAAGAGCTCCCCCACACAGGGCAAACCCTGCTGTGCCTGCAATAGAGTTTCTTAGATTCGCCCCGGGCAATTAAGTTTCTGAACGCACGGGAAGGAAAACTCCCAAAAGTAATGCATGAATATACATGTGTATATATGTACCTTTCTTGATCTCAATGTTGTGATTGCCTAGTTTCTGGCCAAGTTTGCAAGCCAAGTGCAGTAGCGTGAGCAGTTGTAATCGATAACGTTCGAACCCAATGACCAGGGCTAGCCAGATTTAGGTCAACCACATTTTGAAGGGACGGAAATAGAGTTGGTGTTTTGTAGCGTTGTTTGTACGGTAGTGTGCGAATAAAATACAAATATATGTGTTATTATTAGGGTAAAATGCTTTGTATTTCGCAGAAAATATCATAGAGACCCGGTACAAACGGAAGCCAATATAGTCGCTTTCTATGTAGGATACCAGTCTTTAGTGGATACCAGTTTGTTTGTTGGACCCCAGTTTTGTTGCATCCCAATTTTCTTGGATCCCCAGCTTGGATTTAGCTTTGCTGGGTACATATTACTGCCTATGATCACATGATTTCAGAGCTCATTATATTTTGCAGTACCTGTTAGAGATCACACGTTGCATCTCCACCGCGCACGAGTTATGCGTCACACACTTGACCCATCCGACATTTAAAAAAAGTCAGTTTAGACTGGTCTTCTGGATTTACTGATTGGATATATTTCTGACATCCTTAAGTCACGCTGTAGCCACGTTTTGCCAGACTGCGGATACCACGTGAGTGAGAGCCTATAACAACTGTAACTGTGCATTAAAATGCCAATTGGATTTTAAAAAATTGTGTTCAGAAATCTACGGCATAATTTAATCAACAGCAGTAACGGAAGGGAACTTCCCATTCATGGGATTAGTTCGCTCAGGCAACACTGGTATTAGGTAGGTGGACGAAAAACTATTCAACTATTGATTTTCCAAATAAAGAAGTGTAAACCCTTCTGAAGTTTGTTAATGAAACAGCGACAATCGTCTTTTTTTCTGAAGACGGGGGATTGTTCCCTGTTAGTTAAAAATTACTGTGCTGTTCACTTGGATTACTATAATTCAACTTTGTTAATTTTGTTTTTGTTTTTTGAAACGCTTGAAAACTCATATCTAGCGAATGTTTTTTTATTTTGCGGATGTCATTAATAAATATATACTCCGCGATCAGAATTTACTTCCTAATTCACCTGTCACTTGAATGTTAACCTATCTTGTCGTTACTGAAGTAATTATTATATTTCAGGGAAGAAGAGTGTATGTATGACACTTAACAAGTGTTGCGAACGTGGCGGGAAAGAAGAGGTTTAATACAGAGGCATATCATCTCTCCTTGAAGGTCATATTTCACTCTCCATTCACATTCGTTACTCTGTCTCTATCTACTATTACGTATCTCACTAAACGTATCTGACCTCAGACAACCTCTTAACCACCTCGCGACACTATTGAACTTCTGGTTTTGCTTCTGATAAATCTTCTTTCTTGATTAATTCTCATGCCATTATTTTATCTATAATTCATGTGTATCTATATATTATTCCGACGTTCTCTTTTTCCCAGATATTATTTTTATTTGCCATTATATCTAACATTATTCATTGTGACAAAACGGGGCGGCCCCTATCCATCTTTGTTTCTCTCCGGCAGTATCGGTACATTTGTGATACTGATTTTTATTATGTGCTGTCAATTATCGCACTTTTCTTTCTTTCTTTTCTGCTTGTGTGGCAAATATTTTATAGGTCCAAACATCTGTTGACACTCCTCTCTGTGATGTCACCTGTTTGTTACCCGGTCATCCTGGCTTGCGGTGAGCAAATGAGATAAGATAGTCGCCGGCGTGTTTAGATGGAACCGCTGATAAGACGACTCGTTTGGTAACCCAGCTGGGCAAACACGGAGTTTTTGCGTACTCATACGACAAATAACGAGATTACTGTCTGTGTGACACATGTGGGCAGACAAGTGTGACATAATCGCTTCCGGGCTGACTTGTTATGACAACATTACTTTCTAATAAAGAAATAAGTATTACAGCTTACACATGTTGTCATGTGTGTCTACCGATCTGCCTGTAAGTTTGTACACAAGGGTATTGAACATCTTATTGCCATATATGGGAGACATGACCTGTGCAAAAATTTTCCATGTCGCAAATATTTTGAAAGTACCACACACGACTTGTTTGAATATGATTGGAGCATTTATTTAACTCCATAACAAACGAAGGCGTGGGAAGGCAAGGAATATAGTCTGACTTTTTTTCGCAGTTTTGTTTCCCTGTGAATTTCACGCTCGCCAAGACAACATCAGACCTCGCCAGAGTGAAGACTACATTCATAATTCCTTTTTGTTAACCGGACCTTTTATTGGAGAACCAAATAAGACTTACAAAGCACAGGACATCTCTACGTTTTAATAAGGAACACCGGGACTAGGAAACTGAAGAAACACACCGAGTCAGAGGGAATCTATTTTCAAATTAAAGACACCACAGACGCGTGTAAGAGACCGACTCGTCTCTTTTATTCATCTGAGCAACAAGTCTGTAGCCAAGATTGGCTTGTTGGTGGTACCAGCAGAAAGTACTATCTCTGGAACAAGAAGGGAACCGTGGCCTAAGCTTAAATACGAAGGACGCACGTGGTAGACTCTCCTTGACGTTTCTGGGAAACGTGCTACCCCCGAATACCTTCATCAGAGACGAGCGCGAGCAGAGTGAAAGGAACCGGCCCATAAGAAGGAGCAGAACCGTCATTGGCAGCTAAGTTCAAATCTATGCTGCCACTTGAACTTCTTGTAACATCTCACATTCCCTAAAGACTGTGATGATAACTTTTCTTGATTCATAACTAACTATTCAAATTATTTCCAACTGTTAAAACCTAAAGTGATTATTAAATTTTGTTATTTGTAATGTTAAAAATTTAACTTCGATTTAATCATTTAAAGCTACTGCATGTTTGTCTCGGTCAAATTACTACACATACTCTAAACAGAGCTATACTAAAATAATAGAATTCCACTGAGTAGATCATGGGTGGGGGCCTAAACGAGCTGAAAGTAATAAGTGCTTAAATCCTTCACAAAAGTTGTCGGCAGATTACAGAATTAACGTGCTCAGCAACAGCCAGCTTTGTTTTTGCTTATCTGAATATCTTGTGAAGACTCCCATGTGACAGAAGCTTTACTACTCTTCTATCTACATTTCTGCCAAGAGTAATCTTGTGTAAAGATAGACTCCATTGAAGACTATAATAGATACTCTTGAGTTTTGGCCACTGTTGGACCACTACTGCAAAGCAGCAGAGGCAATATCGTCACATTCATATTTAATTGCTATTTCACAGTAAGAAGTGTTAAATATCAAAATCCTAAGATAAAAACCCGCCCGTTCATTGGAGGTTCCAGCTCAACTTTGTGTATGCAACTTTTTGATTCGTGGTCTTTCAGTTATTGTTATTGTTTAGCAGAATCGACATCATTGCACTCCAGGCAAACTCATAGGTGCTCAGTCTCCCTCGGTATATATCAAAGAGTGTGAATGCTGACTGTTCCTGTAGATCGCTGGTTGTATACACGACGGATGCATCCTCTCATACGTCCATCTCTACTAGCCTGACGTTTGATGCCAAATCCAACAGTCTTAACCTCAATGATTTATCTTTTGCAGTGTCATTCTCTAACAGGTGATCATTAATTGTTCTCAGTGTCTCTCCTTTATCCATATCCAGTATCCCTACTGTGGGTGCTCTTGATGCTAATCTGTCAGCTCTCTCATTACCGCGCACCCCTGCATGACCAGGACATTAGATCCACACTAGCTCCTGCAGATTTGAAGCTTCCATTAATGTTTCATTTGAGGAGCCCAAACATTGATCGACGACCAGAGATTAAAGCCGGGGTGTTTTGTTTGATTTCACAATCTTCACAGTTGATTTTGCTCCGTAGCATACAAAACGGGAAGTCGGAAATGGCTGCAAATTAGTCAAATTTGCGATAGCAGGATAATCACGCTCGTTTTTACCGCATAAATCCGAAAGGATGCAATTGAGCCGTAGAGAAATTGTGTTTTCATATTTCAGACACCTGAAAAGTCAACTTAATTAATTCTTTTCGGCAGAGGTGAGATCAGAAGCAAACTTAACATTCTGCTCGCCGTACGTGCTAAATGGTGAAGTTACCCCTTTCACTCCCAGAAGTGGAAGAGGAAGGACAATTCTCTCTTACTCAAGTTACAACTGCAGAGGGACGCTTTATTATTACTTACTAGTGTAAAAGCCCGCCATAAGACGGGAATTACAATCAAAAGAACCAATATCTAACGGCAATTTTACTTATTGAAAAGTATTTTAAAAAACCACTGTGCATCACCACAGTACATGAACTACGTAGCAGCAGCGAGGATCCCAATGTGTGTATACGGGATCACACATTCTATAAATATATTTTTTTGCACACCATCATTTGCGCATTCTTCTTTGGTAAGTGTTACTATTTTCGGGAGATTACATATAAGGGAAACAATACAATTAATGTCTAACTTTAAACCAAAGTTGCATCCCTTAGTGTTACGCACTGATAGAAAACGCTGGGATTTTATATATAGGAATATTATTTCCTACAGACAAAGGTTTTCCCGTTATTTCATAAAGACTGGTGTTTTCTTCTTATTTCATAAAGAGAACTATTGTCTCATTACTTCTTTCAATTAGAAACTTTATCATTACTTCTTGCACACAAACACTTGACCATTACTTCTTTCAATTAGAAACTTTATCATTACTTCTTGCACACAAACACTTGACCATTACTTCTCGCCATTAGAAAGTGGATCATTATTTCTTGCACACAGAAACTCTATCATTACTTCTTGCACACAGAAACGTTATCATTACTTCTTGTAATTAGAAGTTTTATCATTACTCCTTGCACATAGAAGGTTTAACATTACTTCTTGCAGACGTATATTATATCACTTCTTCTCGCAGACAGTACTTATGACATGATTTCTTGCACACATACACGTTGTCTCATTAATCCTTGCAGACATATATTATTTCATTTCTTCTCGTAGACGATAGTTATATTATTACTTAATATAGCTAGATGTTGTATCATTACTTCATGCAGACAAGTTTTCTTATTATTTCTTGCTGACAGTTTCTGTCATCAACATGCAACTGAATTGTGAAACTTCTAACAGTTGAAAAACTCAGAGAACTCATTTATTTATGCTAGAGTGTTCTATACTTCTAATTAGTTTAATAAATAGAAAAAAATATCATTATATAATATATATATAGATATATATGTATATATAATGTTGTATATAAATATATATATATATATATATATATATATATTTTGTGAAACAAGATATTAGTACGAAACTTGTTTTGAAAAACTGCACCAGCAAGCGATCTGGATTTGACGATATTTATCGCAACTCAAACTTATTAGTGTTAATATTTCTCTGATGCGGTAAGAAAGAAAACATTTATATCATCATTATTATTATTATTATGATATATATATATGTGTGTATGTGTGTGCTCCGTTATTTCACAAATAAACAGAAAAGAGAAAAACGCACCAACTGTGAAAAGTAAGTAGTACACTTGAAAGTGGAACTGGCAGGCAGTAGTGAAAAAAAAGGAGAGCACCGGACAACGTAAAAGTAACAGAAGTGAATTACTCACCAAGGAATCGACTCTGACCATCCGAACGGCGCTTTTGCCTCGCTGCGGTAACTGATCGTGATTAGACATAAGCCCTACTCTTCTTCTTCTTCTTCTTCCGTCCTTAGCCAACGACCGACCAAGCAGTCTGTGGCCATTACGCCTAGCTGGCGTCTTAGGGCAACAAGAAATTATCCGTTGTTCCGTTACGCCTAAAGGCTTTTATTGGTACAACAGAATATTAATTGTTCTACTCACTACCCCCTAAATGTACCGTATTGACAAAGACCATTCTTATGACACTACACAAAACATATCCTGAAAAGTGGGATCGCCTCTCTCTAATACGATTAACAGGCTTCCTTGCGCCCTGGCGTCTTTTAGGACATCTCCCCCCCCCCCCCCCCCCCCCCCCCCCCCCCCGTAAATGTTTTTTTTAAGCGGTACCTGGTATTCGTTACTTTGTACTGTAAACCACATTTCTGTGGCCTCTAGGGAATCTCTTGCTTGTTTACCTATTGTCCACAACTCCCGGCTATATCTCAAGATTTACGCTGCATAACATTTAGGGAAGGAGGAAAATACAGTAAAACGCTGTTTTCATAAATAACTGCAGGATTTTGATACAAAGGTACAGGGCAGACTTGCGTCAATAATAACTATACATTCCAACGAATTTTGTGGTATGATGCTATTGGTTGCCATGGTAACGGATTCCATGTTGGGGTTTTTACTCCTATATTTAAATTTCCTAAGGCTTTTTTTGTTTATTTGTTGAGTGATGAGTACTAACGTAAAAATGGAAGCTCATAATTGTATTTTTAAACTGTTGTCAGATTAGATTTTAGATAACTTAAGTAGATCATGAAAAGTAGAACTTTAAAGTTCGTATCTAAGAATAGTAACCATTTTTTCATAATTTCTACAACATTATTTGCAATAAATCAACATTTTGACATGATATCAATAATCGTATCTGCTAAAAGTTTTGGTATCCAATGGAAATTATTTGTGCCAAATCTCTTATAGATTGACAAATAAACATACAAGTTATAAGAAAATTAGTAACAGAAAACATGGTTCTGAGAAATTCTTGGTTTTCTCCACAGGACAAGCACAATTTCTTTAAGAAATTACAATTTGCAAAATCAAAATACACTTAGAATGTGTTTTGACAAATGATTTTGATATATTTAGATTTAGTAGAATATAAATTATCCGAATATAGACTAATCCAAATGTTCATGTTTGTGCTGTTTTGACTTAAAATAAGCTGTTTCTCAAACCTTTATGAACTCTCTTTCTTACTTCCATTAACAAAGATTTGCTGCAAAAAATACTTGTCATTTTATGGAACGCATCTGTTCCCTATGTTAATACTTCCATTAATTTGCAAACTCATTTACAGTAAAACAAACACACAAACATCGGCTAAATCTGCTTACCAGAATAAAGAATAGAGCAAAGACATTTGCCAAGCAATAAATTAAATTCAAAAAAATCGGTTAAAAACCGTGAATTATCAGTGTAAATACGTTCGTCTGGTAGTTACGTTCA
>JAMPIV010016934.1:107500-383615 GCA_024509875.1 Oreohelix idahoensis
ATGAGATTACAAATAACCAAAAAGATACAGACATTTATAAACGGGAGCTTGCATAGAATAGAAGAATTGCAGTGGTGTATGACAAAGTCACTCATGTGGAACTGATGACAAGATCACTCATGTGGAACTGATGACAAGATCACTCATGTGGAACTGATGACAAGATGCAGAAAGCTGAAACAAGATGTGCGGAGAAGACGCTGGCGATGGACACACGTTGAGAAAACGAGTTGATAGCATTACAATGCAGTTCCTTTTCTAGATTCCCAAGAGCAAGAGAAATAGAGGTGGACGATGAATGACGCAGAGAAGGGAATGAGACCTTCACATGACAGGGATAAAGATGATATGGAAATATCTTGAGCAGATGGCACGGGACGAGGGGAGGGAGTGGTTGGCATAAATTTGTTAAGGGTTGTGCTCCGAGTATTTATGAACTAGACCATCGAAAAATTATTACTTACTTAGTCGTTCCTCTTCTAACCTGGGGTGTAGATGTGTGCCAGAGAAAGCGCCATACTATCCTATCGGCTGTCATCCTCCAGGCCTAGGTTCCAATCTAGTCGCCGGCCTTCAGAGATTGTCAAATGCTGTCCTGTCAGTGAATTGGTTGTCGTGGAAGTCTGGATCATTGGCTCTTGGTTTCGCATATTTGTCGTGGTAGCCGCTCTTCTCCCATTTTACAGACATGGCCGAACCATCGTAGTTGGGACGGTTCCATTCGGGCCTGCAGGGGCGTGGGTTTTGAGGCTGTTACGTAGGCGTTGTGTGTGTGTTTTGTTGGTTGCTTGTATTCGTTTGATATCAGAAAATATTGTGGCTCAACGTATAGGATACATCGTTGTCTAATAAAATTTACTTGAACGTAAAAAATATAAATATTAAATCGTTGTCTGATCGAACAGGAATTTAATATTCATACATCACTGTGTCGTACAAGATCATATTCCTTGACCATAACTCACGCCATCTCCTTATGTTTAGTTCTTAGGTATTTATCTCACTTTATAAAGAGACCTAATCCGTTATGTACAATTGTCCATATTCAAAACCTCAAACACTTTTACTGTAAGTATTCAACTTATGCCCATTAGACCGCACATCTAAGAACACACGATTGACTTCTATAACTGAACATATGAGCTAGGTTCCTTATAAATTCATGATACCCCTTTGATACTCGGGATCCATTTACTTTGTCTACATATAGGACCACATACCAACACGTTCGTAGAGAAGACATAGACAAGAATCAAGACCGCGTCGCAACACACAAACACAAAAACGCCATCACCCAACTACACAAATACATGCACCTCGATGCCTTTCTGTGCGACAAATACCTTTCAAACAATATTTCCTATTTAGCGTGCAAAAATGTGTCGTAACAGGCCATGACGTATCGTCTGGTCCTTGTCTCCTCAGACCCCTCATTTCTGAGGTTAGGGGGGTGGCTTTTGTGGTCAAACAAAAAAGCCATAGAAAATTAAAAGACGTAATAGCCACTCATGAGATTCGATCCAGGCTCAAGTGAATAATCACCTCGCTGTGAAAATGAACGTGTAATGACATATGAATCTCAGGAAGGGCAGTTACCTCTCATATTTTGTATATTGTCTAGTGCCCTGGTTTGGCCATGTCTGCAGAATGGGAGAAGATCGGCTACCACGACAAGCATGGGAAACTAGGAGCCAGGGATCCAGACCCCCAGGACGACCCAGAATCCGCTTGGAGGACAATATTAGACAATCTTTGAACGACCGAGGACTAGAATGGAACCTGGCCAAGAGGAAGACAGCCGATAGGATAGTCTGGCGCTCTCACTTCCAAACCTCTACTCCTCATGGTAGAAGGGGAACGACCAAGTAAGTAAATAAGTCTAGTGCCCACCTCATCCTGTCTGGCTTTCTTGCGAATGAAATGGATCTATTTATTTCATTATTTGTTTAAGAGCAGGTAGTTAAAAACATTTTAGAATGATTGCGACAAAGACATCAGGTCACGAGAGGACAAAACGATGGTTAATTTTAATACAAACTACCTTGCACAATCGTACTAATTTTTCTTTTCTCGCAGAAAGAGAAGACAAAGGGAAAGAAAACTATACAGAATAGATGAGACCGGAGAAATGATAAGTAAGTCATTTTAAGAAGTGTATATCGGACCTGGAAATCAACGCTATATATACCTGTCACAAACAGTAGGGGATATTTTAAGATGGTATGTATTATTTTACAAAAGAGTGGATTTCGTAATTTAATGGTTGTATGGACATATCGAGCACGCTCTTCTCCACTCTTACGTTCAATATCATATTGACCTGGTGACTCGTGATGAGTAAGCCAATCCCAAGAACAGAGGTATGGCCCATCCGTAAAGTTCACACATTATTCTTTTTCACAAAAATGCGTGTATCTCGGGTTTGATGAACACTACTCACCATGGACAGGTATAAAAAGGCTCTGCAACAGATAAAATTTCTTTTCTTCGTCATGGAACGTTTGACAGAACAGCAGAGATAGATAGGCATAGGCATGTTGCAAACCGGAAGTCGGCAAGTGGATGTTGCTCGGAACCTCAATGTTTCACAGTCAGTTGTCAGCAGACTGTGGAACAGGTATCAAAATTTCCACACAGTGGCTGATCTGCCTCGGACTGGCCGCCCAAGAGTTACTACACGCCGTCAAGATCAACTTGTTGTTACTCAGACCCTCAGAACTAATTTGAAATATACCTGTCACAAAAAGTAGGGGATATTGAATTTAAAAGTTATCCAAAGACAATATATTTCAAATTAGTTCATTTATTCCTTCGCACAAGTAAACTTGAGCATCATAACAAGACATTTGCGGTATAAGAAGTGTTATGGCTTTACTCACATGATTGTAGTCGCACTGGCAACCAAGGCGGGGTAGATACTTCATTTTCACAAAAATATTCCAATATATCTAAAAACGTGAAGGGCCCCCGTTTGCCGCTAAACATGCATTACAACGACGTCTCATACTGCAAATAAGCCTTCTGATGTTGTCTTGAGGAATTCTCTGCCACTCCTGCTGAAGGGCTCGGGCTAACTGCCGAAGAGTCTGTGGAGCGGCTGGACGTTGTTGGACGCGTCGATTCAGGAGGTCCCACAAATGCTCAATAGGAGAAAGGTCGGGGAACATCGGCGGCCACGGTAACGTTCGGATATGCTGCATCTGAAGGTGATCTTGGACGACGCGAGCACGGTGAGGAGGTGCATTGTCATCCTGGAAGATGAAATCTGGTCCGTGCCGTTGAGCAAATGGCACAACGATAGGCTCGATGATGTTGTCACGGTAGTAGAGCCCTGTGATATTGACCTGGCATATGTGAAGGTCGGTCCTGTCATTCATACAGATGCCTGCCCCACCTCCATAACGGTTGTGTGCAACAGTTGCAGGAGGCTGGTAACGCTCACCTCGCCGTCGCCAGACACGTATTCGACGATATTATGAAAATCCAAAACGAAACGGGACTCATCAGAAAACATCACTGATGCCCACTGTTGATTGGTCCACCGATGATGACGTTGGCACCAATCCATTCTTGCTCGCCTGTGTTGTGGTGACATGGGCAAACTACATACGGTCTGCGTGAGGCCAGTTGCACTTGGTGCAAACGGTTTCGTACTGTCTGAGTTGAGACCTGGATCCCAGTAGTCTGTTGAAGGTGTTGCTGAAGTTGAGTAGCATTTAGAGTCCGAGTTCTGAGGGCCTGAGTAACAAGAAGTTGATCTTGGCGGCGTGTAGTGACTCTTGGGCGGCCAGTCCGAGGCAGATCAGCCACTGTGCGGAAATTGTGATACATGTTCCACAGTCTGCTGACAACTGACTGTGAAACATTGAGGTTCCGAGCAACATCCACTTGCCGACTTCCGGTTTGCAACATGCCTATGCCTATCCATCTCTGCTGTTCTGTCAAACGTTCCATGACGAAGAAAAGAAATTTTATCTGTTGCAGAGTCTTTTTATACCTGTCCACGGTGAGTAGTGTTCATCAAACCCGAGATACACGCATTTTTGTGAAAAAGAATAATGTGTGAACTTTACGGATGGGCCGCACCTCTGTTCTTGGGATTGGCTTACTCATCACCAATCACGAGGTCAACATGATATTGAACGTGAGAGTGGAGAAGAGCGTGCTCGATATGTCGATACAACCATTAAAATACGAAATCCACTCTTTTGTAAAATAATACATACCATCTTAAAATATCCCCTACTTTTTGTGACAGGTATATATTGTCTTTAGATAACTTTTAAATTCAATATCCCCTACTTTTTGTGACAGGTATATAGTACATGGTTTTATCAATTAAACTCTTTTATATTTCAAGGGAAACAACCTCCAAAAATACTCTAAGTAGTAATATTTATTTGTTTGTTTCCCCTGAAAATTATGTCTTTTTCGCACTATTTCTCTCTCGATCTATTCGTCAATCTCTTTCTCAAAAATATTCACATAACAAAACTGATTCACTCCCTTTCGTCCCATACTCTCTGTCCATCCATCACACTTTACTTACCTGTAATTCTTTAAAGTCAGCTGGGTGTCACAACTGAAATAAATGATACAAACAAAACACGTTTTAAAACACTTAGAAAAAGCTGGATTTTGCTAAAGCAATGCTGCTGTCTCATATTACTCATAACAAGCGTGTCAGTGCCGTCTTAAGGCATGGGCACATTGGGCAGTGCCCAGGGTCCCCACGATTCTAGGGGCCCCATGCTGGGATGCTGCCATATTGTTCATAAGACAAGACATTATTTTTATTCCCGTGGGTGGGTAGGGCTGCTAGGGGCCCAGTGCATTGCTTTGCCCAGGGCCTGCAATGCTGTTAAGACGGCCCTGAAGCGTATAACATCACCATAACCATCATCACCTGGGCTGGATTAAGCCAAGAAGGGCCTCTAGGCTTTCTGGTGTTTGGGCCCCATTCACTTAATAGGAAATAATTTTTTTTTTTTCAAACACCTTAGCATGGTGATGGGATACGCGTATACTAGTATTATTAATAGCCTAGTATGTTAGTTTGTTAGCATTGCTTACCTCTTTTATTCGTAATTATTGTTTATTAATGTTTATTAGTATTAGTTTTATTATTTTTAAGGTTAACACAATAAACACATTTTCTAGTTTTTCTTTCAACAATTTCTTTAATAACTCGCAAGAAATCAGTTTTTCTAAGAATATAAGATTAAATACGCTTACTTACTTACTTAGTCGTTCCCCTTCTACCATGAGGTGTAGAGGTTTGGAAGAGAGAGCGCCAGACCATTCTATCAGCTGTCTTCTTCCTGGCCTGGTTCCATTCTAGTCCTCGGTCCTTCAAAGATTGTCTAATGTTGTCCTCCCAGCGGACTCTGGGTCGTCCTGGAGGTCTGGATCCCTGGCTCTTTGTTTTCCCATGCTTGTCGTGGTAGCCGATCTTCTCCCATTCTGCAGACATGGCCAAACCATCTTAGTTGGGACTGTTCTATTTGGGTCTGCAGCGGATGGGATTTTAGGCCTTGACGGATCGTCTGGTTGCGGACCATGTCTCTTCTTGTTACTTCAACCACTTTCCTCAGATACCTCATTTCTGAGGTTTGGATCTGGCTTTTGTGGGTTGTAGTCATTGCCCACGACTCGCATCCATATGTCAAGACTGGGACATAGGTGGAGCGGTATACAGCCATCTTCGTTTTCTTACCAACCTCTTTCTTGCTGAGGAATCCACGATTTATGGCCTGAAAAAGTCTCCCAGCCGCTGCTTTTCGAGTGGCCAACTCTTCTTTGATGCCTCCCTTTCGGTCTATAATAGCTCCGAGATATTTAAAGTGGTCGACCTGCTCCAGGACCTGTTCTCCCAACTTAATCTGATGTTTTCTTTCTTCTCGTGATATCACCATGGATTTTGTTTTAGAGCTGCTTATGACCATCCCTCTCTTCTCCAGCTCTTCCTTCCAGACTTGCAGGTTGGATTGGAGATGTGCCTCTGATTTAGCAATCAGGGCAACATCATCAGCAAATGCCAGCTCCGAAATATAGACCTGTCTCATCTTCCAGTACCCCCACTGAATACTTTCTTGTTCTCTCCTTACATGCCTTGATGACATCGTCCATAAGGAGTATGAAGAGGTAAGGTGATAGGATATCACCTTGTCTTACACCAGTGGTGGTCGATTAAATACGCATCAATGCCAAATTGTTCCGTTTATCATCCTTAATGGTGGATCGTAGATAGTTTTTAACCCGTTTTAGTGCAGACAATGACGTTCTCCAGAGCAGTTGGTTGTCAAAAGTGATAGACAAGATGCGAAGACAAATGAATTAATTTGGAAAGATTTCTTGAAGGCCATTGTATACAAGGTTCTAACCATGCGAAAGGCAACTGAAGACTTATTGGTTCCATTATCATCTTTTGCCGTGGTGCATTATGTCATTTAAGCTATTTTTCTTTTTACTAGCTTCGTAATGCGATTGTAAAATGCAAAAAAAAATTCTTTTTGTAAAATAAATTTATGCATTTTTACATTTTTAAAAACATATACACGGGCTCCTAAGAGACCCTAGACTACTTAGCCTAACGGATAATCCGGCCCTGATCATTAAATTAATCATTTTTCTTTGCGCTCCTTACGGAATACGGGGTCATCACTACAGCTGGTACCCTTCCAAGAAGCAAACCTCTTCCAAGCATTCCCATGCTCTAGTAGTGATAGTTTCTGTAGTAGTGATAGTTTCTGTAGTAGTGATAGTTTCTGTAGTAGTGATAGTTTCTCTAGTAGTGATAGTTTCTGTAGTGGTGATAGTTTCTGTAGTAGTGATAGTTTCTCTAGTAGTGATAGTTTCTCTAATAGTGATAGTTTCTGTAGTAGTGATAGTTTCTCTAGTAGTGATAGTTTCTCTAGTAGTGATAGTTTCTCTAGTAGTGATAGTTTCTGTAGTAATTTGTTTTGAATGATCAGGTTGCCAGCCTCACGCAAACCTCATATTAGTCGCCTGGTACGACATGCATGAGAGTGTAGTGTGCCTTTTCTTTCTGTGTCTCTCAGAGACCCCCATAAACTCCCCCGGGGCAAGCGTGTAACGTGACTGCTTAACAACTTCGTGTCTTCTTTGATCCTTAGCCACCGACCGTCAAAGCAGTCAGTGGCTATCACGCCTGGTGGCGTCTTGTAGGGCAACAACAAATTGATTCCACTTTGCACGGTCGGTGGCCATCCTTCGTACAGTGCCCCAACTCTGGTTCATTCTTTGCATCTCAGTCTCCACAGTCCTCCGCCAAGTTGTTTTTGGTCGGCTTCTCTTTCGTTTTCCTTCAGGGGTCCATAGCATAGCTGTTCTTGTGATGGCATCGGGGTCTCTTCTGAGGACATGGCTAACCCAGCTCCACCGTCTGCCAGCTATGAGGGTGTGCATGTCCTCTTGCTTGCTCCGAGTAAGCAGATCTTGGTTGGTGATGGTCTTCGGCCAAAAGATTCGGAGAATCTTTCTCAGTCATGCTGTGTGAAAAGAGGACAATTTCGACATTTCCTTCTCTGTAACTCTCCAGCATTTCGCACCATAGAGAAGCACAGAAAGCACACAGCTCTGATATAATCTTAATTTTTGTCCTTGTGCTGTACTGAGAGGACTTCCAGATGTTGTTTAGACTAAAAAAGGCTGCTCTTGCTTTGTTCATTCTGTTGTTGATGTCTTCCTGTAGCATCTCATTAATACAAGTTGTGAATTCATTATGTGAACAATACCTCTAATAATACATCTAGACTCATTCTGTGAGCAATGTCGCTTACATGAGATCTAGACTCATTCTGTGAGCAATGTCATTTATAAGATATCTAGATTCATTCTGTGAGCAATATAATTTCATGACATCTAGACTCATTCTGTGAGCATTGTTCATTTACATGAGATCTAGACTCACTCTGTGAACAATGTCATTTACATGAGATCTAGACATTCTGTAAGCAATGTCATTTACATCAGATCTAGACTCATTTTGTGAACAATACCTTCTATAACAGATTTAGACTCATTCTGTGAACAATACCTTTTATAATAAATCTACACTTAGTCTGTAAGCAATTTAATTTACATGAGATCTAGACTCATTCTTTAAGCAATGTCATTTATATGAGATTTAGACTCATTCTGTAAGCAATGTCATTTACATTAGATCTAGACTCATTCTGTAAGCAATGTCATTTACATGAGATCCAGACTCATTATGTAAGCAATGTCATTTACATGAGATCTAGACTCTTTCTGTAAGCAATGTCATTTACATGAGATCTAGACTCAATCTGTGAACAATATTGTTTATAATAGATTTAGACTAATCATGGGAACAAACCCTTTATAAGAGATCTAGGTTCATTTTATGAACAATGTAATTTATAAGAGTTTAAGACTCATTCTGTGAACAATGTAATTTATAAGAGTTTAAGACTCATTCTGTGAACAATGTAATTTATAAGTGTGTAAGACTCATTATGTGAACAATCTCATTTATGCGTTGTAGACTCATTCTGTGAAGAATCTGATTTATAGTACATCCAGACACATTCTTGCAACAATATCATTTACGTGTTGTAGACTCACTCTGTGAACAATCTCATTTATACGTGTTGTAGATTCATTCAGTTTAGATTGAAGGACGATGAAATAGAAAATGAAGGAGAAAATAATTATAAAGACATAGATTTCAAACTGAAATCTGAGAAGAAATTTTATAAAATATGTCAGAGAAACGAAATTTAAAAAAGAAAAAAAAAAATGAAAACTACAAAAAAAGGGGGAAATTGAACGTCAGAAACTTGCAACGAGAAAAAAATAAGAAAAAAGAAAAATAATTTTGTTCTCATTAATAACGTATTTTATGGACAGGAAAAGGATTTGTGAAGTTATAATAACCTGCTTTAATAAAGACAGAGAAATTCACCCAAAAATTATATTTCCAGCAGATAATTTTCAATCCGGGCATATCCGATTTCCCGCTGGGTTAAGACTACTTGCCAGAAAAGCGTTAAAAATAATTTGAACTCGCGAGATTCGGTCTGGGATTGGCCCAATTACGCTGAATCATTTCGCTTGACAATTACTGTTAAAGTCTGCGTTTTATGTAGCGGAAATCCTGTTGGGGATTATTAAAATATGCCGTTATGATTAAATTTGTCAGATGTGTGATAGATAATCGTTGTGACACAGTTTCTTCTGTCGTTCCATGCTCACTGTTCAGACCTGTTTGTTCTAACATCCCGACAGTGCACATAGGCAGAGCTGGCCCTAAGGATTTTTCAGGGTGGTGCGATTTGGTGGTGCGATTTGGTGGTGCGATTTGGAGGTGTCGGAGTGGCTAAGAGGTATGGCGTCCGCCTGTAATTTTAACAGTACCGGGTTCGCTCCCAGTATAGTAAAAAAAAAAAAAAAAAGAAACCCGTTACACGCTCATTGAGGCATATTGGGAATATGGTGTTAGGCCCATATTATCTTGACCGTCGGCACACTAGGGGCGATGTGGTCGGCATCAAGCCGGCCGCCTTAACCTTCCCAGAATTGCTCTGGTACCCATTTGGGGCTGGGTCGACACAGGAGCCGTTTGTGGCCTAAAAAGTTCCCACCTCATCTGGGGATCGAACCATAGACCACTGCGCTAGGAAGCCAGTGCACTAACCTTTATGCTACTACGGCTCATCCCAGTATAGGGAACATAAATATTTCTTGCCGTTTGTACGTCGGTCACATCTAAGTGATGCAACTGTGGTTGAAAGTTTGACATTAATTGTATTGTTTCCGTTTTTTGTACTCTCCCGAAAATAGTAACAGTTATTGGTAGAATGCGCAAATGACGGTGTGCACAAAAATATTTATAGAATGTGTGATCCCGTATACAAGTTGCGCACGTTAAAAATTCCTCGGCAGTTGGAAATTGTAAGAGTAGGCCATACGGCCGCTTCCCTGGCTAAATTTAAAAAATTAAGAAACCTACGCACCGTAAAAAATATTTATAGAATGTGTGATCCCTGTTTACACACACTGGGATTCTCGCCGGTGCTACGGAGCTCGTACACTGTGATAAGATCTTTCTTGTGTGAAATAGTGGGGCGTGTTGCAAAAACCACGAGTTTTTGCAGCAACAATGGCAATTTTCACGTGCGGGTTAAAGTGACCCAGTTTTTGGACATTTAAAAAATTTAAATTTATATATATATATATCGCGCGTAATTTTCTTGTATCAAGGGAATTAGCTAGGGTAATATTTTTTGGTCAAGGGAAAAAACTCTGCACACAAAAAAACATAACATTTTACTATAATTTTTGATAATCTTAAATGGGTCAACACTGAATTTTACAATTATAACATGCAAAAGTAAATTTTGTTGGATCTGAAAAAAATACTTTCAAGTTTTTTTTTTTTAAAATTTCTTTATTGTTTTTTTTTTTAAAGATAACACAAGTTACAAACGCAATTTGTATTTTAGAATATTGCTGCTTATATCTAGATGAATCGTTTGATGAATAGTTACTCATATGAACACATGTCGTGACCAGAAGTTTTATTTTTCATTCTTCATATTCAGACGGCGAGAGTCTGAAATTATTTAACAATGCAGAACGGCGCAGGAGAATTTGTTGATCTGTTAATTCCCTGCAAATGATCAGCGAGTAACCGTATTATTGGCGCGAAGGACCGTGCTTCTATTCAGATCAACATATTCTCAAAGTTGTGAATGCAGCTAAAAAGCATTAAAGTATAAATTTTTATTCTAATGTCAAAAAAAAAATTATTTTTCATTCTAGGCACACTTGCCTACAGTATTATACAATTGCACATATTAAATCCGGTGTATACGCATTCATTTTTGCCTTGAATACCACCTTTCACATCCATCAACAGCCGTACGTTGACGAATTTGATTTTTCTAAGTACAGCGTTGTTAAAATGCTAAGCAATAATTATATCCTGATTGTTCCAGTAAATTAACTTTGCACAGTACTTCGAGATATAGTTAGTTATTGTCATAGAGGGTTTTTGGGTTTGTTTGCTTGTATAAATGATCCTCTGCTTCAGTGGGAGCTTTATTGGTATGGGGTTGGGAAACCCGTTGAATCTCCTTCGTGCTAGGGATTGGGGCTTGTAATTCTTCCCCATGAACGAGGAATTCCCAGTAAGCGCGAGTCATAATCCCTTCAGGCGACCATTGTCCTCTCAAGGCTGTGTGTGGTCCCGGTTGCCGGGTCCTCCCAGCGAAGTGGAGGCAGCGAAAGGGTGTTGTGCCAGTACCAGATTGCTCTTTTTCGCGGACCTTCGGTCCCGAGAAAATTTTGGCTGGAGGCGTCTCGGTAGCGAAGTGGTTTTATAGCGGCAGTACACACGAGGGCAAGTTCGGGGCACAGCGGATTGATCAACCGCTTGCTTGTCACATTGATTACGGAAACAACAATTAATATTCTGTTGTACCAATAAACGCCTTTAGGCGTAACGGAACAACGGATAATTTCTTGTTGCCCTAAGACGCCGCAAGGCGTAATGGCCACTGACTGCTTGGTCGGTCTTTGGCTAAGGACGGAAGAAGAAGAAGAAGAAGTTGTTGTGAGTTGTGTTTGCTGCGCTGGGGTAATTTTGCCACAAGCGATGTTGTGAGTTGGAATTCAGCCAAGCAGGAATTCAGCTCAGACAGATAAAGGTGATGAAGCTGCCCGTCAAGAAATCAAAGACCGTATTCTGGGAAGCGACTGAAGATGCGACATATATTTCAACCTCATAACAGAAGAAGTTATGTGAACTTTAGAATCCAGTAGGAACACTGCCCCGGGTCCTGATGGTGTACAGTATCATCACATAAAACAGCTCGATGACGCAGGCATTAAGAGTGTGGTGTGTGATTTCAATAACAGCTTACAGAATGCTCTTGTGCTAGAAGTTGTCGTACAGAAGGTACGGGGTTCGAACCCTGGGTAAGCCACTCACGTCTGTTGTTTTTCTGTTGTCTAAGTGTTCCACTTCTTTATTTCTTACGAGTGCCTGAAAACATACCTTTATGTTTGTCTAATATTAATTTCTTGTGCTAGAAGACTGGCTGCATAGTTACCTACGACCACTTCCTAAACCCGGTAAAGACCCCAGGCTTCTCAGCAGCTATAGAATTATTACAATGCAGAATGTCAATGGTAAACTACTAGAAAAAATAGCAGCACGAAACATAATGAACCACCTCGAAAATGCACAGATCCTACCCGATACTCTCGGCAGCTATAAGCCCATGAAAGTAACATGGGGTAACGCTGGAACGTTTGCTTATGATGTATATGAGGGTGTTGCGTCCTTTTTTAAGTCCTAACAGACTTTAACAATATAGACAGTCTCAGGTCCTGTCTTTGTTAAAAGTATTCAAGGGATAAACCTTATGTATAAATGGAATGGTCTCTGCGTTATTATATATTCAGGACTGACAGTATCGGCGGACAATATGTTGAAATATTTTTATGATGCTTAATCATGAGGCTTATAAAGTTAGGACTTTACTCATTCAAGAGACCTTAGATGTGAGAAGACATAACGGGGATCTCGTTATCATACTCAAGGTCAAAGGGACAAATGAAAGTTACTGTTTGATCTAACTGCCTACTCATACAATTTACTTGGGACCTCAAGACGCAGCAATAGAGACCGCAGTAAGCGACTCATAGCTTGACTGCCTGCGTCAGGACCAGCGAACCAGAGCTGGTCAAGACCGCACTCCACCTCCACGTGGTGGTCCTGGAAACAGTCTGCAGCTGTGCAGGCTGGCTGAGCGAGTGTGGATCGAAATGGGAAGGAAAACCCGGTCCTAAAAAATGCCGTGCAGAAGTCGGATGTGTCGACCAAAAGGTGCAGATATCACAGCTACGTTGTAAACAGACACAACGCAACCACCGTCCTTTTCAGGGCGAACGAAGAAGAAGAAGAAGAAGATACAATGTACTTCATTAATTCAATATGCTCAATCATAAATTGATTATGGAATATTTGTAAGGATCTAACCAGAAAGATATATTGCTATTATGAACATTACGCCAGATTTCACCGTCCTGTTTTCTTGTTGATCATTAATGCATCAAAAGTACTATTTCGTATCGTCCACTGTACAGCGTGAATAAATTGTATGAACTATTTCCAACAACGAGTTGAGTATCATCATGTTGGCCAATTTGCCTACCACTCATTGGAGTTTTGATTTGAACATTACATCGATTTGCTAATATTGAACATTCGCGTGAAGATGTTGGTACCCTTCCACAACTACCACTAATTAAGAACAGAAGAAGGGGCTACAATTTGGCGGCACAGTGTGCTCTGAATTTTAACGGATTCTTGAGAACGGAAGCCCTCAATCGAAAGGATACTTCAAGTCAAAATTACCTAACATGGAGGCCAAGGTCACTCAAAGTCTTCAACCGTCATCACGGAACTTCAACTTCCAAGGACAAAAGTAAAATGGATTCAAGTTCTTCTTTCAGTCAAACTACTAAGGCTCAGTAGCACAGCGCCCGAGTTCCAAATTTTGCAATCCTGCAAGGATCGGGAAACTTGTCGTTATCGGAAAAAAAGATAAGTTGATAACGCTGTTGTTCATTCCACCGTTTTCGTTGGCTGAGCTCTTCTTTTCATATGTCCATGCTAATTTTATTTGTATTAAATGTTTTATGTTCAATGTTGATAGCGTGAGGTTGGGTAGGTGAATTATGAAGGGAACATCCCTGGCTCATCTCAGGGCTTTCATAATTGTTCTATAGATTTATTTGCAGACTTCCCTCAGTGGAATGTTCCGACACCTGTGTGTCGAAGGATTCTAGGTCCACTGTGTCTGGTTGCCTGTGACAACTGACTGTTTAGCTGTTTCGTCAAGTTTTTTTATTGTAATTTTTTCTCGTAGTAATTTTTATCCGTACTTTAGTTTTTTTATGATGTATTTTTGTTTTTGTATCATCGTTCCACTTCTCACCTTATTTCGATAAGAGAAAATTATTGGACATTAATTAATATTTACGAAGAAAAAGTATAGTAACTACTTGGTAATCATAATGTATTCACTAGATTACTTTATTAAACAAGCTAAAGCCCTTCAGATGACTCCTGAAGAGGTAAAAGCATTCGCACTTGCAGAATATGAAAAGTCTCAGAAGTTAGAAACTCTAAGATTAGAAAATTTAAAGTTTGAGGCAGAACAGAAGAAAGTAGAGGTGGAACAGAAGAGACTTCAGCTTGAGGCAGAAGACAAAAGACTTCAAATTGAGGCTGAAGAAAATGATAAAAAAAGGAAATTTGAAGCAGAACAGAAAAGATTGGAGGCTGAAGAAAACGAGAAAAAACTTAGATTGGAGGCTGCAGAAAATGAGAGAAAAGCTGCTGAAAAGGAAAGGCAACTTAAAATTGAAATGGAAAAGACTAGAATTGAAATGGAAGGTAAGCAAAGGGAAATGGAAGAGAGAAGATTATTAGCTCAGGAGAATGCAAGGAAATTTCAGCTTGAGTCTGAGGAAAATGAAAGGAAACGACAGCATGATCTAAAACTTGCCGATTTAGAACATGATAGATTTAGATTAGCTCATGAGATTAATACTCAAAAAACTCATGAAGGCCAGTCTTCATCTAGACATTATAATTTTAGGGAAATTCACCTAAAATTACCCAAATTTAATCCACCATCCGACGATGTAATATTCTTTCTTGACAGGTTTGAGGCCACATGTAAGTCTTATAACTTGGAAAAAACACAATATTGTACCCATTTATCTAGGCTACTTACAGGCGAATCTATGGCGGTCTACCATATGACTAGTACTAATGATAAAAATGATTATGATGCTCTTAGAGCAGCTCTTCTTAAGAAGTATCAAATGTCGGAAGATGAATACAGGGTACGTTTTAAAACTATGCTACCACAATCAGGAAAGAACTTTAATGACTTTCTTTCTCAGATACGTCTCACCTTGGAAAGATGGATAGAATTATCCAAGGTAGAAAAATCTTATGACAGTCTTTTTGATTTATTGCTACGCGATAAAGTTTTATCTTCTGTAAATCCAGCATTTCTTGCTTTTTTACATGAACGTAAACCTACTAATATGAAAGAAATTGAAGAAAATTGTAAAAATTTCTGTACCGCACATCCGAACATGGATATTAGCAATACTCAGATTAAGGATGAATTGCCTGTTGCTTTTGCTATGCAACAGAATAACTTTTCACGACACCGTTCATTAAGTTACGACAGATCCTTTAAAAAGGGAAATAACGAGAATTTCAGTTCTTGTAATTTTTATAAGGGAAACAATTCCAACAATCGTCTCCATATAATGTTTCTTGTATCAATCTCACAGATCACGAGATTTTGATAGCAATAATTTCAGAAATAATCAAGGAAACAATTATAAACAAAACTGGCGATCCAATTCGCAGTATTCACATAATCGACATGGTTCTCTGAACAGATCATTTGGTCAAAGACATAACAGTAATACCAATAATTGGCGTTCTAACCAAGATTTTAACTCCAACAGTAACAGTAATTATAGCAATTTTAGAGAAAATAGTCAGAATCGATCGCGGCGAAGAGATAGATCTTCGAGCAGACCTCGTCATCAGTCTAATGTTGCTTTACTTGAGGCACAAACTAACAAAGATCAGGACAAAAATGTTAATCCACATAATGCAATGTCTTGTATTGATTTTGAGCAGGTAAAGGCTTGTCACGAATGCTCTACGCTATTCCAGCCCAAGGCGATCATGACGCTGAGATGCGGACACATATTGCCAAGTCTCCCAGCAGTCTGTACGGCCACTTCTGCGTCAGTTCACCAGGGAAAAGGATGCCTTAAATTCAATACAGGATATGTTAACTCAATTTCTTGTACTATTTTATTTGATTCAGGCTGCAGCACAGTCGGTGTACGGAATTCGCTGATCGACCCTTGTTGTGCTACAGGCAATACTGTCAAATGCGTCACCTTCGGCGGCACTGTGGAAACCTTTCCTACAGCCATTATTAATTTACATACACCTTTCTTTTCAGGGAAGATTCACGCATGCCTTCTTCATAATCCAATTAGTGATGTCATCTTGGGTTGCATACACGGTATAAAAGAGTGTACCCCCCAGCAAATTACTGAATGGGAAGAGCGACATATTCAGGCTGCAAATGCAGTAGTTACCAGAGCGCAAGCTACTGATATGTTGCGTAATACACCCTCTGAACCTGCGGTCAATGTTAATGATGATGTTGACACTCCTATTTCACGGGAGTCGTTTATAACATTGCAAAAAAATGATGCTTCATTGACCAGATTTTTTAAGCTAGCTAATAACAAGACTACAAAAACGAATGCAAAATCTAGACATAATTTTGTACTCAAGAATGGGATATTGGTTAGACTTATACATGACACTGATTCTTCATTACGATCTCAGATTTTAGTACCTCTTTCTATGAGAGCTCGGATATTGCGTCACGCACACGACTCTCAATGCGCAGGCCATATGGGTTTTCGCGAACCAAATCTAGAGTGCTATCTGCATTCTATTGGCCAGGCGTTCACAGAGATGTGAATATCTACTGCCGTTCGTGTACGACATGTCAGGAAGTCAAAGTTTGGGGTCCATACCACGCAGCTCCAATTCAGGCTGATGACATTCCGATTCGACCATTTGAGAAAATGGCTATTGATATCATTGGTCCTATGCAACCTTCTGCAAGAGGACATACACATATTCTCACTTGTATTGATATGTGTACTCGTTGACCTGAGGCCATACCTCTGAAAAATACATCATATGCTAGTGTTGCAGAGGCATTATGGTTGATCTTTTCGCGCTTAGGTTTTCCGCGTAAGATCTTATCTGACCATGGTGTTCAGTTTGTATCTGAAGCTATGTCACAAGTCATGAAGTTGTTAGGTATTGATAGATCGCTTAGTTCGATCTACCACGCAATGTCCAATGGATTAATTGAGCGTAAGAATAGGACACTCAAACAGTTACTGGGTAATATTACGCAAGATCATCCTCAGGATTGGGACAGAGTCCTACCTTCTGCCCTCTTTGCGTATCGCGAGGTGCAAAACGAAGCAACTGGTTTCTCTCCGTATCAATTAGTCTTCGGCATCAAACCTCGCGGACCAATGTATTTACTCCACGACTTACTCATTGAAGAGAATATCGAAGAGGAGACTCAATCCTCTTATGAGTATATGATCTCTTTGAGAAAAAGGATCATAGATGCATGTAGGTTAGCTACCGCAGCATCTGAACATGCAAAAGAAAAAGCTAGACTTTTTGCAAACAAGCATAGACGTCTTCGTCAGCTTATTCCGGGGGATGAGGCATATGTATTATTGCCTTCTAAAAATAATCGTCTACTCATTACGTGGAGTGGCCCTTTTAGAATAATATCTAGAATTTCGGATGTCGACTACATTGTCGATGTAAAAGGCAAACATAAAACCTTTCACATTAATATGTTAAAGGAATACCATACACGTCCTGACTATCTTCAGTCAGTATTCCAGTCAACTGACGATCCTACACCTCCTATTCATCACTATACCACTTTAGCTGTCATTCAAGAAGAAGAGTCTTCTTTTCAAGACGTACCATTAACTATACCGGTAGTACCACTCCATCCGACGGAAAGTTGGAGTGATGTTACTATTTCTTCTGATCTTTCGGCTGATCAAAACCAGCAAGTTTCCTCAATTCTAAAATCTTATCAGGATGTCCTCACTGACATCCCAGGTCGTACGTCAGTTATTAAACATGACATTCTATTGACTGACGACACACCTATTCGAGTTCGTCCATACCCTATCCCTTTACACTTTCGTGCTCAGGTTGATAAGGAGTTGAATGAATTGCATCAATTAAAGATAATTGAACCTTCAACGTCACCATATTCTTCATCTATGGTGATCATCAGAAAAAAAGATAACAATATTCGTCTTTGTGTAGACTATAGAAAATTAAACAAAGCTACACAATTTGACGCGGAACCATTACCTTTGTTAGATGAATTATTAGTTAAACTGTCTGACTCTATTTTCTTTTCAAAATTTGACCTGTCAAAAGGATATTGGCAAGTCCCATTGACAGAAAATGCAAAGCCACTTACTGCTTTCTCGATACCTCGGGGCCTATTCCAATGGAATTTTATGCCATTTGGGTTAGTGAACGCTCCTACCACTTTCGTGCGTATGATGCGTCGCATACTGTCTCATCGTCCCGATGTCATTGCATACATCGATGATATTTGTCTCTTTAGCAACTCATGGGAGGAACATGTTCAGGGATCGAACACATTACTGTCCACGTTACGGTCATTTAACCTAACAGCTAAGCCATCCAAGGCATTTGTGGGTTTTCACGACATATCGTTTTTAGGCCACCGTATTGGTCATGGCAAATTATATACTGAGGACAGTAACGTCACAAAAATCTGAACATTACAGCTCCTAAAACAAAGACACAAGTACGATCTTTGTTAGTTCTAATACAATTTTACGGTAAATTTATTCCTCATTTATCGACCATTACTGCTCCTTTCTCTTCTCTGTTGAGGAAGGGCACGGCTAACGTGATTCGGTGGTCGGATGAACATCAAATCGCGTTGGATTCTATCAAGAATTTTTTTCCAAACCTCCGGTTTTGATGCTACCTAATCCAAACATTCCTTTCATACTTCGCAGTGATGCGTCTAATTACGGAATAGGGAGTGTGCTACTTCAAGGATACTGTGGCACCTTGCATACAGTGATGTATGTTTCAAGAAAGTTAACAGCAACGGAGCAGAAATACTCGGTTCTGGATAAGGAACTTCTCGCTTTAGTTTGGTCAATTAACAAACTCGAGAGATATTTGTTAGGATCTCATTTCATTGTTGAGTTTGATCAAAAGCACTCACTGCTCGTAACACTAAGGACGTCAAGTCAGCGAAATCCACCAGATATGCAATAACTTTGCAACCGTACAGTTTTACCATACGTTCCATACCAGGATCACAAAATGTGTTAGCAGACTGTTTATCTAGGTGTCCAAGCGATCCAAGCGAGCAAATATGCCCTACAGAGATTGGAACCTCTACACAGACAGTCTTGCAATTGTAACGTAATGATCAAATAACTTTGATGATTTATTTAACGTCTACTCAAGTTATATCTTCACTGTATTGCGTATGGAAATGGATTATTCAGACTTTTAGTATTGTAACTCAATAACAGTGTTGTGTCAATAACATTGACGTAAAGAAAATTAACTTTTGTTTTAAATGGACAACATTTCCTTCTGAACGTTACATTGTGAATATATATATATATAAACATCCTTCTAAGATGATAGATACATACTTTTCCAAGTGGAGTTTGTTAACTTTCAGGATTACTCGGAAAATAACATTTCTATGTCGTTAGATTTTAATAAAACGGAACTTAATGGATTATTGACTGTTTTCGGAAATGATAATGGAACTTCTTAATGTTATTACAGATTTTAATAACTGGAATTTGTTAAAAATTGTAAGACATGAACAATATTGATTAGATATTATCAATTAAGATCACTTAATTAGTTATATATTTCACAGTGGTTAACAATAATAGTTGAAGTGGGCGCAAGACGGCTTGTGGCTGCATCAGTGTATGATCTATTGAAACTGTTGGGGCTGAGGGGACAGTCGAGAACAAGGGCACTGAAGAGGCTTAGTGAAACTGCTGAAAAGGCATCATGCTGGCTGTGGAACAACCGCAATGGGCAATGGAAATCATGACAATAAACGCTGCGGTACAGAAAACACCAGGAATTTTTCTAAGTCCACAATACGCTGAGTTTTTTGGTGTACTAGTGAACGGGCTGTGACTGAGCGGCAACAGGCGGTGTATATTATAGGGGTGTTCAGTGTCAGAATTTCTGTGGCCAGACGCGTCGGCCTCGCGATGGTGTCTTAGTGTGTGCGACGGAACGAACGGAATAATTTTGTCTTTGTCTTGTTACTTTCACAATTGCCTCCACGACTGGCGGAGTTGTGGATTAAAGTTGCTACCATAAGGGAAATGGGTTCATTTTCGATACAAGACAACAGGAGGCTGAGACGCTTGGGAGTCATGACCCAAGTGGGCCCGCCCCCCCTTAGAGTGTAAAGGAGTATATGGGCCGAAACACTCGTCGGACGGGGGGACTACTTCTGATGATCAGATTGCTTCCTGTTGTATCGCTCTGTAAAGAGTTTCCTATCATTGTATAATATTTCTTAGAACTAGAAACCATCACTTTTAGTGTATTATTTTAGCACTCATAGTTAATTAGTGTCACTAATTAATTTTAGAAACAGCTAAGTGTCTTGTTCACTTCGCGTGGTTTATTAATTGCTTTGATCACTTTGCATGTTTTATTTGCATTCCTTTTTGGTTGTTTATTAATTCATTTCTCATTTATGATGTAATTTCATCTTCATCATTTATAATTCACTAGTTCATTTTTTTAGTTTGATGGTTTCACATCCTCGTTGTTTTAGTTCATCATCCTTCATACTTTAATTTCTTTTCTTGGTACCACAATTATTCCAAATTGATGGGTTGTGGTTGGAATTTTTGTTTATTAAACCTTTTGTTTGTTGATGTTGAATTTAATTCTACATCCCATTTGTCATTAGTATATATAAGGAGGGGGGGGGTGTATTATTAGTACATGAATATGTAAATTTGATTCACCTTTCCGCGTTTATTAACGAAGAAAAAAAATTAATAGAATTAATTTTTTTCAGGAGGATTTGTAAGGTAACTGTTGCGTCCTTTTTTAAGTCCTAACAGACTTTAACAATATAGACAGTCTCAGGTCCTGTCTTTGTTAAAAGTGTACGCACCAATTGAGATATTAGACATATGTTTGGTATAGTAAATTTATTGTGCACGAGAACGCACATTTTTGGGGATTTGAAAATTAACGCGCTTGTTGTCAAACAAAGGCGGATGACGTATCTGCTTGGAGAATGAAGCAGGATTCCATAACCAGACTGTGAGTCTGATGCTTTGTCCTTGATTTCGAACTTAGTGTACTTGCTTGATGACTGGCTCACTGCATTTAAGACATAGCCCTTCGGTCATCCAAGCCAGGTAATGGATTTTATTAATCAAGGATATTTTCGTATGTATTATTATTCGTCTTCCTACGTGTGACCTCGAGCTGGTACTCGTACAACCCTGGTATCAGAAAGGAACGTAGTCGCAACGTTAATATTTAGGAAGTCTTGAAAGTATTCAAGGGATAAACCTTATGTATAAATGGAATGGTCTCTGCGTTATTATAGATCCAAAGGAGCCGGACTGAAAGTATCGGCGGTATTACAGAGGTGAATCAAATCTAATTATATTATCTGTCTATACGCCAATGAATGTCGTCCATAGACAATATGTTGAAATATTTTTATGATGCTTAATCATGAGGCTTATAAAGTTAGGAACTTACTCATTCGAGAGACCTAAGATGTGAGAAGACATAACGGGGATCTCGTTATCAAACTCAAGGTCAAAGGGACAAATGAAAGTTACTGTTTGATCTAACTGCCTACTCATACAATGTACTTCATTAATTCAATATGCTCAATCATAAATTGATTATGGAATATTTGTAAGGATCTAACCAGAAAGATATATTGCCATTATGAACATTACGCCAGATTTCACCGTCCTGTTTTCTTGTTGATCATTAATGCATCAAAAGTACTATTTCGTATCGTCCACTGTACAGCGTGAATAAATTGTATGAACTATTTCCAACAACGAGTTGAGTATCATCATGTTGGCCAATTTGCCTACCACTCATTGGAGTTTTGATTTGAACATTACATCGATTTGCTAATATTGAACATTCGCGTGAAGATGTTGGTACCCTTCCACAACTACCACTAACCAAGAACAGAAGAACGGGCTACAGAGGGGTTCCTGGATAAGTGAGAAACGGTTGCGGTAGCAATAAACCTAGAGAATGCTTATAACAGTGTGAACTTTGCAACATTAATAAACTGTGTAATGGCTTGCGGTGTTAACCCTTGGCTTACAAGGTGGATAGCAGCTGCCTTAACTGAGAGGTCAGTGGCATTTCGGTTGGGAACATGGACGTCAGATCCACTGCTCATTTGCCAGGGACTACCCCAGGATTCTCCACTATCACCGGGGCTGTGTAATATCTATACAGCAAAAGTAGCCACCATTCAACCAAATGGGATGGGACGAACACTGACATTTGCTGATGATATACTCATTTACAGAACTGGCTCTGGCCGACAACAAATGGTTAATAGCCTAAATGGGACACTACAGGAAGTGTCTAAATGGTGCGAGGAAACTGGCTCCAAAGTCAATCCCAACAAGGCCTGCGTGATGTGGTGTTCCTTGAACAACTCCATTGTGAAAGCAGACCTCCCAGATATTACTCTCAATGGACAGAAAATTGAAAGGCAAGAAAAGCTGAAATACCTTGGAGTTACATTTGATCGCGGGCTCTCGTATAAGTACCATGTTGAGCATATCACACACAAATGCAGGAGAGGTCTAGCAGCCTTGAAAATAATGGCCGCGGCGCGTCTAGAGCAGAGTTTACTATGTCTTCTTTATCAACAGCTAGTCATATCGGTCATTGAGTATGGACTGGGAATGCTCATGCTGTCAGTAACACAATGTGAACGACTAGAACGCATTCAGAATGAGGGGATGCGCATAATCTCGGGCTGTACGCGAGATACCCCCATTGTGACAATGAGATAAATGCTTGGAGAGCTGTCGATTAAATCCAGATATGCGGTGGCCCATGCAAAAGCCTATATGCTAGTATCCACAGACAAACGGCACCCTCTGCATGGCAGCATAGCTGACATTAAGGGAGCAAGAATAAAGAGAAGGATGTCATTGATGGCACAGGCAGAGACAACTATCAAGCAGGTGGCGACAGTTGACAATACATTCAAGGGGGAAGAATGGTGTATGTCAGATGAGAACTGGGATAACTACCAGCGGGTCGTCATCAGCATTGGGAGAGAGTGTAGAAATTGTGGGAATGGAATAGCAGAACTGGAAATTAATCAACTGATACATCCGGGGATGGTGATGCCATTGTGTATACAGATGGGTCGGTGATCCGGGTTAAGAAATCCGGTTGGGGCTTCTCTGCTCGGGTACATGGCAGAATCGTCGCCGAATTTAGCGGGGCTTACAAGATAACAACTTCCAGCATGAAAATGGAGATCGAGGCTGTTACTGCAACCTTAAGGTGGATAACTGAAACTTCATTACCAAAGACTATCATTGTGTCCGACTCTCAGTCCATGCTTCGGAAGGTTAAAAGTGGTTGGTTGCGGCATGAATGGAAAACATTCATAGAAGCTTCCAGTCTACAAGAGCTGGTGTGGGTATACTGTCCTGGTCATGCTGGGGTATGTGGTAATGAAAGAGCTGATAGACTAGCATCAAGAGCACCCATAGTGGGGACACTGGATATGGATAAGGGATATATACTGAGAACAATTAATGATCGCCTGTTAGAGAATGACACTGCAATAGATGAATCATCAAGGTGTCCCACTCTACCATTCAGAGACTTCTTGAGAGATTTCAAGCTACCGGACATTTGGAAAATCGACCCTGCTCACGAAGAATTATATAAACCTTGTCTAAACTGAATGGCAGCCCTTAACTTTTGTCCAGTAGTATATATATATATATATATATATACATATATATATATATATATATATATATATATATATATAATAATATATATATATATATATATATATATATATATATATATATATATATATATATATATATATATATATATATATATATATATATATATATATATATATATATATATACGAGGGAAGGTCAAAAAGTAATGCCTCCTATTTTTTATGTATGTAAATACTGCATCGGTGTGCAATTTGTAAATTTAGCAGGATTCCTC
Organism: Oreohelix idahoensis; assembly: GCA_024509875.1. Lineage (NCBI taxonomy): Eukaryota > Metazoa > Mollusca > Gastropoda > Stylommatophora > Oreohelicidae > Oreohelix > Oreohelix idahoensis. The sequence goes on from JAMPIV010016934.1 coordinate 131,496, forward strand.
AAACACTCTTCTGCACTGTATAGCATTACCAACCTGTTTCAGTAACAGGTGGCACCACTGTAACAGTTTAAAAATGGCTGCCAAAGACGTTCGGTTAAAACAACGTTATGTCATAGAATTCCTCAATGCTGAAGGCGAGATCCCAATTCGCATCCACGAACGTTTGAAGAATGTTTATGGAGATTCAACAGTGGATGTTAGCACTGTCCGACGTTGGGTACATCGTTGTGACGAAGCTGAAGTAGGTCAATCCTCAATGGCTGACACAAAGCGGACTGGCCGTCCGTCTACCGCAGTGACTCCACACAACATTCATCGAGTAGATGGCATCATTCGTGGTGGCCGTCGGGTAACACTGGATGAACTTTCTTCCATGTTGTCTATTAGTAAAGGCAGTGTCCAGAACATCATTAAAGACCTGGGTTATTCAAAAGTTTGTGCACGGTGGGTACCCAGAATGTTGACAGACAGACATAAAGAAACAAGGAAAACCATAGCCATCAACCTCCTGCACCGTTACGAAACTGAAGGAGAAGAGTTTTTATCGAATATTGTGACAGGTGATGAGACTTGGGTTCATTTTTTTGAACCAGAATCCAAGAGGCAGTCAATAGAATGGCATCACACAACATCGCCGACAAGAAAGAAGTTCAAACGTTCCCCATCTGTAGGGAAAGTTATGGCCTCCGTGTTTTGGGATGAGAAGGGTGTGATTCTTCTCGACTTCTTGGAACAGGGAAACACGATGAATGCAGACCGTTACATTGAAACTTTGAAGAAGCTTAGAGGTCGTCTTCGGAGACTTTACCCATTAAAAGATCAGAGAACTGCACTACTGTTGCACGATAATGCCACGCCACACACCGCTAAACGCACCATTGATGCGATTGCAGAATTTGGCTGGACATTATTACCACATCCCCCCTACAGTCCCGATCTTACACCTTCTGACTTCCATCTGTTTCGACCACTGAAAGAAAATCTTCGCGGACATCACTTTGAGGACACCGAGACCCTTAAACGCGCCGTACGCCAGTGGTTTAGGAAAAAGGACACACATTTGTACCGTGCGGGGATACATGCCCTTGTGAGAAGATGGAAAAAAAAACTGTAACAAATAACGGAGACTACATTGAGAAATAAATTTTTGAAGTTCAGACTTGGGGCTACATTTCAATGTGAATTTTATCTGTTTTCAGTAACAATCTCGTATGGCTGTCATGTGCAATATTTAATCTTGTAATCTTCTATGGATTAAATCTGCATTTTAATAGCTCTGAGAGTATCAAAACGTGTTAATGTTTTGTCCAGATGATTATATGAACATTGCTAGGAACTCAGTGAGCAAAGAAACAATCGTCGCAGGTTTACTTCACTTATTTGCTAGTTAGTGGCGCAGCAAAATCAGTACAACGACTAATAAGTATTTATGTGTTATTACTTCTAATTTTCTGTTTAGCTGATCTCTGAACCTGTGCCACCTGATGCAGATTCCTCTGTCTCTTTAGTTACGGCACTGTTTTCGGTAAACGTAAAGAAAAAAGAAGGTGGAAGAAAAACAGAGCTTCGAAAAGCTAGACCTAAAATAGTGAAGTCTCTAACTCTTCACACCCCTACGAGGGTATCTACAATAGGTATACGTTTTAACTTTCCGTTTTTCAGCAGTGTTATTGGTTATCTACCTGGTTGGCTGGATGCAGGAGGATCTCACTATGGACCCATCATAGGCAGGGGCAGCTGAGAATTGGCTCTATGTAGAACGTGACAATTCGTTGGGAGAGCCCGGAACCACAGCACAGTATTTCAATCAGTCAATACCTTAGCCCCCCCCCCCCCCCCCCAAGAGCACAGACCTTCAACAAACACAAGCTAAGTCCTCCTGTCACGTGTCATCAGCTCAAGCTCTTTCAAAGTTGTCCTCGTAATTTTCACTTCTGTCTCCAGCTCTCTTCTCCATGTGTTTTTTGGTCCACCTCTTCCTCTCTTTCCCTGTTGATTCCAGAACAATGACAGCCTTGTAATGCTATCAACAGGTTTCCTCAATGCGTGTTGCACTCATCGCCAGCGTCCGCTTCCCATCCCCCGTTCCACTGGCACTTGTCAGGTTCTTATCAGTTCCACATTGGTGACTCTGCCACACCATTTCAATCCCTCTGCTACACGCAAACACCCACCCACGAATGTCTGCAACCTGTCTGTCGTTGTTTTCGATTTCTCCATGTCCCAGAGCCCCACAATAAGACAGACCCGATTCCTGAGCCGAAGACTCCTACCCCCGCGTTGGGCCCGACTTTACCCGATCTCCATATGTTTCTTCTTCTCTTCTTCTTCCGTCCTTAGCCAAAGACCGACCAAGCAGTCAGAGGCCATCACGCCTTGTGGCGTCTTAAGGGCAACAGCAGATTTCCATATGTTTACCAACGCAATAAAAGATACTCTTGCTCCTTCATCCACATTTTGACATCACTGCCCGTCCAACTCTGTCTACATTTCCGCCAAAATATGTGCAAGGGTCTACATCCTCCAGTGGGTGTTTCCTCAAGTCTGACCTTGTTATCATTTCCTGTCTCATTATCCATGTCTTTTCGCTGTGTAATATTAGACCCATTAGCTGTGACCTTTCATCGCATGATAATCCTTTAAATGCAAGCCAAGCTGGGGAAACTGAAGCTCATGACTTCAACTCTCAACATTTTTTGGAATGGCGGAAAAGCCACAGGAAATACCTAGATCTACAGTGTAGATAATACCAAGTAGTCTTCGTGTTGGCTGGAAAATAGCGAGACGCTCAGCAGCCCTAGTTAAACAACAACAACCCCAAAAACTACGGCGCAAGCTTTTCTCTTCATTCCGAAGGAATGGAGACACGCATGTTAATTTTAACAGTGCTCCAAATACAATCAATCAATACCTTTTAGCTCCCCGGGGGTACAGGCTTTCACCAACAACAACAAAACACGGCAAACGCTTCTGCTCTGTTGCGTCTGTTACTGAATTGTCCATGACTTCTGTACCCCTTTCATGTCTATCTCCAGTTCTCTTCTCCAAATGTTTTTGTTCCACCTCTACTTCCCTGACGCTGGGGATTCCAGATCCATGATAGGCTTGTAATGCTATCAACTGGTTTCCTTAATGTGTTCTCTATCCAACGTCAGCGTCTTCTCACTCCTTCTTCCACTGGTGTTTCTATGGTTCTTCCTATCGTTTCTACATTACTCTAATCTTCACACTATGTCATTCCTTCTATTCTACGCAAGCACTCGTTTATAAAAGTCTGTAGCTTTTTGGTTGTTGTTTTTGTTGCTCTCCATGTTTCAGAGCCATACAAAAAGACTGACTTGATATTTGAGTTGGGGTATCTTTACCTTTGTATTAGAAAGCTACTCTTTCCTTTTGTATTTTATTTTGATATTTGTCTGTATCTTCATAATAACAAGAACTTCTTCAGTCCTACCTGACTATGGGAATGAAGCGCCTTTCAGGTGATAGCCCTTAGCTACTTTTTTTGTCTGGTGTTATTTTTTAGCGTATTCTTTACTCATCTGTTTGTTGTAAGAGCTGTACCTTCAACTATGACACCACTGCTGTTAAGGGATAAGTATAATTCCACATTACTGCTGTCAAGGTATATGTATATATCCACATCATTACTGTCAAGGTATATATATATATTTCCACATCACTGTATAATTCCACATCATTACTGCATTACTGTTAAGGTAAATGTTTAATTCCACATCACTACATTCAAGGTATATGTATAATTCCACATCACTACTTGTGACGAATCAGTTGTGCCCTTTTCATCACCCTCGTTCTCTCCGGCAGTATCAATACATTTCTTCATTTTCCTCACCGCACGTCCTATTATTTGGCATATTTTATGCACTTACATTTTATGCTCTTACCACTCCCTAGACTTGTTTACGTTTCACCATGTGAATAGTAGTAGGGGTAAAAGGTAAAGGATTCCGTTACACGCCCATATTGGGAATATGGTGTTAGGCCCATATTTTCTTGACCATCGGTACACTAGAGGTGATCTGGTCAGCATCACGCCGGCCGCCTTAACCTTCCCAGAGTTGCTCTGGTACCCAATTTTTTAGGCTGGGTCGACCCAGGAGCGGTTTGCTGTCTAAAAAATCCCACCTCAACTGGGGATCGAATAATGGACCACCGAGCTAGGAAGCCAGTGCACTAACAACTGCGCTACCGCGACACATAATCAGACAATTCATCGGATAATACTTTCTTCTCTTAAGTCGTCTATCCTCTCATATACACTCTCCTGGCACAGTAGAATGGACACAGCAACTTTGATTTTGATTATTCGCACATTTGGTCGGGGAAATTTTAGTATTCCTCTTATGACGGGTGCTCATATTCCATAAGTTTCCAATCTTGGTATTTAAAATTGCGGGTTCTATTTATGTTATAGAAACGCCCAAAAACTTTGATCTGTCACTTTTAATTATGGAATACTAGTTCGATGTCTCTCTGGCTCTTGGGAGTTGCTAATTTGACGTTGCGGTGCAGTCTGATTTGTGTCTCCGATTTTGCTAGATTATATTTCCATTTCTCAGTTCAAGTCCCAGATGGTACTTCCGACAAACTTTCTAATGAAAGCCAAAGTCTATTCCGGCTCTCAAATTAAGCAAATGGTAAGCTCTTAAGAAATATATGGATCGGGGTGTTAAATCATTATTATCCCAGCGTGTTTTAAAATATCAACTTTAAAATTTAAACTCGGACCTCTTTCAAACACATCGGTGAACATATTTCCTGACTAATGCGTTCCGCCCATATTGTCTCCTCTGACAGGTTATACGTACTATTGCTACAGAGATGGTCCAGCGGAAGTGATTACATATTATCACCTGTGTTTGCGTACACCTCCCAGACTGATTTCTTAGTCAAACAATCTGGCTTGCTTTCCATCGATCGTGCGCTACCACCTTGTGTCAACACGGATCGTCTCTATCAAAGGTGGCTAGGGGACGTAAGAGATAAAAGTATTTTCCGTTGGCCGTCTAATTAGCCTTATAATACTACGATTCACCTGGTGAAACGTGAACAAGTCTAGGGAGTGGTCAGAGCAGAAATGAAGTGTGACGTATAATGGAAAAAGTACCTACAGTAATCTGACAGTCTTTGTCAATCTCGTAGCGCTGTTTGATTTGCTAGCAAAACCATGCATTTTCTGCGTGTGTTTACACACACAAGCTACTTTTTTGTCCCGCCTTTTTTCTTTGAACATAAGCAAACGAAGTGTTTACAAACTTCTGTGACCTGCCCGTCATAACAGGTACCGAATCAGGTTTGTTTACCTCGCCTTCTCACGCGAGCTTATGTGACAATCATACGATACCTGACAGACCGCATGTAAAAAACGTAGAATCTTTTGAAGTCTACGAAGGGAAATCCAAAATTTCCCCGAGTACGCTTCAAGAAGCCCGTTACACGTAGTAAGTCTTTTGATGACGGTCGAAAACGCCCGACGGAAGACCGATCATAAGCCTTTATCTTGGAACTAACTTTCTGATTCTCCGTTACACACATTAGCGCAAACATTAACAACATCTATAGATCAGAGAAATATAATGATATTTAAACTGTGTTTTCTTAAACCTGCTATCAGTTATCACTCAGAATTTTTGAATACTCTAAGCACGCAGTTCTAGAACCATTATTGTGGGAAATCTATTTCTCACACCTTTCTCACGTATCTATCACCATCCAATCTACTCAGACGGGCCAAAAATAACTCACAACCTATCTGAACGACATGAAGTGCATAAAATATGCCAACTAATAGGACGATAAGTGAGGAAAATTAAGAAATGAATTGATATTGCAGGAGAGAACGAAAGTTATAAAAATGTACACAAATGATTTTCGTCACAATATCTGAGTCTGCAATGTCAGGTTCTTAGTCTGAAAATTATCACTTGATCTCTTCTTGATAGTGTATAGAATGTTTTAGGGGTCCAGACCTCCAGGACGACCCAGAGTCCGCTGGGTCGACAACATCAGACAATCTCTGAAGGGTGGAGAACTAGATTGGAACCATGCCAGAAGGAAGATAGCTCTGTCTTCACGGTAGAATAGGTTGTAAGTAAAGAACAACAATTTTGATAACTTGATTATCTGAGAAAAGGATGAAAGACACTGTTCTAAAATTACCGACAGTTGAGAAAACCACAAGCTGCGGGGAACAGACAAAGGAAGCCAGCTAAGGCTTGTAATCATTATCAACCTTTAATCAAAATGTTTTGATGTACGCTAAAAATTTGATGCAACTAATAATGTTAGACAAGGTTGTCATTTCAAGATTATATCCACGTGAGGTTATCAAAGCTGAGTGCAAAAGTAATTTATAAATTTTTGTCCAGAGCACTGAAGCTTTAATAATCGTCGTGACATTTTAAAATGTGCGGCATAAGAATTTAGACAAATAATTTGGAAATATACTTCTTTATGTCTTATTGTTTAGGCATTTTATTTCCCATTTTCCATTGTTCTTAACTTTACGGTTGTTTGTCCCGGAAGAAGGTCTTGTGTCTCTATCAGGTCCATGTCTCCTAACTGACAAAGCAATCAGTGGCCATCACGCCTGTTGGCGTCTTGTAGAGCAGCAACTAACTGTCTTCACTTTGCTCGGTAGGAAGCCATCCGTTGTGTAGTGCCCCGGTCTGTTTCATGCTTTGCATCTCTGCCTCCACAGTTCTCCGCCAGGTAGCTTTTAGCCGGTTTCACTTTCGCTATGGAGTCCATAGCAGCACGAGTTCTAGTTATGGTGTCAGGGTCTCTTCTGAAGATGCGGCCAACCTAATACCATCGTGTACCCGCTGTTATGGTGAGCATATCTTCTTGTTGGCTCCGAGTTAGCAATTCTTAGTTGGTGATGGTGTTTGGCCTGATGTTTAGGCATGTTGTGTGGAAAAAATGACAGTTTGGACATTTCCTGTTCTGTTACCCTCCAGCATTCTGCACCATACAGAAGTACAGACATTGCGCACCATACAAAAGTACAGAAATTGCGCACCATACAGAACTACAGACATTGCGCACCATACAGAAGTACAGACATTGCGCACCATACAGAAGTACAGACATTGCGCACCATACAGAAGTACAGACATTGCGCACCAACCAGAAGTACAGACATTGCGCACCATACAGAAGTACAGACATTGCGCACCATACAGAAGTACAGACATTGCGCACCATACAGAAGTACAGACATTGCGCAGCTCTCGTGTATTTTTTTTTTAATTTGGTGATTGAAGGTTGTTATATAAGCCATTCTTTTCTGTCATTTGTCCTAGTTGGACAAATGGCCTAGTTAAGTTTACCCCACAGATGTTTAAATCTAGGTCATTACATATGAGAGATGCCTGTACGCTCCACAAGCCAATCATCATCATCATCATCCTCCTCCTCTTCCTCCTCATCATCATCATCACCATTGTCTTTCGTCTCGCTATGGTGCGTGCAGCCACCACCGCATCTTGTCTCCTGGTAGGAAACCTGCGCCAAGTAGCAGCTGCGGTTTCTGTAGAAACGTGTTTGACATGATGAGGTCACCAACTCCCATGCACAAACAGTTAAACGACGCCTAGTACGACATGCCCAAGCGTGCAGAAGGCATATTTTTTCTGTGTCTATCCAGCACGCACGCACACACACTCACACACACACAATGAAAAGAAAAGTAAAAAAAAAAAATTATTAAAAAAAATTATTCTATTAATAAACATGCCGCCTTTAAAAAAAAAAATCACTTGTGGTATGTTGTCAATCAACCCTACGGATCATGTTCTTTTCCATGGCTATGGTGTCAGGGTTAAGAGCTCTGCTTTTGACTAATGCGGCCGCGTACGTTTATCTTTTTTGCGCAAAGTAGAATCTCTGGAGACGAAAGGTCAAGGTAAATGTAATCCAATGTCAGATACAGCCGTAGGGGAATGAAGTGTTAGAGACTTCGATATACTTGTTCCAGTTTCGAGAGCTGGAGTGACCACTTTCCCTTCCTCGCTCCGTTTGCCTTCTCTAACTCGAGAACAGTCATATTAAATACCCCATATACAGCTAGGTAGACTGAAGTGTGACGCAATCGTGTTTCAAACTTGATATGTTTTACCGTGAGAGGCCAGTGCCCTAACCACTCAGTCGGAAGCTGCTCTGGATACTACCGCCGACAATATTCTTTTCAGCCTGTCATTCATTGGCTGGTTTGCAGTGGCGGTTCCAGGGGGTTGTCATTGGGGGTGCTGCACTGTTCATTCATTTAAAATACTATACATATAACACTCACAAATTGTGACCACCATGTGAAATATCAACCCAGACACAAATGATTAGTGTCTTATCTCATCTAAAATCTGTCAAGAAGTTCTGAAAAGTTATTTTAAAAGTTTACTGCAACTAGGAGTAATCATTGTCAGTCGTAGAAGCTTCCTGAGTCTCAAACCAGGTTACACAGACATTACATGTCTATGCTGCTATTTCTCGTGTTTAAAATTGTCATTGTAACTTCCCTTTAATTAGAGATAATTTCCACTTGAGCTGTCTTGCCTTGCAGCTCTAGTTAAAAAATTCAAACCAATCGTAGTTGGCCGCATGCTGTGTGTATAACAAGCATTCGCTTATAAGAGGTCAAGGTCACTTGAGCTGTCATCGTCTGCAGCCCTTACCACAATACGTGTTGGATAATTTTTTTTAAATTTTTTTATATTTAACCCTTCCGGTGTAACCTCAATTTTTTGGTCTGTCCGTATTATGTATTATAGTACAAACGGTATGCAGTCGAGTCCTTTTTTTTCAGGGAGTGCTGCAGCTCAACAGCACATTAAAGAAAGCCGCCACTGCTGGTTTGTGAGCTTTTTAAGTGTGTATGACTGAGGTAGCACTCCGCATTATTTTGTAGTTGTTGTAATTTCTGGATTGTTGCTTTATCATCTTGCTAATTTAACTTATTGGGGTTCACTTCAATACTCCAGCGATTATTCTCTCTGCTTGACTTTGTATTATATTAATACATATATCAACAGCAAGACCTTTCGAATATGAAGGAGGAGACTCAACATCATAATCATTATCATCACCATCATCATCATCACCATCAGCAACATGATAATAATCAGCATCATCAGTTTTACCAAACATCATCATCATCACCATCACCATCATCACCACCACAACGACCACCACGTCGCGACCATCACCATCGTCTTTCGGCTTCTCTTGAAGCGAAGATCATCAACGGGGTATACAATTGTACTTTGTAGTACTTACCGAGTACACCGGAAACACGTGGTATGATAGCGCGAGCCCTGCGCTGAAACCATGTTCTCCTCTAGAATGGGGAAGCCACAACTGTTGCACATGTCAACGTTTCCAGTGCTGTGAGATCGTTTGCTGTTTCTGATCTTGTTTCGTCTGCGCAAGGAAGGCGACAGCGCACGACGTAACAGCGAGGGAGATAAACTCTTCCTTGACTTTGGGCTAATCTGAAAGACAACAAGGAATAGTAGTGATAACACGACAAATTTATACAGGGCCGGATCTTGGGCGGTGCAAGCGGTGGGCCGCACAGGGCACCATCTTTGAGAGGGGCGCCGAAATGTATTAATAAACATTTTATTCATTAAAATGTTAAAAGAACTAATGAAACTGGATTGTTACTTACACACTTATTGACTTTGTTGTTCCCCTTATACCCTGGGGTAAGATCAATCCGGTTCTCTCTCTCTCATTTCTTGCATCAGATTTTAAGACAAACACGTGATTGGCCTGTTGGGGCTTTGCAGGGTGGAGGGGCTGCCTCCTTTCTGTCTCCATGCATGCCGTCTGGCTGGATCACGGTTTTACCCGCTATTTCCTAAGACGCATGAAGCACTCAGGTCAGTCAGAATCCCTCATAACCTTTTTTCAACAAAGGCTTGGGACCGGCATGTTACGGAGTTAAAAGTTCGAACTATATTTATTTTTACATTGATGTCATGTTATAAATATATGTTTTTCGATTACTCCATATCTATATTAACCCTTAAAAAAAAAAAAAAAACTTTGAGCGCTCATTTGTAATTCAACCTGTTTTTTTTTTTTTATCAATTGGCTACCATAAGATTTAAAAAAAAAACATATGCGTATTAGGTTTTTGTAAAATGCTGCAGTGGACATCAATTATGAAAATTGCAGTGGGATCCAAATCTAGTGCATGAAATTGCATCTTGTGAGAGTACAATACGGTTCGGCATGAAGACGGTTGGCGGGGTGCACCGGAGAAACCTCGCACTCCCTATGGCCGGCTCTGATTTATGCGTAGTGCACCCGTCCTGTGCCGTTTCCACAAGGTTTGTCCATGTCTTTTTTCCTTATTACAGGACCGTCTTCTATCGTGGATGGCTGATTAAATTAATTGCTGTGGTTGACTTGTCCTACTTATCGAAGGTGTATTAGCTCAAAATCTCAACAACCCCTTGTCCAGCGGATTCTTCTACAGCCTCTAATGTTATCTCATTGAACCCCCAACTTCTGGGTGTTAGTGTCATGAGTTAAATCATGACCACCAGCCGCCATCTCCACAACGAAAGGATCTCCAACGTCTTCTATATCTTGTCTTGATGGAGCACTCTGATAGAATCTTTCTTGTCCATTTCTTGATGTTATCTTCTCACTTATAGCGCTGTCTTCTCCTTGCATGTTTGCCTTCAACTCTTGTCTTCTATCCTAGCCTTCATCACGATGTTATGTCTTTTTTATACCAAACATTTTCTAGATGTCTAATTTTGATCTTATTCATTAATTCTATTTTCATTCTTAGGTTTTATGTGACCTCCATATTTTGCTTTTTTCTCTTTCCAAGAGATGAATCCTATTCTTCTATAACCACATTTCTAGAACGTCAATTTTTTCTTCCAATTGTTTGTTCATTGTCCCAGACTTTATTTTTGACGTTTTGTGTTATTGTTTTGGTTAATGTAAGCGAGATTAGGCTGAAAGGGACATATTTGTTTGTGTCTAATTGTTAAAGATACTGGCCCTATCTATTAAGGGGAAACGTTTTGTGTTCAATATGTATGGGTTTTTTCCATTGTTACAATTTTTTCGTTTATATGATTACGTACTCTTTGCATAATAATAATAATAGCCCTTTTAGTCATAACTGACTATGGGGATGCGCCCCTGAGGTGACAGCCCTCAGCTATTTATTTTCCTAGTGCTCCTTTCGAGGTTTTCTATTCCTTTCTGTTTGCCGTGAGAGCTTCTTTTCGCCCAATCTGAGGTGGTGTCGTAGAGAGCATCGCCACTTGGTGCGATCGGCAGCTTCATCCTCCCAGGTTGTTGGATTTATGTCCAGTGCCCTCATGTCTCTCTTTGTACACATCTTTGAACCTCAGCTAGGTCGCCCAACTGTTCTCTTGCCAACTACCAGTTGACCGTTAAGATATCTTTCGGGATGCGATCTTCTTCCATGCGGCGGAGATGGCCACGCCAGCGTAGTCTGCGCTGTCTAAGCAGTGTAAACATGCTTTGAAGGCCAGCACGTGACAACACCTCGACATTTGTCACTTTGTCCTGCCATGAAATACCAAGGATGTGGCGTAGACACCGTAGATGGATGGTATTGAGCCTTCTTTCTTGCTTAGCATAGGTTGTCCATGTCTCGCTGCCACATATACGTTCGCATAATGTTATATAAATAAACCAATACCATATCTGGTTTAACGGAAGTGTGTCTTCAAAATAAAGTCTCATAATTGCAAACATAGCGAAGTGTCCACCATTCTTTTACACATGTAAATTTCCCAAGAATCCAAACTTCGCTGGTGACGACCTCCAAATACTTATTAAACGGCTTTCTACAATATGAACAACCTCATCGTAATTCCAGCAGTTGAGATATACTTACTTAGTCGTTCCCTTTCTACCGTGAGGTGTAGAGATTTGGAAGAGAGAGCGCCAGACTATCCTATCGGCTGTCTTCCTCCTGGCCTGGTTCCATTCTAGTCCTCGGTTCTTCAAAGATTGTCTAACGTTGTCCTCCCAGCGGACTATGGGTCGTCCTGGGGTCTGGATCCCTGGCTCTTTATTTCCCATGCTTGTCGTGGTAGCCGATCTTCTCCCATTCTGCAGACATGGCCAAACCATCTTAGTTGGGACTGTTCTACTTGGGTCTGCAGGGGTGGGATTTTAGGCCTTGGCGGTATCGTCTGGTTGCGGACCATGTCAGTTGAGATATAATTATAATAAAGTTATTTCTTCATCCTCCATGCACTCAGGCATCGGTCTAATCACGTTTTCTTCTTCATCTTCTTTGATCCGTAGCCGCCGACTATCAAAGCAGTCAGTGACCATAACGCCTGGTGGCGTCATGTAGGGCAGCAAGAAACTGCTTCCATTTTGTTCGGTCGGCGGCTATCCTTCGTGCAGTGCCCCAGCTCTGGTTTATTCTTATTATCTCAGCCTCCACAGTTGTCCTCCAAGTTGTTTTTGGTCGGATTCTCTTTCGCTTTCCTTCATGGGTCCAAAGTATAGCAGTTCTTGTGATGGCATCGGGGTCTAATCACGTAGGTTGACATTGTTCATAGTTTCTGTCAAATCAATACTGACGCACTATGTAAGATATAAGCATTGACATGTGCAATCGATCCTTGAATTACTCGCAAGGCCGACTCTGCCTGTAAATGCTAAATAGCATGCACACAATCAATGGCGCAAACGGCTAACACAAGAGAATTTACACACTTCGCCAGATAACAGCCACTCGCCTCAAAAGGCAGACACAGAATACTGTTATCACCATGCATCCGTCACACTTAGAAACCTGTTCACATCATCACTCCTAATAAGAGACGTAATGCACGCGTGCGTCCATTGGAAATGCTATGCTGCACTGAAACAACACTAACAGATTAATTTAAGTATGAAGCACCGTAACAGCTTTCACACTGATACTTTAAATATAGAGAGCGTACGGTTCTTGTAGTCTTCTAAACTGATCGATGTGATAATATCTAAGACAGTTCAGTGATTCTGTTGAGTTATTCAAGAAAAGACGTAAGAGAACAGAGATTTCACGTGAAATTATGTCGTATCATCATCAGATGATGACTGGACGAGAAGGAGAGCAAGTTTATGGAGAACATTTGCGAGGTCAGCATTCGTAGAGGACAGGTGTAGTTGGCCTTCATGCTAAAAATGTGTGCGTCATTTTTCATAGAGGCAAAAGTCAGTTGTGTGAGGTTCCAAAACATACAAAAGTTATTTGTGAGCGTCATTCACCAGAACGATTTATGACATCCAATGTGCAGTTGTGACAATCTGCAGCGTAAGAGGCAAACGGAGAGAGTGGCAGACGGAGAGAGGGACAGACGGAAAGAGGGACAGACCGAGAGACATAGAGACGAGTGGTCAGAAAGGTCGAACCAACAAGACAAGTCAAGGCGATTTTGAGACGAGCAAGTTGACACCAGATGAGATGGGATGAGTTTAGATGAAACAACATGGGATGGGACAAACAGACAGACAAACAAGCAGCCAGCCAGCCAGCCTAGCCAGCCAGCCTAGCCAGCCAGGCAGGATGGCAGGCAGGCAGGAAGGCAGACAGGCAGGAAGGCAGGCAGGCAGGCAGGCAGGCAGACAAACAGGCAGCCAGCTTAGCCAGCCAGGCAGGATGACAGGCAAGCAGGCAGGCAGACAGACAGACAGACAGACAGACAGACAGACAGACAGACAGACAGACAGACAGACAGACAGACAGACAGACAGACAGATAGATAGATAGATAGATAGATAGATAGATAGATAGATAGATAGATAGATAGATAGATAGATAGATAGATAGATAGATAGATAGATAGATAGATAGATACAGCGCGAAGTAATTGCACTAACGAGAAACAATCGCGCGAGAAGCAACACTGTAATTCAACATCAATCAATCCTTGTAAATTCATTTTTTAGCAACACTGCCTTGACATATCCACCCATCTTACGGTGCCCCCCCCCCACCCCTAGAATATGGCGCACGTTGAGAACCACTGCACTATACGATCAACACTGCTCTATACGATCAACACTGCTCTATACGATCAACACTGCTCTATACGATCAACACTGCACTATACGATCAACACTACTCTATACGATCAACACTGCACTATACGATCAACACTGCACTATACGATCAACACTGCTCTATACGATCAGCACTGCACTATACGATCAACACTGCTCTATACGATCAACACTGCACTATACGATCAACACTACTCTATACGATCAACACTGCACTATACGATCAACACTGCTCTATACGATCAACACGATAACTGGTTATAATTCATCTTTATGAACACTGGATTGTTCCAAACTGTCACGACCACATTCACACGAAACAACAGCAAAGTTCCACCACTACATTTATTGTGGAAGCTCGTTTATAAAATGTTACAGTAAAATCATTATCATCATCGTTATCCTCACCTGCCACCTGCATAACGAAGTCCGGCAGGAATGTATCTCCAACGTCTGCTGTCTCTTTGTCTTAATGGTACACTCTGGTAAGATTGTTTCCTGTTAAAATCTCTTGATGTTACCTTCCCACTTATTTCCCTGTCTTTCCCTTCTACATGTGCCTTCAACTCTGTCTTCTATTATGGTCTTCATAAGGTTGTTATGTCTTTTTACATGGCCAAAATAATTTAGCTGTCTAATTTTGATCTCCTTCATTAATTCTTTTTTTTTTTTCATTCCTTGCTTTTCTAGCACATCTATTGGCTTTCTTCTCTTTCCGCGAGACGACCCTCACGGTAAAATATGTGAGGTCGTCATTCTATATCTCATCTATGAGTGTTCCTTGAAGCAGCATCATCCTGTTCCTTTGCGACCCCTACATACAGAGTTTAAACCACCACTGTATCTTATAAGAAGCAAGAATCCAGCTTTCGCAAGCTCTGGCAGCAGTGGTTTTACATGATTCCAGACCCATGTCCAATCTGATAATACTCGCCTTGTACGACATGCTGAGGGTTGTGTACTGCTGGTTCTTTCTTTCTCCCTTTAGTTACACCCGGGAACTATACGGGGCCTTGAAGCAGCATAAAAGGTCAAGGTAGACTAATAGCAGATACTTTAGGGGAGTTAAGTGTTAGAGACTTCACCATACAAGGTCCAGCATGGAGAGGTGGGGGTGACCAGATTCACTACTCGCTGCTTTCTCCTTCCCTAACTTAAATAGCAGAGTCAGGTACCCATTTACAGCTAGGAAGACTGGAGCGTGTCGGTACCGTGATTTTAACCCGGCACCTTTGCCGCGAGAGACCATGAAGCAGCATACCTGATGGTAATGACAGGATACTCTATACAAAGCGATATATCGTGAGGTAATCTGACCGTCAGGCGTAGTTCTCCGTCAGATTAAGTGTTTCGGATCTTTAAACTCTAATAACACTGACTAACAAAAAAAAACTTTTTTTTTCTTTCTCTAACATTTCTATGTTTTTCTGGTCAATTTTAATGCGCTGTTTTTAAATCTGCAAACCGTTTTTCTCTATCAGGTCGGGATCTCTAGAAATACGCAATTGAAGTTTTTTAACAACGCATACAGTATTACAACATCATTCGTACAAGAAGTATAACAGTTATGTAGGCTTGAATTTCTTTGCAGTCGACTTTCGTCGGTGAATGGCATGTGGTACATCGCGATGAAGCATCTAACAATAATCGGCAAGCATGGTCACACTCCACCGTCCTTGATAACGTGACTCCATTACGGCGATATCTTGATGGAATCGTTCTCCATGTTCATCGCTGACTTCGCCAAGGTTGTCAGGGAAAAAGTCAAGATGCGAATCGAGCAAATGGATTTTGAGGGACATGTTACAGCCCATAATTCTGTATGCATCTATGCACTGCTTAACAATATGCAACATAGTCAACAGATTTGTGATTTCCCAGAAAGTTATCGACGATCGATTTGAATGCCATCCATGCGCGAAGTTCACTACCATGTAACAAGTTCTCGAATTGTTTGTCTGCAATAACTTTCCTAATCTGAGGTCCTACAAAGATACCTTCCTTTATATTTGCATCGCTAACTTGTGGAAACTTTTCTCGAAGATAAGTGAAAGCTTTGCTCGTTTTATCTAACGCTTTTACAAAATTCTTCATGAGCCCCAACTTTATATGTAACAGTAATAAAATGAAGCTGTCTTTGTTAACTAATGGCTCGTGTATTACATTTTTATGCTCTTTTATATTTGAACATACGCCCTAATATAACCGACGGACCATATGCTTAGGTTGAACGGTGCGCACAACTCCTATTTAAAAAACAGGGCCGGGATCTTTTTTGGTCAAGAGTTCCAGGTCCCATCTTCCTTGAAATTTATTTCATACTAGCAATAACCCGTCAAACTTGACGGGTTTTTAATTATAGTGTGCTGTTTGCGTTCCCGGATGAGCAGATAGAAATACATTCTTAGAGTGTTTTTAGTTTCTTTCCATTATACAGTGTAATCAAACAGTTCATGAACACCGTCATTTGAACGCTTTTCTTTGTTGAATGTAACTATTTTCGGGAGAGTATATATAATGGAAACAATACAATTTTTCAAAGCGGTTGCATTCCTCAGCTGTGACCAACGTACACACGGCGAGAATTATGTTATTTTAGATTACATTTAAAAGTTCTTTGATGACAACATTTCGTGTGAAAGTGCATGTCTTATCATCTTGATCATTATGTGTCAAACCGTTCAAATACAATTCACTTTGGCATGTTTTTGGCTCATGCACACCAATTTTTACGCACTTTTTCTTTGTCAAGCGCTACTAATTTAGTGAAAGACTAAAAAACATTAATAAAACCCACAATGAACAATTAGGTATAAAATGGACAAATGGAAAATTCCTGGGGGACCTGGATTTCGCAGATGATTTAGCATTCTTAAGTTCAACACCCAGACAATCCCAAGAAGCAGTAAATAATTTGTGTCATCTCTCGGTTAAAATAGGTCTCCAAATAAATGCCTCTAAAACTAAAGTTATGAACTTTTCTAACGAGACCTTTGATATCATCTTGAACGGGGAAAAACTACAGAAAGTTGAAAGTTTCAATTATTTAGGCAGTAAAATGACTCAGGATGGTGACACAACAAGAGAAATTCATACTAGAATTGCTTTGGTAGCTAGTGCCTTCAATAGATTATCTAACATTTGGAAATTACGATCATTGAATATACATACCAAGCTTCGTCTGTTTAATTCAAATGTTATCTCAGTGTTAACATACGGCTGTGAGAGTTGGAAAATAACAAAATCATTGGAGAACAAGCTGAATACATTCGAGAACAAATGTCTTAGAAAACTCATGAACATCAGTTGGAAAGAATTCAAGACTAATCGACAAATAAGAGAAGACTCTAGGCAGAAATATGTCTCCGACTATATAAGGAAAAGACGATGGTCATATATCGGTCATGTCCTACGAATGCAAAACAACAGAATACCACTACAGGTGCTCACTTGGGTTCCTGAGGGTAAGAGGAAAAAAGGAAGACCAAAAGAAACACTCAGAAGAACAATAATAAGAGAAGGAAGAACGTTGGGATTAAATAATGTGCAAGAGTTAAGAGGAGTGGCGTCACAACGAACAACCTGGAGAGCACTGGTTTCTGCCTTATGCGCCGTGTTTGGTGCTTAAAAAATTTATTATTATTATTATTATTATTTGTTTGATATAACACCCACGCCGCGCAAGTTGCACACCGTGCTTTGCGCACTTTTTTTTTCTGGCGCGAGTTACTATTTTGAGTGAGACAGACCGACGTAACATACATCGGTAATTGCAACCAAGGTGGATTGAGGTGAAATCCCAGCATATCTACTCTATACACTTAGAGTAGATATGCTGGGATTTCACCTCAATCCACCTTGGTTGCAACAAATATACTAAACATAATGTAAAAACAGAAACAAAACAACAAATCAATTAATCAATATCAACAGAAGACCATTAGCTCCAGACGTTTAAAATGAATGTCCTTTATTTGTTGTTGATTGTTGTTTAACAGTGCAGTTAAAACCGGTTTATTTTAATATCATTATTATTGTCGTCATATACTACCTCTTGATCGTCTTCCTCTATTTCCTCCTTCCTCACTTCCATTTGCGTCATTTTTCCTTTTATTATTCTCATTGTCTTCACATCTGGTCCTCGCATTTCTTTTTCTTGTTTTTCTTGGGTTTTTTCTTCATTTGTTTTTCGTTTTTATTAGTTGTTTTTTAAAAATCTCTTCTAACAATTTTTACTTTTTTCGTAAGTGCGCGTGTTTCTCGTCAGTCCTCTTGTTTCTCGTTAGTGCGCGTGTTTCTCGTTAGTGCGCGTGTTTCTCGTTATTGCGCTTGTTTCTCGTTAGTGCGCGTGTTTCTCGTTAATGCGCGTGTTTCTCGTTAGTGCGCGTGTTTCTCGTTAGTGCGCGTGTTTCTCGTTATTGCGCTTGTTTCTCGTTAGTGCGCGTGTTTCTCGTTAGTGCGCGTGTTTCTCGTTAGTGCGCTTGTTTCTCGTAAGTGCGCTTGTTTCTCGTAGGCTAAGTGCGCTTGTTTCTCGTCAGACCTCTTGTTTCTCGTTAGTGCGCTTGTTTCTCGAAGCAAAGTTAACTGGTTTGAAACCCGGTAGCATCACCCTCTAGTCTACACAGCTGTAAATGGTTCCTTGGCTCTGCTTTTGAGTTAGGGAAAGTAAAGACGGCGAGGAAATAACCTGTCAGCGTAGTTCTGAGACCCAGAATGGTCAAGTGTCTAACGCTTCTTTACCCTACAGCAGTATCTCATATGGGACTACCCTTACCTGTGTACCTATTCCACCCCCCTAAGATAAAGGATTCACAAACTAAGGTAACGGAAAAGGCGTAGACAGCCTGGGGGCGCATTTAATGGAAAGTGCAGAAAACAAATCGGCCACAGAAAACCTAGGAATGAAAGGAGATCTAGTGAAGGAGATCAAAATTAGACAGCTAAAATATTTTGGTCATGTAGAAAGACAACACCTGGCTAAGGACCACACTGGGAGGTAGAGTTAAAGGCCAATCAGGCAAGTGGAATACAGCGCTTTAAGTGGGAGGATAACATCAAGAGACGGACAGGAAAGAGTCTATCAGAGCGCACCGTCAAGACAAGAGACAGGAAAGAGTCTATCAGAGTGCACCATCAAGACAAGAGACAGAAGACATTGGGGACCCACTGCAGCCGACCTTTGTTGTGGAGATGGGACAGATGATGATGATGATGATGACGAGATAGCCCAATAATGACGCTGGTAAATCTGTGACCTCTTGAAAGACTTACCTGGAGGGTATACGGCGGAAGCACTTCAACTGTTGGTATAGCGTCAGTGACAATGGCTGGGGCGTCTGCGAATGTCACGTTCTGAGATTTTTTCTGGCGAGGAGAGATGGGCGATAGCTCTGGTGATCCTTGTACGATGCAGACCGGGCTGAGGGTCAAAGGCGCTGGGGGTGTTTTCCGGTCCATTTTCAGATCTGAAAAATAAAAGAACAATGGATGGAACAGTTGCTATGGGATTGGTGGATAAATAACTTCATTTAATCATTTCTTGTTCATTTAATAGAGCACGGAGTCACCCTACAGTTGGTCCACTTTCAGCCTATCTGCACAAAGCGTTCTGATGCTCTTTCAGTGATGTATTCAGTAGCAGTGCGTTTTTCATGATAAAGTTGGTGACAGGGACAGATTAATCCAAGAAGGGCCTCTACGCTTTTTGGTGTTTGGGCACATCTTCAACTAATAAGCAATAATTTTAATACTTTTTTCAAACTCCTTAGCATAATTGTTTTAACTTATGAGGAAGCTTCAGCCTACTTAGCCTAATGGATAACCTCGCCCTGGTTGCCAACCCCATGCAAAAACCTTATATTAGTAGCCTCGTACGACATGCTTGAAGGAGCGGTAGTCCTATTTTCTATTTGTCCAATCAGACACCCCAGGGGGCGACACGGGGCGATAGATAATATATTCACTCTTAAATGAGTTGACCGGCTGATATTCAGGCAAGCGCACAGACACAAGACTATTGTCAGACAACGGAGATTTATAGGCAGCATGGTTTGGTTACCGTCTGATATTCAGAGAAGCGCAGAGACCCAAGACTATTCTCAGACAAATGAGATTTATAGGCAGCATGGTTTGGTTTGGTTTGGTTTGGTTTTAAGGACCTTCTTCATTGCACAGTGCACGGACTCCGTAGCACCGGTGAGGATCGTAATGTTTGTATACAGGAATCACAGTCTAAGGCACAAGGTAACGGTAGTCCCTTAGCATATACTACCATAGGGGAAGTAAAGTGTTAGAGACTTCACCATACTAGGTCACTTATCTAAGCAGTACCCTTACCAAAGATGCGAATATCGACGCCGAGGTCAACAACAGAATTGCAAAGGCAAGTGCAGCTTTTGGAAGACTAAGAGTAAATGTCTGGGATCGACAAGGAATTAGTGCCGCCACCAAGATAAAAGTATATCATGCAATAGTGCTCACTACCCTCCTGTATGCCTGTGAAACATGGACAGTGTATAGCTGACACCCAAGAAGCTTAATCATTTCCACATGAGCTGTCTTCGCGGGATACTCAGGATCAAGTGGCATGATATAGTATCTAATTCTGAGGTCCTCAACAGAGCACATATCTCAAGCATCTACACATTGCTGCAGAGGGCCCAAATTAGATGGGCCGGACATGTTGTTCGCATGCCCGAAAAACACCTCCCAAAGCAGTTGATGTACAGCGAACTCTCTATGGGTAAGCGAACAGTAGGGGGACAAAAGAAACGCTTCAAAGACACACTGAAAGCATCGTTGAGCAGCTTCAAAATTGATGTCTCCTCCTGGGAGACTATCGCACATGATCGCTCTGCCTGGCGGACAAACGTTACTCAAGGCGCTCGCATTGCAGAACAGAATTTAGCTGATAAGGCAGAAGGCAAGCGTGCTACTAGAAAAGTCAGAATGCGCAGCAACACTACTATCGACTCTAACCATGTGTGCCCCGTATGTGGCATGGCCTGTAGGGCCAAAATAGGACTAATTAGCCACATGAGATCACGGCACAGAGGTCTCACAATTCAAGTCTGAAGCTGTCGCCATCTTCGCTTGCGATGGGCAACTATTATTATTATTACTAGGTCCAGCATCGAGAGGTGGTGGTCACCAGTTCCCGTCCTCGCAGTCTTTTCCTTCCCTAACTCAAAGAGCAGAGTCAGGTACCCATTTACAGCTGGGTAGACTGGAGCATGTCGGTACCGTGATTCGAACCCGGCACCTTTTCAAATTGTGCCTGGGAAGCGGCCGTATGGCCTACTCTTTACGATTTCCAACTGCCGGGGGATTATTAATATGCGCAACTTGCACGCGGAACCTCCTATTGTTTCGCTCTTATCCGAGAAGGCCACGCACCCAGTAGATCAGGAGGAGGAAGGGGGGTTATGACATCATTAGGAATCACTACTTCTGGAATTATTTCCATCAGTTATGTTCCCTGCCCTGGGAGCGAACTCGGTACCTTTAGAAATAAATGCGCTCCCCATACCACTGAGCCACCCGAGCCCCTTTATAGGTAAAAATGGCTACCCAAAGACAAGGGAGAAAATCGGTGAAGAAAATTTACAAAACTACACGTGACATGGGATTAAAGGGAATTAACTCTGATCTCTAGACCAAAAGAAATGATAGGTTGTCTATAACTAAACATGTCTTGTTCTAGGAAGCAAGTGAGAGCGTGAGCAGGGAGCAGACAGACATAAAGACTGACAGACAGAGAGAAAAACAGTTAATTGCATAAACAGATAGGTAGAATGATAAATCGTGGGATTGACAGAGAGATAGGCAGGCAGTCAGAAAGATTTACAAATAGATAGACGGACTGACAGAGACAAACGGAGAGATGGGGTAAGTGATAGACCAAACTAGCGACGGACAGTAGACAGATGAACACATAGACAGACAGACAGACAGGCGGACAAACGTACGGGCAGTTTCGGGCGAGATTGCGACGGGACAGACAGACAGACAAATAGGCAGGCACGCAGGAAGACAGACAGACAGAGAGGCAGGCAGGCTGGCAAGCAGACATACAGACAGGAAGACAGATAGACAGACAGATAGACAGACAAGAAGACAAACAAGAAGACTAGACAGATAGACAGATAGAACGAACGAACGAACGAACGATTTTTATTTTCAAAGGGTTAAGAATTGGGCACGCAGGCCCGTCTGACATTCTGCCCTTCCTCTCTCTCTCTCATCATGTATACTAATATCCTTTCATCCTGTCGTGAAATATTCTAATCCACATATATAAATTAAAAGGTAGATGCAAAGCCTAACAAATAAATTCTAATAAAGAAAAGAGCAATGGTAAAATAACAGTGCTGTCACAAAGAATGTACTCGAAATCCCCCCTTGTTTTCTGCTTCGTCTGCAAATTGTAACGCTTTCACGTTGATAGTAAAAGCCTACTATATTATTACCCGCTTTCTTCAATGAAACGTGTGCTGTATTTCTTGGAAAAACATTTGAGATACGCAAGCTGAACAATGACCTAATTTTAATATTTCATTCATTCCATTTTATACACGGCGTAACTAAAGACAGATAAAGCAGGATAGAGAGAAGGGAGAGGCAGAAAGCCGAACGCATGCAAAATTAAACACGCGTCTCGCTATTAATGCCACCCCAACAAGCGTAACGCGATACACAATTACTACTATCACGCGTGTAAGGCCACATGCACTAACTTTTTCGGACGGTTAGTGATAAAAACAATAACCTTCCCAGAGTTAGGTTTTTAAATCACGAAAAACGCTTATTAGAAAAGATAACATTAGATGGGTTTACGTTTGAAAACATTACAGTACCCAGACAGCACATCTTCGAAACAGGAGGTAGAAGAAATTGCATATTTTGAACGCAGCCACTTAGCTCCTTTAAATTTGTATATTTGGGTTCCTTAGGGCTTGCTGACAAAGAATATGTAAAACGTTACGCAAATAGTCTAGGAATTAACAAGTTATAACCAAAATAAAATAGTGGGGATGCCTGACAGCATGAAATCATTTCTGCTCATAAAATTTTTTTATAACGTGTTTGAAAAAACCTTACGTACGGAAATAGCCTACCATGTAAACTCCAAATTGATTGGAGCGCAACAAATATAAGACTAAACACGATTGGTCGGACTATAAATACTATCTTTGGTTGTTAGGGGAGACGTAGGAAGGTAAAACTTTTTCAAACACTTGTCGAAACGTGGCTCCATTGGCCAGACTCGCTGATATAATCACTTAGGAGCGTTAGTTCGAGACCACTAGTTCAAATAAGCTTGATAAAGCAACAGTGCGTTGAAGCCAGCTCATATTTTTGCTAAATAAAAGCCTGGAACATAAGCAGATGGGAATTTGTGCCAGTATTTGTGCCAGAATTCATTGCTTATCAACGTATCTGTGTATTTCCATGAATTGTGGTAGGTTTGAAACATTCAGTATCTTTTAATGAAAATTGAATGTGAATTGTTAATTTATGCCTGTATATATGTGTAGTTCAGTAGCAAACATGATGTAAAGCCTATAATGCTCCAGCCTGAACAGAAGGTGTCGGAGGAAAGTAAAACGGCATGGAATGGCCAAACAGTACACTGACACCTAGATGATTGACTAGAAAGAAATAATGCTGGAAGTGCAGAGGCGTAGTAACCATTAAGGAGGTTAATACTGGTATAAAGTATTTCAGATGAAGCTGACAGTTGGCCTAACGCTCTGAACTCAATGTTTGTGATGTATTGTGCTCAGTGTAGAACTAGAGTATCAATTAGTTATGAAGTAGAAGGTACATCCTTCTTGTTTTCAGGGACCGTGGTCTTGATGGTATTGAGCAGCACCTGGTCAGAGCTTTGCTGAATCCAGAGTCGGACAGCATACTCCTTGGTCCATTTAGCTATCAGTGAGGTGTCTCCAGAGCACAGGGGAGAAATCGAGCAGAGGAGTCTTTTCCTGCCGCCATCACGCAAGATAAGCTGATGTGGCCAGCTGAGCTCAAAATTATGTACCCCCATCTTAAAATAACATTGTAACATAAACTTAAGAGGGGAAGTAAATTGTTTTAATATCAGGAACTGAGAACATCTCCAATACTAGTTCCAATAAAGACAAACTATTGAAGTCATGATGACACATACCAACAGAGCTTGAACAAAACAAAACCAGTATTACCTCATATTACTACTACACAACTGACACACATAGGATACTTTTAATAATATATGTCACTACAATATTCATATTGATAAATTCTGTACATATAACTTGTAATTAAAATTGATTGTGATTCTTGGTTCCCTTTGTATTTGAATCAGGACACATATTCATTCATGACAGCAATGAATACATATTGTTATTTGAAAAGTTATCAGTGACTCCTTTAAGATATCCTTGTAGAGTGTTTTATGTATGTGAGTGTCACAGTGTTGTCAAGTGTGGTGGAATAAATTAAATTGTTTATCTGTCTGTTGTTGTTATGACTTACACTTCATTATACACATACCCTAGACATACCACGTAGTCATCACACTATTCCAGAATAATTCTGACTGAGATATATATATATGTGGCAGCAAGTAAGGTTATCTATAATACACTACTCTTATTAGATATAGATACCTTCACAGCTGATCTCAGTCAGTACACTAAGTCCCCTATAAATATTTATAACCTCCCACTTCACCACATATATTGGGGTCTCGCTCTTGGGATTTTGAATCTTTACCTATTAAAAATATTGGGGGTAATTCACTTCAGGGAATAATAAGAATTAAAAGGTATCCTTGGGTGGAATTAAATAAGGTTGAGCTCACGGTGCCTGTGTTGTCCATTAGATATATATTTAGAGATTGAATTGTTGGTTAGACATTGTATAAATTTACCTGATAGACAATGGCGGACCTGGCCAAATTTCGATCTGCTGCTGTTCAGACTGCAAAAGAGTTAGGATTAGATGGGCAAGTTATGGTTGCCTATGTCACCACGGAATGTGACAAATTTATTGAACGCGAAGAAAGAAGGTTTGAAGCCGAAAGAAAGTTAGAGGCTGAAAGGGAAATTAAGAAGTTACAATTTGAGGCTGAGGCTGAGACTAAGAAGTTGCAGGCTGAGGCTGAGACTAAGAGGTTGCAGATTGAGGCTGAGGCTAAGAAATTGGAAGCAGAAGAAAGAAGATTGACTGCAGAAAGGGAAGCAGAAGAAAGAAGATTGACTGCAGAAAGGGAAGCAGAAGATAAAAGATTACAAATTGAACATGAGTTACGACTAAGGGAGTTTGAGTTTCAGGGCCATGCTCCTGAAAATGGTGCCAGTCCCTTTGCCTCTGATGCTACTGCTAGCCAGGGAGCCTCAACCTCAGCTATGAATTTTCATTTAGATCATTTTGTTGAGAAAGACGATGATATAGAGAGCTACCTAAATAGGTATGAACTATTAGCTACCACTTATGGGTTAGAGAGAGAAAGGTGGAGCTTAAAGTTATCTCAGGGACTTCGTGGGGCAGCTTATGAAGTTTTTGCAAAAATGAGCAGAGGTGATCAGGAAAATTATGACATGCTAAAGCAGGCTCTTTTGTTAAGATATGAAAAGAATGCAGAATTCTATAGGAAAAAATTTAGGAATGCTAAACTACTGTCAGGTGAAACCTATCACCAGTTCTCTGCACGAATAGAGACATACTTGGAGAAATGGACTTCTCTGGGGAAAACCCAAGATCTTAAGGAAATGGTCCTTATAGAGCAATTAAGAGAGTCCATGGCTCCAGACCTGAGAAAGTTTCTCATGGAACAAGGTGCAGAGAGGCTGGGTGAGTTGCTAAATGTTGCTGAAAGGTATCAAGCAGCTCAAGCAGAGGTAACAGGTAATAAAAAGAAACAAGTGGATAACTTTAGGGCACCACAAAACTTTAATAAATTTGATCCCTAGGATCAAAATAAAGGTAAGCACCAGTTTGATAGGCCACGGTATGAAAATAAAAATAAATTCCCACAATTCGATGAAAGGAAATATGATGAAAGAAAATCTTTCAACCAAGGAAAAAGGTGGTGTAAGAGTTGTCAGATGGACAATCATGACACTGACCGTTGCAGAAGGAAACCTGTGTATATGGCAACCCTTCAGGTCAGGTCGACCTCAAGACAGGAGGAGGATACTATGTTGGATACCACTCCAGAAGAGATGAGGAAGGCACAGGCTGGGGATAAAACACTCAAGCCTTGTTTCAGAAAATTGTCAACTTGTCATACAACTCCAGGCAAGGGAGATTTTTACATGAAAAAACAAGTTGATGTATAGGAAGACTGGAGCTAGATCCAAAGGTCAAGGACAGCTGGTACTTCCTAAAAGATATAGGGCAGACTTAATAAGGAGCCTACATGTGAAACCAAATGGGGACCATGAGAAAATAGGTACCATCATTCAAAAGGTGGCTCACAATTATTATTGGCCTAAAGCAAGATGGGACATTGAGAATTTTGTAGAAAGGTGTAGCATAGCACATGAGGGAACACCCACAAGTGGGAACATGGATCAGGACCTGGACACGCCACGGGGCAAAATTAGGCCTGATAATAAAAAGAAAAATAAATTTGATAAAGTGGACCAAATTGAATGGGAAGCCCCTTTTCACGGACAAGCTTCACTTAACTGTTTTACAATGGCCACTATGCGGAGAGTGCAAAAAGATGTCTTACCCCAGGATAAGCCGACAATCCCTCAATCGTACTTAAACAAACTGGAGGAAGAGGATGTAGAGAGGAAATCTCTCATCAAGAATTTTAAGTGGGGAGAAAGCCCCAAAAGAAAAATTGGTAGCGGTCGTTTTGTGAATGATAATTCCGGGAGGAAAAATCATCACTATAAAGCTTCGAGTGGAAGAGACCATACCGGTGCATGGACAAATAGGTCCACACAATTAAAGGTCCACATGTAGCTTTGTTAAGAACGTGGACTGATGAAAAGGCAGAGGAAAACATTACATCTTCATACCAATATGTGAATGAGCTGACCACTCGTTTAAAAACTGGCTGGAAACTTGCCAATGAAAATTTGAAACAAGCCAGGAAGAAACATGCTGCCTATTATAACAGGAAGGCGAAAGACAGAAATTTGGCTGTGGGAGAGAAAGTACTGCTTCTTTTGCCCGGGAGTCAGAATAAGTTACAAATTGGATGGCAGGGTCCATATACAGTTTTAGAGAAGGTGTCTAGAACAAATTATAAGATAGATAAGAAGGGGAAAGAAAAAATCTATCATGTGAATCTCCTGAAGAAATATTTGGAAAGAGAACATCAGGAAGAGACACACTTGTTGACCTTGTCCATCGCCATGGAGATGAAAAAGGAACCACTTTCATCCTTTGAATATCCATTACACCCCTGTGAGACAGCAGCACAGGTGAAAATCAGTACACATTTAACGAAAACTCAGAAAGAGAGAGTGCAACAGGTTCTAAATAATCATGCAGAGGTGTTAACAGACCGACCAGGGCATACAAACCTATTGGAATATGATATGAAACTGATAGACCCCACACCTGTCTGTATGAAACCATATTCGATTCCGTTTGCTAAGGAGAAAGCTTTGAAGGAAGAGATAGACTATCTGTTGAAGGAAGGAATTATTTCGCACAGTGAATCTTCGTATAGTTCCGGTGTTGTACTCTTAAGGAAGCCCTCTGGAGAACATAGACTCTGTATAGATTACAGGAGACTGAATGCTATTACAGAAGGACAGGTGGATCCATTGCCGGATACAAATCAGCTGTTTGCCAGACTAAATAAAGCTAAATATTTCTCAAAGTGGATCTGAGTAAAGGATACTATCAGATTCCAGTAAAGCCTGAGGTTAGACCATACCTAGCTTTTAGTACCTCAGAAGGACACTATGAGTTTAATAGATTCCCATTTGGATTGAAGAATGCGCCTAGTGTCTTCTCTAGAATGATGAGAAAATTGTTGGATGTAAACATTTCGGAGGAACGTAATGAATCCCTGAGTTGCCTCTTTGATTGAGGATATTCCGAATGTTTCATACAGGATAATAAGAAGATTATGGGATCCACTACGAAAACTCTGCTATCACCAGGTATATGTTATCTCCTCATAACGTACATTTTGAGGGAAATATAATATTCTCTGGACATGTCATTGCGCAGACTCAGAGAAGAGAAAGGGTGAATACGGGTTGCGAAGCAGCATTAAGACAAGCACTCACACTTGCGGCTGTTCAGTAACATAACCGAAATATATTATTGGTTGTAGAAGTCTGAGGCAGATTTCATGAGTAGTGCCTACTCTGAATGGACCCAACTACATAAAACCATGATAGCACCACAGCAGAGTAAAGTCAAGTTGACTTACATTTATCTATGTGTATATAGAATAAAGGACTGACATGGGATGTCTGTTTTAAGAGGGGAGGTGTCGTGAAATATTCTAATCCACATATATAAATTAAAAGGTAGATGCAAAGCCTAACAAATAAATTCTAATAAAGAAAAGAGCAATGGTAAAATAACAGTGCTGTCACAAAGAATGTACTCGAAATCCCCCTTGTTTTCTGCTTCGTCTGCAAATTGTAACGCTTTCACGTTGATAGTAAAAGCCTACTATATTATTACCCGCTTTCTTCAATGAAACGTGTGCTGTATTTCTTGGAAAAACATTTGAGATACGCAAGCTGAACAATGACCTAATTTTAATATTTCATTCATTCCATTTTATACACGGCGTAACTAAAGACAGATAAAGCAGGATAGAGAGAAGGGAGAGGCAGAAAGCCGAACGCATGCAAAATTAAACACGCGTCTCGCTATTAATGCCACCCCAACAAGCGTAACGCGATACACAATTACTACTATCACGCGTGTAAGGCCACATGCACTAACTTTTTCGGACGGACAGTGATAAAAACAATAACCTTCCCAGAGTTAGGTTTTTAAATCACGAAAAACGCTTATTAGAAAAGATAACATTAGATGGGTTTACGTTTGAAAACATTACAGTACCCAGACAGCACATCTTCGAAACAGGAGGTAGAAGAAATTGCATATTTTGAACGCAGCCACTTAGCTCCTTTAAATTTGTATATTTGGGAGCTTAAAGTTATCTCAGGGACTTCGTGGGGCAGCTTATGAAGTTTTTGCAAAAATGAGCAGAGGTGATCAGGAAAATTATGACATGCTAAAGCAGGCTCTTTTGTTAAGATATGAAAAGAATGCAGAATTCTATAGGAAAAAATTTAGGAATGCTAAACTACTGTCAGGTGAAACCTATCACCAGTTCTCTGCACGAATAGAGACATACTTGGAGAAATGGACTTCTCTGGGGAAAACCCAAGATCTTAAGGAAATGGTCCTTATAGAGCAACTAAGAGAGTCCATGGCTCCAGACCTGAGAAAGTTTCTCATGGAACAAGGTGCAGAGAGGCTGGGTGAGTTGCTAAATGTTGCTGAAAGGTATCAAGCAGCTCAAGCAGAGGTAACAGGTAATAAAAAGAAACAAGTGGATAACTTTAGGGCACCACAAAACTTTAATAAATTTGATCCTAGGGATCAAAATAAAGGTAAGCACCAGTTTGATAGGCCACGGTATGAAAATAAAAATAAATTCCCACAATTCGATGAAAGGAAATATGATGAAAGAAAATCCTTCAACCAAGGAAAAAGGTGGTGTAAGAATTGTCAGATGGACAATCATGACACTGACCGTTGCAGAAGGAAACCTGTGTATATGGCAACCCTTCAGGTCAGGTCGACCTCAAGACAGGAGGAGGATACTATGTTGGATACCACTCCAGAAGAGATGAGGAAGGCACAGGCTGGGGATAAAACACTCAAGCCTTGTTTCAGAAAATTGTCAACTTGTCATACAACTCCAGGCAAGGGAGATTTTTACATGAAAAACAAGTTGATGTATAGGAAGACTGGAGCTAGATCCAAAGGTCAAGGACAGCTGGTACTTCCTAAAAGATATAGGGCAGACTTAATAAGGAGCCTACATGTGAAACCAAATGGGGACCATGAGAAAATAGGTACCATCATTCAAAAGGTGGCTCACAATTATTATTGGCCTAAAGCAAGATGGGACATTGAGAATTTTGTAGAAAGGTGTAGCATAGCACATGAGGGAACACCCACAAGTGGGAACATGGATCAGGACCTGGACACGCCACGGGGCAAAATTAGGCCTGATAATAAAAAGAAAAATAAATTTGATAAAGTGGACCAAATGGAATGGGAAGCCCCTTTTCACGGACAAGCTTCACTTAACTGTTTTACAATGGCCACTATGCGGAGAGTGCAAAAAGATGTCTTACCCCAGGATAAGCCGACAATCCCTCAATCGTACTTAAACAAACTGGAGGAAGAGGATGTAGAGAGGAAATCTCTCATCAAGAATTTTAAGTGGGGAGAAAGCCCCAAAAGAAAAATTGGTAGCGGTCGTTTTGTGAATGATAATTCTGGGAGGAAAAATCATCACTATAAAGCTTCGAGTGGAAGAGACCATACCGGTGCATGGACAAATAGGTCCACACAATTAAAGGTCCACATGTAGCTTTGTTAAGAACGTGGACTGATGAAAAGGCAGAGGAAAACATTACATCTTCATACCAATATGTGAATGAGCTGACCACTCGTTAAAAAACTGGCTGGAAACTTGCCAATGAAAATTTGAAACAAGCCAGGAAGAAACATGCTGCCTATTATAACAGGAAGGCGAAAGACAGAAATTTGGCTGTGGGAGAGAAAGTACTGCTTCTTTTGCCCGGGAGTCAGAATAAGTTACAAATTGGATGGCAGGGTCCATATACAGTTTTAGAGAAGGTGTCTAGAACAAATTATAAGATAGATAAGAAAGGGAAAGAAAAAATCTATCATGTGAATCTCCTGAAGAAATATTTGGAAAGAGAACATCAGGAAGAGACACACTTGTTGACCTTGTCCATCGCCATGGAGATGAAAAAGGAACCACTTTCATCCTTTGAATATCCATTACACCCCTGTGAGACAGCAGCACAGGTGAAAATCAGTACACATTTAACGAAAACTCAGAAAGAGAGAGTGCAACAGGTTCTAAATAATCATGCAGAGGTGTTAACAGACCGACCAGGGCATACAAACCTATTGGAATATGATATAAAACTGATAGACCCCACACCTGTCTGTATGAAACCATATTCGATTCCGTTTGCTAAGGAGAAAGCTTTGAAGGAAGAGATAGACTATCTGTTGAAGGAAGGAATTATTTCGCACAGTGAATCTTCGTATAGTTCCGGTGTTGTACTCTTAAGGAAGCCCTCTGGAGAACATAGACTCTGTATAGATTACAGAAGACTGAATGCTATTACAGAAGGACAGGTGGATCCATTGCCGGATACAAATCAGCTGTTTGCCAGACTAAATAAAGCTAAATATTTCTCAAAAGTGGATCTGAGTAAAGGATACTATCAGATTCCAGTAAAGCCTGAGGTTAGACCATACCTAGCTTTTAGTACCTCAGAAGGACACTATGAGTTTAATAGATTCCCATTTGGATTGAAGAATGCGCCTAGTGTCTTCTCTAGAATGATGAGAAAATTGTTGGATGTAAACATTTCGGAGGAACGTAATGAATCCCTGAGTTGCCTCTTTGATTGAGGATATTCCGAATGTTTCATACAGGATAATAAGAAGATTATGGGATCCACTACGAAAACTCTGCTATCACCAGGTATATGTTATCTCCTCATAACGTACATTTTGAGGGAAATATAATATTCTCTGGACATGTCATTGCGCAGACTCAGAGAAGAGAAATGGTGAATACGGGTTGCGAAGCAGCATTAAGACAAGCACTCACACTTGCGGCTGTTCAGTAACATAACCGAAATATATTATTGGTTGTAGAAGTCTGAGGCAGATTTCATGAGTAGTGCCTACTCTGAATGGACCCAACTACATAAAACCATGATAGCACCACAGCAGAGTAAAGTCAAGTTGACTTACATTTATTTATGTGTATATAGAATAAAGGACTGACATGGGATGTCTGTTTTAAGAGGGGAGGTGTCGTGAAATATTCTAATCCACATATATAAATTAAAAGGTAGATGCAAAGCCTAACAAATAAATTCTAATAAAGAAAAGAGCAATGGTAAAATAACAGTGCTGTCACAAAGAATGTACTCGAAATCCCCCTTGTTTTCTGCTTCGTCTGCAAATTGTAACGCTTTCACGTTGATAGTAAAAGCCTACTATATTATTACCCGCTTTCTTCAATGAAACGTGTGCTGTATTTCTTGGAAAAACATTTGAGATACGCAAGCTGAACAATGACCTAATTTTAATATTTCATTCATTCCATTTTATACACGGCGTAACTAAAGACAGATAAAGCAGGATAGAGAGAAGGGAGAGGCAGAAAGCCGAACGCATGCAAAATTAAACACGCGTCTCGCTATTAATGCCACCCCAACAAGCGTAACGCGATACACAATTACTACTATCACGCGTGTAAGGCCACATGCACTAACTTTTTCGGACGGACAGTGATAAAAACAATAACCTTCCCAGAGTTAGGTTTTTAAATCACGAAAAACGCTTATTAGAAAAGATAACATTAGATGGGTTTACGTTTGAAAACATTACAGTACCCAGACAGCACATCTTCGAAACAGGAGGTAGAAGAAATTGCATATTTTGAACGCAGCCACTTAGCTCTTTTAAATTTGTATATTTGGGTTCCTTAGGGCTTGCTGACAAAGAATATGTAAAACGTTACGCAAATAGTCTAGGAATTAACAAGTTATAACCAAAATAAAATAGTGGGGATGCCTGACAGCATGAAATCATTTCTGCTCATAAAATTTTTTTATAACGTGTTTGAAAAAAACCTTACGTACGGAAATAGCCTACCATGTAAACTCCAAATTGATTGGAGCGCAACAAATATAAGACTAAACACGATTGGTCGGACTATAAATACTATCTTTGGTTGTTAGGGGAGACGTAGGAAGGTAAAATTTTTTCAAACACTTGTCGAAACGTGGCTCCATTGGCCAGACTCGCTGATATAATCACTTAGGAGCGTTAGTTCGAGACCACTAGTTCAAATAAGCTTGATAAAGCAACAGTGCGTTGAAGCCAGCTCATATTTTTGCTAAATAAAAGCCTGGAACATAAGCAGATGGGAATTTGTGCCAGTATTTGTGCCAGAATTCATTGCAAATCAACGTATCTGTGTTTGTTTCCATGAATTGTGGTAGGTTTGAAACATTCAGTATCTTTTAATGAAAATTGAATGTGAATTGTTAATTTATGCCTGTATATATGTGTAGTTCAGTAGCAAACATGATGTAAAGCCTATAATGCTCCAGCCTGAACAGAAGGTGTCGGAGGAAAGTAAAACGGCATGGAATGGCCAAACAGTACACTGACACCTAGATGATTGACTAGAAAGAAATAATGCTGGAAGTGCAGAGGCGTAGTAACCATTAAGGAGGTTAATACTGGTATAAAGTATTTCAGATGAAGCTGACAGTTGGCCTAACGCTCTGAACTCAATGTTTGTGATGTATTGTGCTCAGTGTAGAACTAGAGTATCAATTAGTTATGAAGTAGAAGGTACATCCTTCTTGTTTTCAGGGACCGTGGTCTTGATGGTATTGAGCAGCACCTGGTCAGAGCTTTGCTGAATCCAGAGTCGGACAGCATACTCCTTGGTCCATTTAGCTATCAGTGAGGTGTCTCCAGAGCACAGGGGAGAAATCGAGCAGAGGAGTCTTTTCCTGCCGCCATCACGCAAGATAAGCTGATGTGGCCAGCTGAGCTCAAAATTATGTACCCCCATCTTAAAATAACATTGTAACATAAACTTAAGAGGGGAAGTAAATTGTTTTAATATCAGGAACTGAGAACATCTCCAATACTAGTTCCAATAAAGACAAACTATTGAAGTCATGATGACACATACCAACAGAGCTTGAACAAAACAAAACCAGTATTACCTCATATTACTACTACACAACTGACACACATAGGATACTTTTAATAATATATGTCACTACAGTATTCATATTGATAAATTCTGTACATATAACTTGTAATTAAAATTGATTGTGATTCCTGGTTCCCTTTGTATTTGAATCAGGACACATATTCATTCATGACAGCAATGAATACATATTGTTATTTGAAAAGTTATCAGTGACTCCTTTAAGATATCCTTGTAGAGTGTTTTATGTATGTGAGTGTCACAGTGTTGTCAAGTGTGGTGGAATAAATTAAATTGTTTATCTGTCTGTTGTTGTTATGACTTACACTTCATTATACACATACCCTAGACATACCACGTAGTCATCACACTATTCCAGAATAATTCTGACTGAGATATATATATATATGTGGCAGCAAGTAAGGTTATCTATAATACACTACTCTTATTAGATATAGATACCTTCACAGCTGATCTCAGTCAGTACACTAAGTCCCCTATAAATATTTATAACCTCCCACTTCACCACACATCCTCACATTTACTTTAAGCATAATTAAGGCATTTATCATTTTAAAAGTAATATTACATTTGCAATAATCATCATAATTAAAGTACGTTTTTAAAATAAAATTTAAAAATAAAATAGAATACAATAAATAATAATAATAATAATAATGAATTTAAAAATAAAGTAAATAAAAATAAACATTAAAAAAAACAAAAAAAAAACAACAACAACAAGACATAAATATCGAATTCTTCGTACAGTAAATTAGTGATTTGAGACATATTCAAAAGTATGTTATAAGAACTCGTGAAATTTTCAAACGGTGTGCAACTGAATGACTCAGGGACTTTTTTTAGGTTCATCAAGATGAGGTGGGGTAAACAGTTACTTTCCTCGTTGTCTTTGCGTCTCTAACGAACGAACGAACGAACGAACTTTATTTTCAAAGGGTTAAGAACTGGGCACGCAGGCCCGTCTTACATTCTGCCCTTCTACTCTCTGTCATCTTACTCTCTGTCATCCTTTCAAAAGCACATGCATTTTTAGCATTATTAAAGCATACAACATTATCGAGGTAAAATAATAACATACATTTGTAACATCCAGACATAATCAAATTTAAGGGGGGGGGGGGGGAATTATTAATTAAAATAAATTAACAAAAATTAATACCTTAAAAAACAGATAGATAGATAGATAGATAGATAGATAGATAGATAGATAGATAGATAGATAGATAGATAGATAGATAGATAGATAGATAGATAGATAGATAGATAGATAGATAGATAGATAGATAGATAGATAGATAGATAGATAGATAGATAGATAGATAGATAGATAGATAGATAGATAGATAGATAGATAGAACAGTATAATGAAAGTATATTTTTAGGAATAGTTTGTAGCCCGGTGATATTCTGTCTTTATTGAAGGAAAAACCAAAAATTGTCTTGTATTCCACCACACATTCGCCTCAAAAACTTTTTCCTTCTTCTTTTTCTCCTTTGTTCACTGACCTCTCAGCTCTCGTCTCCAGACATCCAATTCTGATTCCTAATTCAACCCCTGACCTATTATTATTCCTACAAGCAGGTTCGTTATTTCCTCAGAGTTCTGTCCCTGCCATTAATTTTAACCCTATACGTCTGACTCAGGATCGGCTGAAAAGTTGTTATTTCTTCTGTCCTTGTTGTCGTGTTATCACTTTCCAGAGCTCTAGAATTCTTCAATACAAAATGTCACGAGCTGTTATGGTCTTCAAGTAACCCTTACCATTGATACTTGGGCCCATGTCAACAATGTGCTGACAATAATGGTGTCTGTGTTGAAAAACAAAAAACAACAAACAAACAGACAAAAAAAAAAAAAGAAACGCTCTGTCAATAACTACCAGTCAAGTGTGTGATAAGATCTCTATGGTGTTGTTTGCTCCACTGTAGTGTATGGAATGTCAACTTGACCTACGCAGTGGTGTGTAGACATGGATTGAGTGTATAATGTGCGAATGTTAATAAGGGTTCGTGGTGTTGACAAATGTTCTTTTCTCACACTCATGTATGGCTGGAAGTCATCGACACCAACGACTGTGTACCTTTTCTAAAGTTTAATTGGACGTACACACTCGACAGCACAGATAGTGACAAATCACAGGTTGGCATAATACATCATGGTACAGTGGATAACTGGTCTTGCAATGTTATGTTACATGGGCACTCATGTGGAATAATAGTATCAAGGACTGTCAGTAGCCAAGCCCTCAGTATCGCCCATACATATATATCATCTGACTTCACTGACTGAGCACGTCAGCTTATAAACAATATTTCAGATGGCTTCTAAACCTAATCTCGTCTAGCGACGATTCTTCAACATAATGTTCAGCACATATTTTTCCATATAATAATATTGAACCGCTAATAACGGGTTCTCATGTGTAGCAGTGATCTCTGGACTAAACAAGCGATAATACGGGCATCCCTTTTCTCTTCTTGAAAGTCACTACATGTTTTGGTTCCAAGATGGCTTCACTCGTGAGCTGTCACTCACGTTTGGATACAGATAATGAATCTGTCCTAAAGTTAGTCATTCATAAAACATTTCATTGCTCTGTAGATTTGATCATGAACAATTGACTGCAATCTACAGGATATAGTGCTGCTAGGAATCGAAGTCGTTTTCATCGAGTCAAATATATTCTCTTAGACATTCAAATCGTACCTATCGAAAATGGTGGCTTCGTACGAGAGTTCATAAGAGTGTCTATTATTACCTTGGTATCAGAAATATGAAAATGCCATTCCTTGGCAATACGAATAAACACTGGGGCAAAGCATACACGATAGGTCTAGACGACTATCACTTTCCCCACCAATACTGAGATCACTTTTTCCCGGCGACAAGCCGACATAGAAAACACAGTCCCTATCGGGACGAAGCCAAATCACACCACACTCTAGCGACACATCCGCCGAATAGCCTTTGACCTCTCTAGAGACAACAGAACATATAGTTCGACTTAGATATGTAAAGATATACAGATATAAGACAGACTCGTCCTACTCAGACAAACAATACACATAAATTCAGGCCATAGATATTCTGAAGCAAGAACAATCTATTATTACCCAAACGAAGAATAAATCGCAGAAAACTGGACTCACCCGCGGAGTTCGATCGAAGAGACGGCACAACTTTCAAGGGAAGTAACTCAATAATGACTTTCCCTTAAGCACTATTTTGTTTACAAAATATTTGCGAACATAACAAGAATACCAATGTATAATATTGTAAGATATCCAAGACTGCACGTAACAGTCTTACCACACCTCCCGGGGAAAAAAAAAATGGAACATTTTTTTTTTTAAATACATCTAGGAGCAACGTACAATAGGCTCACAACGCATGAATAATGCGCAGATGAAAATATCAGGAATACCTATAACGCCTAATATGAGGCTAAGTCGACTTATGGAGCGACTGGTGAGAATGTGTCTCATAAACTGAGAGAAATTATTTCTCTACAAGTATATTTTTCCAGGAAGGTGTCATCAAAGTATAATACAATTCTGGCAATTACACAATGCCTAAAAAATTCATATCATCATTTCGCATTAGATATCTTAAATTTATGATTTATGAAGAAAAAATCATCAAAGCACAGCGGTGAATAAACATCAATGAACCGCTATGTAGTGATACAATCATTATATTATTAAATTACAAATGTGTATCTATCATGATATAGAAAAGGAACTACTATAGAACTAGACATATCAAGAAGTCTAAGCCCTAATAGTTATGTGGAATCATGTGGGCATCTTGACAGAATGTCTGCCATCACATTATCTGATCCACGAATAGCTCGCACAGAGAAATGAAAAGGTTGAAGAGCAATTGCATATCGAGTAGACCTCGAGCTCTTCAAATTCTTACTCTGTATAGCAGTAAGAGCTTTTTGGTCGGTTTCTACTATGAAATGTGCGCCTAGAAGGAATCTCTGTAGTTTGAGGATCGACCAAACCATAGCTAATAGCTCACGGTCTAAAACCGAATAATTCCTTTCTGCCGCATTAAGTTTTCTGGAAATATACATTACAGGATGCAGAGTTCCAGAGTACTCTTGCATTAGTGCCGCTCCAATCCCAGTGGATGAAGCGTCACTACGAAGAACGAATGTCTTATCTTTAGTGGGTAGCACTAAAATAGGTGGTGTTGAAAACAGTGTTTTAATCTTATCCAGAGAGCATTGGCATTCCTGAGACCAGTGGACCACATTAGGCGAACCTTTCTTTAGAAGTGTTGAGAGAGGTGCCATGATAGAGGATAGATTCTGAATGAATCTGCCATAAAATTGAAATAAGACCTAACAGACTTCTCACCTGTTTTTTTTAGTCTTAGGGATTGAGATGTTAAGTATCTTACTAGTATTATGGTCCTCTGTCTTTAGGAAACCATGACCAACTCGGTGGCCTAGGAAAGAAATTTCGCTAAAACCAATATAGGCTTTAGAGGGTTTCGCTGTCAGGTTGTGCTCACGCAAAGTAGACAGCAATTCATCTAACCCCGAATAGTGATCTTCCCAAGTATCGCTGAAAAGACAGATGTCGTCTAGATATGCAATGACATCTGACCGATAAGATAGGATTCGGCGCATCATGCGTACGAATGTAGCTGGTGCGTTCATAAGACCGAAAGGCATAAAATTCCATTGGAACAAACCTCTAGGTGTTGAAAAAGCCGTGAGAGGTTTGGCGCGTTCAGATAAAGGAACTTGCCAATATCCTTTAGACAAATCAAGTTTAGTGAAAAAATGAGATTTGGAGAGTCGAGTAAGTAGCTCTTCCAGTAAAGGCATAGGTTCGGCATCGAACTTCGTTACTTGATTCAATTTTCGATAGTCAACGCAAAGACGTATGTTATTGTCTTTTTTACGAACAATAACCATCGGCGAAGAATATGCAGAGGTGGATGGTTCGATTATTTTCAAATCTATCATCTCATCCAACTCCTTCTCGACCTGTGCTTGAAAATGTATAGGTATAGGATAAGGTCTAACCCTAATAGGAGTATGGTCAGTTAGAACAATGTCATGTTCAATGACATGCGTTTGTCCAGGGATGTCAGTGAGTACATCCTGAAATGTTTGCAACATAGTTGAAACTTGTCGCTGTTCTCCTAGAGACAAATCAGGGAAGACAGTAACGTTCTTCCATGATTCACTAGAATGAAGTGGGATCATTGGAAGAGGAAGATTTACATCTGAAAAACTTGTTTCCTCATCCTGTATCACGGACAGTGATGAGTAATGACCATGTGGTACTGGAGAATTGTCCGTTGCTTGGAAAATGGGTTGCAAATAATCCGGACGTTCATGGAATTCAGTAAGCATATTGATGTGGAAGGTTTTATGCTTCCCATCAATATCGACAATATAGTCGACATCGGAAATTTTCGATATTATATCGTACGGACCTTTCCAAGAAATAAGTAATCTGTTTTCCCTACAAGGTAGTAATACAAATGCTTTGTCACCAGGACAAAGTTGTCGTAAGCATCTCTTCTTATTGGCAAATTGCCTTGCCTTCTGTTTCGCAAATTCAGAAGAAGAAGTTGCTAATTTGCATGCTTCGATAATCTTTTGTCTCAACGCGATGACATATTCGTAGGATGACTTTGTGTCATCGTCAATATTGTCAGATGTAATGAGATCGTGAAGCAACGACATAGGGCCACGCGGACGCGCGCCAAAGACGAGTTCAAAGGGAGAAAATCCTGTATGTTCATTGGGTACCTCTCTGTAAGCGAAGAGGGCCGCAGGTAAAACTCTGTCCCAGTCTTGAGGATGATCCTCAGTTATCTTCCCCAGTAAGTTTTTAAGTGTTCTATTAAGGCGTTCGACCATACCATTAGACATTGGATGGTAGATACTACTTAAAGATCTATCTATCTGCAGAGTAGACATTACTTGAGACATGGTATCTGATATTAGTTGGGTGCCATGGTCTGACAATATCTCTCCGGGGAACCCCAGACGAGAAAATATAAGCCAAAGAGCATCTGCAATATCAGCAGTAGTAATGCTCTTCAGAGGAATAGCCTCTGGCCAACGTGTGCACATATCAACACACGTCAAGATAAACTGATGTCCTCTGGCAGACTTGATCTTAAATGGACCAATTATGTCTATGGCCATTTTTTGGAACGGCCGAATAGGAATGTCCGCCGCCTGAATGGGTGCAGCATGCCGTGGACCTTTGGATTTAACTTCCTGACATACTTTACAAGATCGACAATAAATCCGTATGTCCTTGTTTACCAATGGCCAAAAGAAAGCCGCAAGGACTCTTGACTTAGTACGGGAAAAACCCATGTGTCCAGCACACTGAGAGTCGTGAGCGTGCTGCAAAATTTTAACTCTCAAATTCTTGGGAACCAGGATTTGAGAATGACTTGACGTAATGGAGTCTTGAACCATACGTACAAGTACGCCATTCTTCTTTGTAATCCACGATTTACGACTTGTGTCTTTATTCGGATCACCTTTAGTTGCAAGAATGAAGAATTTCTTCAGAGTGGGATCATCTTCTTGCTGTTTTATAAACGAGTCACGAGAAATTACCAAGGGATTATCTTGGTTATGCACTTCATTATCTTCAGTAGATGAAGTTTGAGGCATATTAAGAGCCTGAGCTCTAGTGACTACAGCGTTAGCAATCTGCATGTTTTGCCTTTCCCACGTGGAAATTTGTTGCGGAGTGCATTCTCTGACTCCGTGAATGCGACCGATGATGAGGTCAGCGATCGGATTCGGAAGAAGACATGCGTGTACATCTCCTGTAAAGAAAGGAGTAGCAATCCTAATGATAGCAGTAGATTATTTCTCTAATGTGCCGCCAAATGTTACACATTTGACTACTTGTCCAGTGGCACGGGAAGGATCTACGAGTGACTGCCTAACACCAATTGTGGTGCATCCAGAATCAAATAGCACAGAGACTGGATTGTTATTCACTAAACCCTTATGTAAGACAAGAGAACCTCTTCCATCATGCGCGACTGATGCCGGAAGAGCAGGAAGAGGATGGCCACAGCTTAAAGTAGACACTGTGGTTGGCTCAAATAGCGTTTTGCATTGGGGGCACTGAGATGCTCTCCCAAAATCAAAAGCGGCACATGCCATATTACTAGCATCATTATTATCTTTACTCTGTTTATAGGCTTCATTGGACTCTTGTTGTGCAGAGTTTGCCTGAAAATGTGGTTTATGTCTTTTGTATTGAGATCTACCTCGGTTATTATCACCTCTGTAGTTATTGTTACCTCTATTGTAACCCCTATTTGGGTTTGAGTCATAGTTCCCTTGGTTACCATTATCATATTCATTATAATGAGTATCTCTGTAATTATGATCTTGTTGACTCCAAGACGGATAACCCTGATAGTTTCTATAATTACTTCCTCTACGGAAATTCCTATAATTATGACCACCCCTGTGTCGAGAGCTATCAGCTCGTCTCCAGTTCTTTGAAGAAGAACCCTGAAATGATTGGTTACCTTGGTTTTGATAACTATTATGGTTACCTTTTTTATCAAATCTGTTTTGAGGTCCCTGAAATCTGTGTGAATAATTGGGATTGTATGGTGTTGCTGAAGCAACTGGCATACTCTCCTTAATCTTAGTGTTGCCAAAAGTCACGTCGGGGTGTGCAGTGACATATTGGGAACAATATTCTTCCATTTCTTTTAGAGATTTGGGTTTACGCTCATGTATAAATTCAAGGAAAGGTTTGTTCACACATGACATAATCTTATCTCTGAGCAACAAATCCATAAGTCCTTCATACGTTTTTTTCTGTTTTGGAAAGCTCAATCCAACGATCAACTGTGAGACGTGCCTTTGCAGTGAATTCTGAGAATTCTACACCCGTCTCAGGCACCATCGTTTTAAATAAAAGGCGATAGCCTTCCTCACTTAGCTGATATTTTTTTATCAAAGCCGCCCTAATGACATCATAATTATCCTTATCTGCTTCTGCTACAAGGCATAATCTAGTCAAAGATTCACCTTTCAAGTTTTCTGATAATTGATTAGCGTATTGTGATTTATCCACATTATGTGTACGACAAGAACGTTCAAATCTATCCAGCCAGAATGTAATATCGTCACTGGACTGATTGAACGGTGGAACCTTAACCTTGTAAGTAGAAGGTTTACCATTACCACTAGATGCCTGATTAACATTACTCATACTTGTCAATCTCAATTTCTCTAACTCAAATTCATGTTCTCTTATTGCTTTTTTCTCTTCAGCATCTAATCTTTTTTGTTCAGCCTCCCTGTCTAATCTTTTTTGTTCAGCTTCCCTGTCTAATCTTTTTTGTTCAGCTTCACTGTCTAATCTTTTTTGTTCCGCAGCAGCTTCTCTTTCTAATTTTTTTTGTTCAGCTTCACTGTCTAATCTTTTTTGTTCCGCAGCAGCTTCTCTTTCTAATTTTTTTTTTGTTCAGCTGCAGCTTCTCTTTCTAATTTTTTTTGTTCAGCTTCAAATCTCCTTTCCTCCACCTGCATCTGCAATTTCTTTTGTTCAGCAGCAGCCTCAGCTTCTCTTTCTAATCTTTTCTCTTCTGCCATAGCTCTTCTCTCTTCTGCAGCTAATGCTTTGTCATATTGAGCAACAGCCCATTGTTCTAATTGTTGACCAGTCTTATCAAGGGCTTTCCCTTGTGTAATGAAGTATTCCAATGTAGACATGATGTCTAACAATAATACTAATCACCTGAAATAATAATAATACCACAAGTTCTTAATGACTTGATTAATCAGTATACTATCTCAATATCTGTGGGTCACAAGCCTTTAATAAGGTCTTGTATAATAGTAATAATAATCAGGTACTGGTTTATACCATAATCCAAGTGCAGTGCACAGGCAATTGTGTCTTATGAAATATACCTATATAAAACATATGTCAACCAACAGAATACATAAAGTACAAATAGGACTGACAATACAAGAACGTTTGCAGAAATCAAAATAAATCAAATAGGGAAATCAATGAAAATAATCACTGAATCTGCAAAGAATAACAACACAAATGACGTCACAATATATGAATATAAATTGTGAATAGAACTGAAAGATAGAAAAGGTTAGACCAACAAATTACAAACAAATCAAAACAAAACTAAAGAACAAAGAAATATTACAAAAATAACAATAATTACAGACTTCACAGCTAACACAAAAGCAACAGTTGTCGCAGCAAATTTTCAATCAAGAAAATTGCACCTATAGAAAACGCCCACAACGGACCCTCTATGACGTGGGATATTCTGTTGTGAGGACGCCGCCCAACCTTAAACACAACCCGCTGACATAGAAACTAACATACTATACAAACAAATAACATGTAAACATAAATATATATAAATTATGTGTATGATAGTATGTGTTGCAAAATAGGCTCAGTTTTACAGTAATGGCAAAGTTATTTTTATGAAAATAAACAAACTGCCACTTTATTCAATTAAACATTCTGGCCTTAAATATTAAAGTTCATATACAGAAAACAAGAAGATCCATCGATGAAAATAGGACTTCTTAGTTCACTAATACTGTCTTCCTGTTAATATTGACAAGAATTGATCCAACTGTTCTGTGAAACTCTGTAATGTCTAATGTAAAAATGTCAACAACGCTGACCTACATACTGCATTCACTTGACAGGTCACGTGACGAAGTGTTGACAAAT
The DNA here is from genome assembly GCA_024509875.1 of Oreohelix idahoensis. NCBI lineage: Eukaryota > Metazoa > Mollusca > Gastropoda > Stylommatophora > Oreohelicidae > Oreohelix > Oreohelix idahoensis. The sequence continues at coordinate 175,351 of JAMPIV010016934.1, forward strand.
AGCAAACCAATACTGCAAGTGTGTCGTATCAGCCACAGGAAACGGTCTGGTATCGGTACTCTGTTGACTTCTGAACTTCTGCGAGGTCAAACCCAGAAAGCTGGTCCACCAGTTGATAAGATCTCTATGGTGTTGTTTGCTCCACTGTAGTGTATGGAATGTCAACTTGACCTACGCAGTGGTGTGTAGACATGGATTGAGTGTATAATGTGCGAATGTTAATAAGGGTTCGTGGTGTTGACAAATGTTCTTTTCTCACACTCATGTATGGCTGGAAGTCATCGACACCAACGACTGTGTACCTTTTCTAAAGTTTAATTGGACGTACACACTCGACAGCACAGATAGTGACAAATCACAGGTTGGCATAATACATCATGGTACAGTGGATAACTGGTCTTGCAATGTTATGTTACATGGGCACTCATGTGGAATAATAGTATCAAGGACTGTCAGTAGCCAAGCCCTCAGTATCGCCCATACATATATATCATCTGACTTCACTGACTGAGCACGTCAGCTTATAAACAATATTTCAGATGGCTTCTAAACCTAATCTCGTCTAGCGACGATTCTTCAACATAATGTTCAGCACATATTTTTCCATATAATAATATTGAACCGCTAATAACGGGTTCTCATGTGTAGCAGTGATCTCTGGACTAAACAAGCGATAATACGGGCATCCCTTTTCTCTTCTTGAAAGTCACTACATGTTTTGGTTCCAAGATGGCTTCACTCGTGAGCTGTCACTCACGTTTGGATACAGATAATGAATCTGTCCTAAAGTTAGTCATTCATAAAACATTTCATTGCTCTGTAGATTTGATCATGAACAATTGACTGCAATCTACAGGATATAGTGCTGCTAGGAATCGAAGTCGTTTTCATCGAGTCAAATATATTCTCTTAGACATTCAAATCGTACCTATCGAAAATGGTGGCTTCAAACGAGAGTTCATAAGAGTGTCTATTATTACCTTGGTATCAGAAATATGAAAATGCCATTCCTTGGCAATACGAATAAACACTGGGGCAAAGCATACACGATAGGTCTAGACGACTATCACTTTCCCCACCAATACTGAGATCACTTTTTCCCGGCGACAAGCCGACATAGAAAACACAGTCCCTATCGGGACGAAGCCAAATCACACCACACTCTAGCGACACATCCGCCGAATAGCCTTTGACCTCTCTAGAGACAACAGAACATATAGTTCGACTTAGATATGTAAAGATATACAGATATAAGACAGACTCGTCCTACTCAGACAAACAATACACATAAATTCAGGCCATAGATATTCTGAAGCAAGAACAATCTATTATTACCCAAACGAAGAATAAATCGCAGAAAACTGGACTCACCCGCGGAGTTCGATCGAAGAGACGGCACAACTTTCAAGGGAAGTAACTCAATAATGACTTTCCCTTAAGCACTATTTTGTTTACAAAATATTTGCGAACATAACAAGAATACCAATGTATAATATTGTAAGATATCCAAGACTGCACGTAACATGTGTGATTAGACAGAAAAGATTATCTAAATCGTCATCATCATCGTCGTCACCATCAGAAGTATCAATATCATTATCGTTATCAATCATCACCACCACTATCACAATCACCACCACCACTACCACTACCACAATCACCATCACCATCATCACATAACCATCATCAGAGTAAGCCCAAGGAGTTTTCAGCCGGGAAGCGAGGTCTCGTGCTGGAGACCTGTCTACCCTTTCCCCCCCCCCCCACCCAACTTTTTCGGTGTCGTACTGTCTAAGGAAACCCAATTTCACACTGTTAAGTTGGATCACACTGCAACTTACCGGAGCGTTCACTGTAGTATTTTACCAAAACATAACACACACGCTGACGTCTTTTCTTTAAATCTTATAGTAGGTCTTTTCTTTAATCATCATCAGCTGCCATCTCAACAACACAGGTCGAGTGCAAAGGATCTCCAACGTCTTCTGTCTCTGGTCTTGATGGTCCATGTCTCTGGTCTTGATGGTACACTCTCATAGACTTTTTTCTGTCCATCTCTTGATGTTATCTTCCCATTGATAGCACTGTCTTCCTCTTGCACGTTTGCCTTCAACTGTGTCTTCTATTATGGTCTTCAGTAAAGTATTATGTCTGTTTACATGACCAAAGTATTTTAGCTGTCTAATTTTGATTTCCTTCATTAATTCTCTTTTCATTTCTAGGTTTTCTAGGACCTTTTTATTTGGTTTTTTTCTCTTTCTATGAGATCCGCCCTATGCTGTCTACGCGCCAGGCTATCTTTAATAATAATAGCCCCTTCAGTCATGGGAATGCGCCTCTGAGGTGACAACCCTCAGCTGCTTATTTTCCTGGTGTTCCTTACAACTTTTTCTCCTCTCTTCCGCTTGTTGTGTGAGCTTCTTTTCGCCCAATCTGAGGTGGCGCCGTAGATAGCATCGCCACGTGATGCGATCGGTAGCTTCATCCTCTCAGGTGGCTGAATTTATTTCCAATGCCTTCATGTCTCTCTAGCACACATCTTTGAATCTCAGCTGCGGCCGCCCAACTGTTCTTTTTGTCCTCTCCAGGGTGCGAGCTTGGGCACACTTATATGCAACATGTTCCCCTTCTTCACGCAGCCGGTAGACCCAACGGAACGGCAGTAGCCAATACAGTTTGGTACCAGCCACGTCGCAGGAGTTGCCAGAATAATGTCGAATCAACATTTGACAGAATTAGGGACTCTGGATTTATCCTTAGGGTTTACTCCAGAAGCCTTTCCCTTTCACGGATATTCCCGCAAGGCAGCGGTGGTTTGAATTCCGAGTTTTACCTTTTCTCAGATAGGCTACCAACCAAGGATCACGAGCCCTATCTGCCCGAAGTTAAGGCGCCAGTGACTCGCCTTCGCCCCTTCTCCCGTTAGTGGAAACAGTTCCGCCGGCTCAAATTGAGCCACATATGAAGGCCAGGAGCTGGGCTTGGTTGTCAGAGGTTATTTGAGGCGCGTTCCATAGAAGCATTTGTCTGCAGTCAGAGCTTATCCTGTACTCCCGGCTATAGCAACCGTTGGAACCCAGGTTATCTAGGCAGTTTCTACTAGCCTAGTTCGTGTTACCTTATCTTAGGAGGCAGATCATACAAAGGTAAAGGTAGTCCCGTAGCAGATACTGCTGCAGGGGAGTGAAGTGTTAGAGACTTTAATATTTTAGGTATCAGCTTTTTTAACTACACTGACAGGTTCCCTTCATCTCTGTCTTTGCCTTCCTATCTTAAGAGTATACGTAGGGATCCATTTACAGCTCTTTAGACTGGGCGCTCAGTACGCTGTTAAAAAAAACCGGAATAACATAGACATGAGAGTAAACGAAAAACATATATTTAAGAAATGAATTACACATAAACATAAAAAAATAGTTCTTACTATAAACTCCGGAACTATCCAATTTTAACTACACCTTAACAGGCAGATAAACTTACTAAAGAAGGGGGGGGGGGGGGGTGCAACAAAACGATACAGAGGCAACTTATGAAATGGCTAAAACAACTATAAAAGTCATATCCAAGTCTAAATGGGACAGAGAACACCCAGGTCACATACAAGATGATGCCTATCACCAGCTATCTAAGCGAGACCAGGTCATCATTTTCCGTTTACGTACTGGTCACAATAGGTTGAGGAACCATCTGTTTCACAAGTACAGGATTGGTCCAATAGATCTCTGCTCTTATGTCACCAGCCCCATTACAGCCGAAGTGAACGGAGCAGCATTTGGCAACAACCCACTTCTCTCATTGAAATCTGTTTGGAGATGTCAGGAACCTTGAGCTGACTATTGCCTTTATTAGAGTCATTAATGTAGAACTACAATTTTAAAATGTTAATTTAAACAATTTTAAATAAATGTCGGCGCCCCCGGCTCAAGATGGCGCCAGGTGCCGCCGCACCGGCCAAGACCCGGTCCTAAGCATAGGTCGAGGGCAGGTTTTCCCCCATGATTAGGCATTGTAGGAGAGACTACGAAACTTCTGGGACCTACGAATGAAGGGAAAATTATTTTTCCACATTTAACCGATTTCGGACTAAAATTCCTAGGTCATACGAACACCTAAATAATGCCTTGTATAGGCCTTCAACTAACTTATGCTTAGCCCTTCTGTCTCGTGCCATCACGTTCAGTTCTTTCCACGTTTTCCTCATTACTTTCACCTCTATTTACAGTTCTTTTCACGTTTTCCTCATTACTTTCATCTCTATTTACAGTTCTTTCCACGTTCTCCTCATTACTTTCACCTTTGTTTACAGATCTTTCCACGTTTTCCTCATTACTTTCACCTCTGTTTACAGTTCTTTCCACGTTTTCCTCATTACTTTCACCTCTATTTACAGTTCTTTCCACGTTTTCCTCATTACTTTCACCTCTATTTACAGTTCTTTCCACGTTTTCCTCATTACTTTCACCTCTATTTATAGTTCTTTCCACGTTTTCCTCATTACTGTAACCTCTATTTACAGTTCTTTTCTCAATGCTTTTGTCGGTCTCCTTCTGCCTTGCTTTCCCGGAGAATTGTAGAATAAAGATTGCCTTGTAATGCTATCATCATGTTTCTTCAATGTATATCCTAGCTATCGCCAGCCTTCAGTAGATTTGTCCATATTTTTGTTAAGGTTTTCGCTCCTTTGTAGCCTAGTACGACATGTATGGTATGTTAGAGTTTTACTATTCTTTGTGTCCCTTTGGACCCCCGGTAGCACAGTGGTTAGTGCACTGGCTTCAAAGCTCGGTGGCTCATGGTTCGATCGTCAGTTGAGGTGGGATTATTTTAGATCGCGAACGGCCCCGGGGTCGACCCAGCCTATTGGGCTGGGTACCAGAGCAACTCTGGGAAGGTTAACGCGGCCGGCGTGATGCTGACCACATCACCCCTAGTGTGCCGATGGTCAAGAAAATATGGGCCTAACACCACATTCCCAATATGCCTCAACTGGCATGTAACGGGATCCCCCTCTCCCTCCTTGTGGATATTGTAATAACATAAGGATAGTGCAAGACAATAAGGATAGTGCAAGAAAATCAGGATAGTGCAAGAAAATCAGAATAGTGCAAGAAAATCAGGATAGGGCAAGAAAGTGAGGATAGTGCCAAAAACAAATCAGGATAGTGCAAGAAAATCAGAATAGTGCAAGAAAATAAGAATAGAGCAAGAAAATCAGAATGGTGCAAGAAAATCAGAATAGTGCAAGAAGAAAAGGGATAGTGCAAGAAAATAAATATAGCGTAAGAACATGAAGATAGTGCAAGACAATCAAGATAGTGCAGGAAAATCAAGATAGTGCAAGAAAATCGGAATAGTGCAATGAAATCAGGATAGTGCCAGAAAGTCCGGATAGCGCAAGAAATCAAGATAGTGTAGCAAAATGTAGGACAGAGCAAGAAACATTAAGATAGTGCAACAAAATGTAGGATAGAGCAAGAAACATTAAGATAGTGCAACAAAATGTAGGATAGAGCAAGAAGCATTAAGAGAGTGCAACAAAATGTAGGATAGAGCAAGAAACATTAAGATAGTGCAACAAAATGTAGGATAGAGCAAGAAACATTAAGATAGTGCAACAAAATGTAGGATAGAGCAAGAAAAATCAAGACAGTGCGAGAAAATAAGGATGCCGCGAGAAAATCACGATGCTGCAAGAAAATCACGAAGGTGCAAGAAAATCAGGATGCAGCAAGAAAGTTAGGATGGTGCGAGAAAATCAGGATGCCGCGAGAAAATCAGGATGCCGCGAGAAAATCAGGATGCCGCGAGAAAATCAGGATGCCGCGAGAGAATCAGGATGGTGCAAGAAAATCAAGATGGTGCAAGAAAATCAGGATGCCGCAAGAAAATTAGGATAATGCAGAAATAAGGAAAGTGAAAATCCTCAAAATGTAAACGAAAAATCAGGAATACACACGAACAATCAGTATATCAAAAGAAAACTAAAACAAATTGTTATGAAATCAGGATAACACACGAACAATCAGTATATCAAAAGAAAACTCAAAACATTGATATGAAATCAGGATAAATCCCAAAAAATCAGTGTAGTGCAACTGATGCGTGATGCCATATGATGATGGATGGTATCCGCATGTCTGGTTTTGTGTAGTGTGCAGATGTGTTCAGTCAAACAATGTTCATACAAAATAACAGGGCAATCCACATAGGACGTCAGTAAACTCACGACGTATAAAGTCAATGATGCTTGTAACAGCTAGACGTTTTTCTGTATCATTTATTGTGGACGCCACAGTGACAAAATGTATACGCGAATATGTAGGTACATCAGACAGTCATTATCACAGCAACAATGTCAGTATAGCAATGGACGGTAGACAGCATCATAACAAAGGTGATTCACAGACATGTCAATACATTATAAGGCTGTAATGTAGTCGGGAAAATTCTCCATCCCTTTCTATCTTAGCCAGAAGGTAACCAGATGTATGAGATCAGTTCACTCCCCTTAATCTGACTTCAGCAAGACAGACACGTCTGCCGAAGTATAAATAATGTCCTCAAAAATATCCTCTAGTTAACAAAGGTTTTCCAAGCCTAGTTCATTTAACAAAGTAGCAAGTAATGGTCCTTGGGACATGCATCAACCGATGCAGTACAATACAGCGACATGTGAGCTGGGAAAACATCTCGTGACGACGACTTTCGAAGACAGGCTATGAATCGAAATCGCTCACGACCAAAAATCGATAGAGTTAATGGAAAGTCAATTTACCTTGCCTTCAGGAAATACACAGAAATATTATGCCTCCCGGCATGTGCAAATACACTAGAGGTATTATCTCGAATAAACGAAATATCCATAAGAGGACTTTCACATTCCTGACAGAACAAAAAATAGCGGAGATCCTCTTTCAGCGAGGCATCTTTCTCGCCATTCAAATCGCTCACTCCCCTGGTGGGCGGAAATCGATCGACCAAGAAGCAAGACCAGTCATGCGCAGTCCAGCGCAAAATGACCACAGCTCAAAACTTAACTGCATTCAATACCAACGCGAGAAGACAAATGCTTACCGAGAAAAGTGACTATAAATTTCAAGCAGTTGTTGCCCTTGCGTTATAAAATAGATATTGTAATAAAACGATGTTGCGAGAATTTCTCACGCAACATATCACCACCTCCTCCCGAAAAAAAAAATGTGGAACATATTTTTTTTTTAAATATCAAAGAGCATGCGATAAGCGGCTCAAAACGCACGAATTATGCGCTGATAATTAATTAAATTGCCTAACATGAGGCTAAATATAGAGTGTCTGGTGAGGATATACCTCAACAGAAAAATAAATATGTCTCAAAAAATATTCAGATCGGGGAGGTGTCACCAACACACATCACGTTAGCATGTAAACACAATATACGTATGCAAGTTACCATAATCATCATTAAACAGCATACTCTAATATTGTCTTTAAAAATGGATGTACAAATCTGATAGGAAAATTTAATTAGTACATTATTTGGCATGTAATGACATAAGTACATAGTAAAGTTAAACTACATGACGATCCAGGACATATGCTCTGGCATTCCGAGGGTAAGTACGCAATCTAGAACTCGTCATGCTTGATACTAGTAAGGTAAGTCCTCAGCTCATCAATGACATTCTGAGAAAGTACAAGCATTATAATGCTAATTAATAACTAATATGCTTCATAAGGTACAATACATTATTAATAATTGTGGCTGTTTAGTAAACTAACGGCCCTTATATTAACCACTCAGTCCTCCTCTATCATCTTAAAAAACGAACAGAAGAAGATGATAACAAAGCACGATAGTGTGTACATATAAAGTGAGTACAGATGTGCTAATCTATTGTAGTAATATAGGTGTGTTATGACTCTGTAATATATAGGAATATAGGACAGAAGTATTAGTTGGAGTCATGTGGGCATCTAGACAAAATGTCAGCCATCACATTATCCGCACCACGGATAGCTCGTACCGTGAAGTGAAAAGGTTGAAGAGCTATAGCATATCGAGTGGATCTCGAACTCTTCAAATTCTTAGTCTGAATAGCTGTAAGAGCTTTCTGATCAGTCTCTAGAATGAAATGTGCGCCCAGGAGGAATCTTTGTAGTTTTAGAATTGACCAAACCATCGCTAACAACTCACGGTCTAAAACCGAGTAGTTCCTCTCTGCCGCATTTAGTTTTCTAGAAATGTACATAACAGGATGCAGAGTATTTGCATATTCTTGCATCAGTGCTGCTCCAATCCCAGTGGATGAAGCATCACTCCGAAGAACAAAAGTCCTATCAAGAGTAGGTAATCTTAAGATGGGAGGAGAAGAAAATATATTCTTGATTTGGTCTAGTGAAGATTGGCATTCTTCAGACCAACGGACCAGATTAGGCGAACCTTTCTTCAACAATGTTGAGAGAGGTGCCATGATCGAAGATAAATTTGGAATAAATCTCCCATAAAATTGAATTAAACCTAAGAGACTCCTAACTTGTTTCTTCGTTTTAGGAACAGAGATGTTCAGTATTTTGGAAGTATTGTGGTCTTCTGTCTTCAAGAGACCATGACCAACACGATGACCCAGGAAAGAGATTTCACCAAAACCAACAAAAGCTTTAGAAGGTTTTGCTGTCAAATTATTCTCACGTAGAGTGGACAGTAAGTCATATAACCCTAAATAGTGATCTTCCCAGGTATCACTGAAGAGACAGATGTCATCTAAGTATGCGATGACATCTGAACGATGTGACAGAATTCGACGCATCATGCGAACGAAAGTGGCAGGGGCGTTCATGAGACCAAAAGGCATAACATTCCATTGAAATAGACCCCTAGGTGTAGAAAAAGCAGTAAGAGGTTTGGCATGCTCTGCTAAAGGCACTTGCCAATAACCTTTAGACAAGTCAAGTTTAGTGAAGAATCTAGAATTAGAAAGTCTAATCAGTAGATCTTCTAACAAAGGCATCGGTTCAGCATCGAACTTTGTGACCTGATTCAATTTGCGATAATCAACGCAAATTCGTATGTTCTTATCCTTCTTCCGGACAATAACCATGGAAGAAGAATATGGTGAAGTCGATGGTTCAATTATATTTAATTGAATCATTTCATCCAATTCCTTTTCCACCTGCGACTGAAAGTGTATAGGAATAGGATACGGCCTAACCCTAATTGGATTATTGTCGGTAAGAATTATGTCATGTTCTATGACATCTGTGTGTCCAGGAATGTCAGTGAGAACATCCTGAAATGTTTGTAACATCGACGAGACTTGTCGATGTTCGTCACCAGAAAGATTAGGAGAAACAGAAACGTTTTTCCAAGATTCCGTGGAATGTAATGGAACCACTGGAAGGGGAAGGTTGACATCAGAGAAGGTAGCTTCCTCATCCTGTATGACAGACAGGGATGAATAATGACCGTGAGGTGCAGGAGCATCATCCGTTGCCTGGAAAATAGGCAGCAAATAGTCCGGACGTTCGTGAAATTCCGAAAGCATGTTTATGTGGAAAGTTTTATGCTTTCCATCAATATCGACCACATAGTCAACATCGGAAACCCGAGAGACTATTGCATACGGACCTTTCCATGCAATAAGAAGTCTATTTTCCCTACTGGGGAGTAGGACGAATGCTTTGTCACCTGGACAAAGTTGTCGTAGACATCTATTCTTGTTAGCAAACTGCCTTGCCTTCTCTTTAGCAATTTCTGATGAAGCAGTTGCTAGCTTACATGCCTCAATGATCTTTTGTCTAAGAGCAATGACATACTCATATGAGGATTGAGTTTCATCGCTAATATCATCGGCAGTGATGAGATCGTGTAATAAAGACATAGGGCCGCGTGGACGCGCGCCAAAGACAAGTTCGAAGGGAGAAAATCCTGTGTGTTCATTAGGGACTTCTCTATAGGCAAAGAGAGCCGCGGGTAAAACCCTGTCCCAATCTTGAGGATGATCTTCAGTTATCTTACCAAGCAAAGTCTTGAGCGTTCTATTCAGACGCTCAACTAACCCATTAGACATAGGATGGTAGATACTACTGAGAGATCGTTCAATATGTAAGGTAGACATTACCTGTGACATAGTGTCAGATATGAGTTGAGTGCCATGGTCTGACAATATTTCTCTGGGGAACCCCAAGCGAGAAAATATCAACCAAAGAGCATCTGCGATATCTGTAGTAGATATGCTCTTAAGAGGAATAGCCTCTGGCCAACGTGTGCACATATCGACACATGTAAGGATAAACTGATGTCCTCTGGCCGACTTGACCTTAAAAGGGCCAATAATATCTATGGCCATTTTCTGGAACGGCCGAATAGGAATGTCAGCAGCCTGGATAGGCGCAGCATGTCGTGGTCCTCTAGATTTGACCTCCTGACATACCTTGCATGATCGGCAGTAAATACGAATGTCCTTATTGACAAAAGGCCAAAAGAAAGCCGCAAGGACTCTCGACTTCGTACGGGCAAAACCCATATGTCCAGCACATTGCGAGTCATGAGCATGTTGCAATATTTGCACTCTCATGCTCTTGGGAACAAGAATTTGCGAATGTGCCGACGTAGTCGAATCTTGTACCATACGTACAAGTACGCCGTTTCTCATTGCAATCCAAGATTTTCTATTTGTATCCTGATTCGGATCACCTTTCTTCGCAAGAATGAAGAATTTTTTTAAAGAAGGATCTTCTTCTTGCAATTTTATGAAAGAGTCACGAGTAATCACTAAGTGACTATCTTGGCTATCAACTCCATTATCACTATTCAGTGAAGTTTCGGGTGTTTGTAGAGCTTGTGCTCTTGTAACCACTGCATTTGTAGCTTGCATGTTATTATCTTCCCAAGCAGCAATCTGCTGTGGGGTACACTCCCTAACTCCGTGAATACGACCAATAATAAGGTCCGCAATAGGATTAGGTAAGAGACAAGCATGCACATCTCCAGTAAAGAAAGGAGTGGCAATGCGAATTACAGCAGTAGGATATTTTTCTAGAGTGCCGCCAAATGTGTCACATTTAATAACCCTTCCTGTAGCACAAGATGGATCTACAAGCGATTGTCTAACACCAATAGTGGTGCATCCGGAATCGAAAAGTAGTGAGACCGGAGTATCATTAACAAGACCCTTATGTAGGATTAAAGAACCCCTCCCGTCATGCGCAACAGCAGCAGGAAGAGCGGGAAGTGGGTGACCACAACTCAAAGTAGTTATGGTACCCGGTTCGAATAAAGTACTGCATTGGGGGCATTTGTTTGCTCTCTCAAAGTCAAAAGCAGAACTAGTGACAGCGTCAAAGTTTTTATTATCAACAACATGATTACAGGCTCCCTCAGTTTCCTGTTGTACAGAATTAGCCTGCTGATATCTCTTTTTTTTTTGTGTTGAGATCTACCCCGACTATTATTACCTCTGAAGTTATCAGAGTTATTATTATCTCTGCAGTTATTATTGTCTCTATTGTAATTGTTATCATGATTCGAATTCCAGTTTCCACGATTACTATCATGTTCACATTGATGCGAACATCTATTTGTTTGGTTTTGAGGTCTTCGGCAGGAATAACCTCTATTACCATATCCTCTTTTGAAATGCCTATAATTATTAGGGTGATAGTAACGACCACTATCAGGTTGTCTCCAATTCTTCGAAGAAGAATCACCATGAAATTGGTTTCCATGATTTTGACAGAAATTACCGCTACTCTTTCTATCAAAATTTTGTTGGGATCTACGAGCAAAGTTTTGGCCATACGGAGCTGCCGAAGCAACTGGTAAACCTTCTTTCACCTTAGAGTTACCCATGGTTATGTGTGGGTGCGCAGTTACGTATTGGCAACAGAAATCTTCCATTTCTTTTATTGTTTTAGGTTTACGTTCATGAAGGAAAGCAAGGAAAGACTCATTGACAGACGACATGACTTTGTCTCTAAGTATTAAGCCCATAAGTCCTTCATAAGTTTTTTCCGTCTTAGATAGTTCAACCCATCGTGAGAAAGTAATGCGTATTCTTGCAATAAACTCGGAGAATTCAACTCCATTTTCAGGTAACATGTTTTTAAATTGTAGACGATAGCCGTCTTCGTTAAGCTGATATTTCTTTAACAGAGCGGCCCTGACAACCTCATAATTGTTCTTGTCAGGTTCATCCACCATATTTAATATACTTAGAGCTTTACCTGTCAGTATCCCTGATAACTGATAAACATATTTTGCTTTGTCTATGTTATGAGCTGTACATGCTTGTTCAAATCTGTCCAGATAGAACATTATGTCATCACTGGAAGGACTAAAAGTTGGCAACTTAATCTTAAAAGTATCATTATTAGCCTTACCAGAAGATGAACCCTTGTTTGAATCATTACCATTACTCATGTTCATCAATTTCAATTTTTCCAACTCTAAAGCTAAGACCTTTTCTTCATGTTCCATTTTTGCTTTCTCTTTCCTCTCATCAGACTCTCTCTGTAATCTTCTCTCCTCAGCCTGAGCCTCTATTTGAAGTCTTTCAGCTTCTTTCTCAAGTCTTTTATTCTCAGCTTCTTTTTCAAGTCTTTTATTCTCAGCTTCTTTTTCAAGTCTTTTATTCTCAGCTTCTTTTTCAAGTCTTTTATTCTCAGCCTCTTTTTGAAATCTTTCAGCTTCTAGCTGGAGTTTTCTTTCCTCAGCTTCTGATTCCCTTTTTTGTTTTTCCATTTCCATTTGGAATCTTTTTTCATCCACCTGCATCTGCAGTTTCTTTTGTTCAGCTTCCATATGCAGTTTCTTTTGTTCAGCTTCCATTGCTTTATCATATCGAGCAGTTGCAAATTCTTCTAACTTATCACCAGTCTTCCCAAGCAATTTACCCTGCTCAATAAAGTGCTCAAATGTAGACATGTTGTCTAACATATGAGTCCAAAACCTGAAATAATTAACTAATTTATTTCAAACCTAAGTGTAACAAGTCTTAATTAAGCACTTGTATATTCACATCACCTTATATTATCCCAGTCTCTGTGGGAAACAAGTCTCCAATCAAAGAACTTGTATATGAAATATCAACAATCAATTCTTGATCATAAGTGCACTTCTCATTCAATAGTGCACGACACTATTCATCATTCATTTATCATCAGTGTAGTAGTAACAGTGCATTAGCATAGCCCATTAACTAATTACTATAACTGTAAACAATGACTATGTAAACACATGCAGAATGTAAACATTGAAAATGTAAACAATGCAAACAATGTAAACAATAACAATGTAAACAATAACAAAGATCAGCAACAATACAAAAACGTTCGCAGAAATCAACTAAAAATAAAGCAGAAATTAATGAAATATCACAAAAAATGTGACGATATCTGCGATATAATTAAACAAAATACATGACACCACAGTGTATAAACAAAAATGTAGTATGAAACTAAACTGTAGTCAAGAGTAGGCTAACAAATACAAACAAATCAAAACAAAACTAAAGAATGCGAAATAATAACGAAAACAATATTAAAACATGTCATCACAGCTAACATAAATAGCAACAGAAGTCGCTTAGCAAATTCCAGTATCGGAAATTTGCTCACCCTACAGAAAACGCTCACAATAGACGACCTCTATGACGTGGCATAATCTAAGGGAGACACCACCCAACCGAGAACCCGCTGAAATATAAACATATAAATATACGAATAACATATAAACATATAACATATAGAATGAGATGATACACAGAAGACTCAGCAGAAGTATAAGGGCACAGTTTACATACAAACAGGCCACTTAACTTATAGGCTTCCAATCGTAGAACAGCAGAAAAAAAACGGATGTCAATCAACGTCCTAAAGAGCGAAGCTCCAACGATGATGGCACATCTGAACTGCTTCCACTGCTAACACGATGGTACTTGAGCTTCTGACATACTGTATGTTGAGTTGTTTCGGCACTTGACCTTCTAATCCAAAAGTAAGTTGATGGAAATCGGTACTTGGCCTTCTTCAGAAAACAACCCGTTTCAACCGGCACTTGACCTTCACAAAAAACGACAGCACTGGAACCTTGACAGCAGCAACTTGCTTGACTTGCGTAAAAGATAACAGCAGTCCGAGTTATCCGGCAACATGTAACAACGCCGGGTACTGTCAAATTCTTGTTTCCGTCAAAAAGTTGAAATTTTGACTTTTACCGGGCAACGCCGAGTACTTTGAAAATTTTGAAGATGTTGACTGTCTTGAAGAATGTTAATTTCTTGAAGGATGCTGATGAATTCTTGTTGAAAATGAAGTGGGTAAGGGACCCCGTGTTTGCTGGTACCAGAATCAAACCAGCTTATGGCCACCAAATGATGCGTGATGCCATATGATGATGGATGGTATCCGCATGTCTGGTTTTGTGTAGTGTGCAGATGTGTTCAGTCAAACAATGTTCATACAAAATAACAGGGCAATCCACATAGGACGTCAGTAAACTCACGACGTATAAAGTCAATGATGCTTGTAACAGCTAGACGTTTTTCTGTATCATTTATTGTGGACGCCACAGTGACAAAATGTATACGCGAATATGTAGGTACATCAGACAGTCATTATCACAGCAACAATGTCAGTATAGCAATGGACGGTAGACAGCATCATAACAAAGGTGATTCACAGACATGTCAATACATTATAAGGCTGTAATGTAGTCGGGAAAATTCTCCATCCCTTTCTATCTTAGCCAGAAGGTAACCAGATGTATGAGATCAGTTCACTCCCCTTAATCTGACTTCAGCAAGACAGACACGTCTGCCGAAGTATAAATAATGTCCTCAAAAATATCCTCTAGTTAACAAAGGTTTTCCAAGCCTAGTTCATTTAACAAAGTAGCAAGTAATGGTCCTTGGGACATGCATCAACCGATGCAGTACAATACAGCGACATGTGAGCTGGGAAAACATCTCGTGACGACGACTTTCGAAGACAGGCTATGAATCGAAATCGCTCACGACCAAAAATCGATAGAGTTAATGGAAAGTCAATTTACCTTGCCTTCAGGAAATACACAGAAATATTATGCCTCCCGGCATGTGCAAATACACTAGAGGTATTATCTCGAATAAACGAAATATCCATAAGAGGACTTTCACATTCCTGACAGAACAAAAAATAGCGGAGATCCTCTTTCAGCGAGGCATATTTCTCGCCATTCAAATCGCTCACTCCCCTGGTGGGCGGAAATCGATCGACCAAGAAGCAAGACCAGTCATGCGCAGTCCAGCGCAAAATGACCACAGCTCAAAACTTAACTGCATTCAATACCAACGCGAGAAGACAAATGCTTACCGAGAAAAGTGACTATAAATTTCAAGCAGTTGTTGCCCTTGCGTTATAAAATAGATATTGTAATAAAACGATGTTGCGAGAATTTCTCACGCAACAGCAACAACATGAGGATAATACACGAAAAATCAGGACGGTGCTAGAAAATCAGGATAGTGCAAGAAAATTATACCTTGTATTGCAAGAAAGTCAAAAAGATCATGATAGTGCTAGAAAATCGGGATAATGCAACAACAACAAAATAGGATAATACAAGAAAATAAGTTCAGCGCAAGAACATAATCCGAATACCACAGAACACCATGTTATAATCTGAAAAAAGGAATATAAAACCTCTAAACTTAAATGACTTATACTAACAAAATCAATAACACATGGAGTGATGCACTGAAATAGTTCAATAAAGCGCCGACTTCAAAATAACGCAATAAACGACATTGGTTGTTGTTGTTGTTGTTGTTGTTGTTGAACTAGGGCTGCTGAGCTTCTCGCTCTTTTGCAGCCAATACCAAGTTGAAGACTCCTTGGTATTATCTACACTGTAGATCTAGGTTTTTCCTGTGGCTTTTCTGCCATTCCAAAACGTATTGAATTGAAGTAATGAGCTCCAGTTTCTACAGCTTGGCTTGAATTTAAAGTATCATCACATCTGGTCTCAAGCTAGAAGGAAGAAGCATGTGGCATTCTGCGCATTTTCCACCATCCAAGGTGGCTCTGAAATATGCAGAGGTAAAATACTGTGCTCTGGTCATGGGCTATCTCAAGGAGTCGTCACGTCTTACACAGAGCCACTTCTCAGCTTCCCTTGCCTAACATGGGTCCATAGTGAGATCTGCCTACATGCAGCCAACTAGGCAAAAGCCAGAGTTACTTCTGGGGCTCAAGTGACTTCTCCAGGTTTAGTGTGCAATGCTGGGTTACAAGACGTGATAACAATATGTGAACGCAGTTCCGTAGCAGGCTGGAGCGACATAATGACATAACTCTATATTAGGCAGTAGTCTTACACTGGCGTCTAGGAAAAAACAAACCAAACAGCAGTAAACAGAAAGTGAAAACAAAGGCCTTAGCTTGAACAAATAAACGTTGTAATTGATATCGCAAAGAAAAACCACTTCTCCAGAAAGCACTTTTCAGAAAAATGGAACATGTTAAAAACAAATCAATCGATTTAACTAGCTAAGCACGTTAATTAATAACATCCGAGAGAAGATGATGCACCTCAGACGTTAATAGCAGGATAGCCCTGGCAAACGCAGCTTTCTATAAAATGAAAAATTCTTTTATGCAACAACATTTGTCAATGGACGTAAGAAAGAGAGTTCTTCTGTGTTATATAGAACTAATCCTGACATCGAGAAGTGAGTTGTGGACAATTAGTAAAAGAGTCAGAAAAGCGCTAGAGGCCACACAGCTGCGGTTTTACAGAAGAATGTTAAGCGCACATGAACAACTGAAAAAAAAAATAATGCGTGGTTTCTGAAAGAGGTCAATGGGAAAAGAAAGTGTATTCCTCATGTTAGAAGCAAGCAATCCACTTTATTGAGCATGTTATGAGAAGAGAGCTGGAGTATATCGCGACAACAGGAAAGATTGAAGGAAAAAATAGATAATGGACGATAGAGTGAAATGACACTGGCCAGTTTAACATCATGGCATGGACAGAAGTCAACAACAGAATTGATCAATGGTACTGGAGACAGGAAGTTGTTGGGAGACATTAATCTCTAAACAACCAGGCATGTTACTTAAGAAGAAGAAGAAGATGAAGAAGAAGAAGACGAAGAAGAAGAAGAGAAAGAAGACGAAGAAAGACAAAAAGATAGAAGAAGAAGAACAAGTACAAGATGAAGAACAAGTACAAGAACGAGAAGAAGAACAAGTACAAAAACGAGAAGAAGAACAAGTACAAGATGAAGAACAAGTACAAGAACGAGAAGAAGAACAAGTACAAGTTGTGGTGAAGTGGGATGTTATAAATATTTATAGGGGACTTAGTGTACTGACTGAGATCAGCTGTGAAGGTATCTATATCTATTAAGAGTAGTGTATTATAGATAACCTTACTTGCTACCACATATCTCTATATCTCAGTCAGAATTATTCTGCAATAGTGTGATGACTACGTTATGTGTCTAGGGTATGTGTAGGATGAAGTGTAAGTCAAAACAACAACAGACAGATAAACAATTTAATTTATTCCACTATACTTGACAACACTGGGACACTCACATACATATAACACTCTAAAGGATATCTTAAGGAGTCACTGATAACTTTTCAAATAACAATATGTATTCATTGCTGATATGAATGAATATGTGTCCTGATTCAATTACAAAGGAACCAGGAATCACAATCAATTTTCATTACAAGTTATGTACAGAATGGATTAATATGAATATTGTAGTGACATATATTATTAAAAATATCCTATGTGTGTCAGTTGTGTAGTAGTAAAATGAGGTAATACTGGTTTTGTTTTGTTCAAGCTCTGTTGGTATTTGTCATCATGACTTCAATAGTTTGTCTTAAGGAAACTAGTATTGGAGATGTTCTCAGTTCCTGATATTAATACAATTAAATCCCCCTCTGAATGTTATTTTTATAAAGTCATTTCAAGATGTGGGGACATAATGTTGAGCTCAGCTGGCCAAACAGCTTATCTTGAGTGATGGCGGCAGGAAAGGACTCCTCTGCTCGAATTCTCCTCTGGGCTCTGGAGACACCTCACTGATAGCTAAAAAGACCAAGGAGTATGCTGTCCGACTCTGGATTCAGCAAAGCTCTGACCAGGTGCAGCTCAATACCATCAAGACCACGGTCCCTGAAAACAAGAAGGATATACCTTCTACTTCATAACTAATTGATACTCTAGTTCTACACTGAACACAATACAACACAAACATTGAGTTCAGAGCGTTAGGCCAACTGTCAGCTTCATCTGAAATACTTTATACCAGTATTTACCTCCTTAATGGTTACCACGCCTCTGCACTTCCAGCATTATTTCTGTCTAATCAATCATCCAGGTGTCAGTGTACTATTTGGCCATTCCATGCCGTTTTACTTCCCTCCGACACCCTCTGTTCAGGCTGGAGCATTATAGGCTTTATCTCCTGTTTGCCACTGAACTACACATATATATACAGGCATAAATTAACAATTTACATTCAATTTTCATTAAAAGATACTGAATGGTTCAAGCTTACCACAATTTCATGGAAATAAACACAGATACGTTGATTAGCAATGAATTCTGGCACAATTTACTGGCACAAATTCCCATCTGCTTATGTTCCAGGCTTTTATTTTAGCAAAAATGTGAGCTGGCTTCAACGCACTGTCGCTTTATCAAGCTTATTTAAACAAGTGGTTTCGAACTAACGCTCCTAAGTGATTATATCAGCGAGTCTAGCCAATGAGGCCCCGTTTCGACAAGTGTTTGAAAAAATGTTACCTTTCCCCGTCTCCCCTAACAACGAAAGATAGTATTTATAGCCCGACCAATCGTGGTTAGTCTTTCATTTGTTGCGCTCCAATCAATTTGGAGTTTACATGGTAGGCTATTTCTGTAACGCAAGGTTTTTTCAAACACGTTATAAAAAAATTTTATGAGCAGAAATGATTTCATGCTGTCAGGCATCCTCCTATTTTATTTTGGGTATAATTTATTAATTCCTGGACTATTTGCGTAACGTTTTACATATTCTTTGTCAGCAAGCCCTAAGGAACCCAAATATCCCAATTTAAAGGAGCTACGTGGCTGCGTTCAAAATATGTATTTTCTACCTCCTGTTTCGAAGATGTGCTGTCTGGGTACTGTTATGTTTTCAACCGTAAACCCATCTATTGTTATCTTTCCTAATAAGCGTTTTTTTATGATTTTAAAACCTAACTCTGGGATGGGTAATGTATTTTATCACTGTCCGTCTGAAAAAAAAGTTAGTGCATGTAGTCTTACACGCGTGATGGCAGCATTTGTGTATCGCGCGAAGCGTGTTTAGTGTTCGGCTTTCTGCCTCTCCCTTCCCGCTATCCTTTTGTCCATCTGTCTTTCGTTTTGGTAACGCAGTATAATTAATGTTAGGATTAATTTAGGTCATTACGCAGGGCCTCTCAATGTTTTTTCCAAGAAATACAGCACACGTTTCATTGAAGAAGGCGGGTAATAATACAGTAAGCTTTACTATCAACGTGAAAGCGTTACAATTTGCAGACGAAGCAGAAAACAAGGGGGATTTCGAGTACATTCCTTGTGACAGCACTGTTATTTTACCATTGCTCTTCTCTTTATTAATTTTATGTATTTATTAGGCTTTATATTTACTTGATAATTTATATATGTGGATTAGAATATTCCACGACACCTCCCCTCTTAAAACAGACATTATATGTCAGTCCTTTATTCTATATACACATAGAGAAATTTATTATTAGTTCTGGGGTTTACGGTGATTCTCATCACACGGATGGCGGCTTAAAAAATCCGCTCCCAAATTGGTTTTTCCAGATATATACTCAATGCTAAAATTATATGGAGCCAAAAGTAAAGACCATCGGAGTAACCTGGAGTTCTCATGCCTAGCCTGTGCTAGAAACGATAACGGTTTGTGATCTGTTTGCAACTTAAATGCCTTCCAAAATAGATAAATATTGAATTTCTTTATTGCCCATATTACTGCAAGACATTCTTTTTCGCTAGTTGAGTAGTTGATTTCAGCTTTATTCAACTTTCTGCTAGCATATGCCACTGGGCTTAATTCCCCATCCAATGCATCAGATCTCTGTAGTAGAGTTGCACCTAACCCAATATTACTTGCATCCGTCCTTACTATGAATTCTTGACTTAAGTCAGGTAATTTCAAAATGGGTTTACTTGTGAGCTTTTCCTTCAATTCTTGGTAAGTCATTTCACATTGTGGTGTCCATGTAATGCGATCTGGATGTCCTTTACGTGTCAATTCAGTTAACGGTGCACATATGGAATTAAAGTTTTTGATATACTTCTGGTAGAAACCACATAATGAGACAAAGGATCTCACGTCCTTCTTGGTTTGTGGTCTCGGGGCTTTCTGTAGTTTCTCTAAATTCTTTGGGTCAGGGGTCATGTTTCCCTGATAAACTGTGTGTCCCAAAAATTCCAATTCTTTACATCCAACGCAACATTTGGTTGGTCGGGCTGTTAAATTTGCCTCCCTAAGTCGATTAAACAGCATGTTCAGAGAGTCAATGTGTTCCTCAAATGTTTCTGTGGCTATCAGGATATCATCCATGAAATTTGTTATACATGGATTATTCAGAGGGTCCAATAATTTTCTCATCATTCTAGAGAAGACACTAGGCGCATTCTTCAATCCAAATGGCAATCTATTAAACTCATAGTGTCCTTCTGAGGTACTAAAGGCTAGGTATGGTCTAACCTCAGGCTTTACTGGAATCTGATAATATCCTTTACTCAGATCCACTTTGGAGAAATATTTAGCTTTATTTAGTCTGGCAAACAGCTGATTTGTATCCGGCAATGGATCCACCTGTCCTTCTGTAATAGCATTCAGTCTCCTGTAATCTATACAGAGTCTATGTTCTCCAGAGGGCTTCCTTAAGAGTACAACACCGGAACTATACGAAGACTCACTGTGCGAAATAATTCCTTCCTTCAACAGATAGTCTATCTCTTCCTTCAAAGCTTTTTCCTTAGCAAACGGAATCGAATATGGTTTCATACAGACAGGTGTGGGGTCCATCAGTTTCATATCATATTCCAATAGGTTTGTATGCCCTGGTCGGTCTGTTAACACCTCTGCATGATTATTTAGAACCTGTTGCACTCTCTCTCTCTGAGTTTTCGTTAAATGTGTACTGATTTTCACCTGTGCTGCTGTCTCACAGGGGTGTAATGGATATTCAAATGATGAAAGTGGTTCCTTTTTCATCTCCATGGCGATGGACAAGGTCAACAAGTGTGTCTCTTCCTGATGTTCTCTTTCCAAATATTTCTTCAGGAGATTCACATGATAGATTTTTTCTTTCCCCTTCTTATCTATCTTATAATTTGTTCTAGATACCTTCTCTAAAACTGTATATGGACCCTGCCATCCAATTTGTAACTTATTCTGACTCCCGGGCAAAAGAAGCAGTACTTTCTCTCCCACAGCCAAATTTCTGTCTTTCGCCTTCCTGTTATAATAGGCAGCATGTTTCTTCCTGGCTTGTTTCAAATTTTCATTGGCAAGTTTCCAGCCAGTTTTTAACCGAGTGGTCAGCTCATTCACATATTGGTATGAAGATGTAATGTTTTCCTCTGCCTTTTCATCAGTCCACGTTCTTAACCAAGCTACATATGGACCTTTAATTGTGTGGACCTATTTGTCCATGCACCGGTATGGTCTCTTCCACTCGAAGCTTTATAGTGATGATTTTTCTTCCCAGAATTATCATTCACAAAACGACCGCTACCAATTTTTCTTTTGGGGCTTTCTCCCCACTTAAAATTCTTGATGAGAGATTTCCTCCCTACATCCTCTTCCTCCAGTTTGTTTAAGTCCGATTGAGGGATTGTCGGCTTATCCTGGGGTAAGACATCCTTTTGCACTCTCCGCATAGTGGCCATTGTAAAACAGTTAAGTGAAGCTTGTCCGTGAAAAGGGGCTTCCCATTCCATTTGGTCCACTTTATCAAATCTATTTTTCTTTTTATTGTCAGGCCTAATTTTGCCCCGTGGCGTGTCCAGGTCCTGATCCATGTTCCCACTTGTGGGTGTTCCCTCATGTGCTATGCTACACCTTTCTACAAAATTTTCAATGTCCCATCTTGCTTTGGGCCAATAATAATTGTGAGCCACCTTTTGAATGATGGTACCTATCTTCTCATGGTCCCCATCTGGTTTCACATGTAGGCTCCTTATTAAGTCTGTCCTATATCTTTTTGGAAGAACCAGCTGTCCGTGACCTTTGGATCTAGCTCCAGTCTTCCTATACATCAACTTGTTTTTCATGTAAAAATCTCCCTTGCCTGGAGTTGTATGACAAGTTGACAATTTCCTGAAACAAGGCTTGAGTGTTTTATCCCCAGCCTGTGCCTTCCTCATCTCTTCTGGAGTGGTATCTAACATAATATCCTCCTCCTGTCTTGAGGTCGACCTGACCTGAAGGGTTGCCATATACACAGGTTTCCTTCTGCAACGGTCAGTGTCATGATTGTCCATCTGACAATTCTTACACCACCTTTTTCCTTGGTTGAAAGATTTTCTTTCATTATATTTCCTTTCATCGAATTGTGGGAATTTATTTTTATTTTCATACCGTGGCCTATCAAATTGGTGCTTACCTTTATTTTGATCCCTAGGATCAAATTTATTAAAGTTCTGTGGTGCCCTAAAGTTATCCACTTGTTTCTTTTTTATTACCTGTTACCTCTGCTTGAGCTGCTTGATACCTTTCAGCAACATTTAGCAACTCATCCAGCCTCTCTGCACCTTGTTCCATGAGAAACTTTCTCAGGTCTGGAGCCATGGACTCTCTTAGTTGCTCTATAAGGACCATTTCCTTAAGATCTTGGGTTTTCCCCAGAGAAGTCCATTTCTCCAAGTATGTCTCTATTCGTGCAGAGAACTGGTGATAGGTTTCACCTGACAGTAGTTTAGCATTCCTAAATTTTTTCCTATAAAATTCTGCATTCTTTTCATACCTTAACAAAAGAGCCTGCTTTAGCATGTCATAATTTTCCTGATCACCTCTGCTCATTTTTGCAAAAACTTCATAAGCTGCCCCACGAAGTCCCTGAGATAACTTTAAGCTCCACCTTTCTCTCTCTAACCCATACGTGGTAGCTAATAGTTCATATCTATTTATATAGCTCTCAATATCATCGTCTTTCTCAACAAAATGATCTAAATGAAAATTCATAGCTGAGGTTGAGGCTCCTTGGCTAGCAGTGGCATCAGAGGCAAAGGGACTGGCACCATTTTCAGGAGCATGGCCTTGAAACTCAAATTCCCTGAGTCGTAACTCATGTTCCCTTTGTAATCTTTTATCTTCTGCTTCCCTTTCTGCAGCTAATTTCTTGTCTTCCCTTTCTGCAGCCAATCTTCTGTCTTCTCTTTCTGCCTCCAATTTCTTAGCCTCAGCCTCAATCTGCAACCTCTTAGTCTCAGCCTCAGCTTGCAACCTCTTAGTCTCAGCCTCTAACTTTCTGTCGGCCTCTTTTTCTAATCTTCTTTCTTCGCGTTCAATAAATTTGTCACATTCCGTGGTGACATAGGCAACCATAACTTGCCCATCTAATCCTAACTCTTTTGCAGTCTGAACAGCAGCAGATCGAAACTTGGCCAGGTCCGCCATTGTCTATCAGGTAAATTTCTACAATGTCTAACCAACAATTCAAATTCTAAATATATATAATGGACAACACAGGCACCGTGAGCTCAACCTTATTTAATTCCACCCAAGGATACCTTTTAATTCTTATATTCCCTGAAGTGAATTACCCCCAATATTTTTAATAGGGAAAGATTCAAAATCCCAAGAGCGAGACCCCAATATATGTGGTGAAGTGGGATGTTATAAATATTTATAGGGGACTTAGTGTACTGACTGAGATCAGCTGTGAAGGTATCTATATCTATTAAGAGTAGTGTATTATAGATAACCTTACTTGCTACCACATATCTATATATCTCAGTCAGAATTATTCTGCAATAGTGTGATGACTACGTTATGTGTCTAGGGTATGTGTAGGATGAAGTGTAAGTCAAAACAACAACAGACAGATAAACAATTTAATTTATTCCACTATACTTGACAACACTGGGACACTCACATACATATAACACTCTAAAGGATATCTTAAGGAGTCACTGATAACTTTTCAAATAACAATATGTATTCATTGCTGATATGAATGAATATGTGTCCTGATTCAATTACAAAGGAACCAGGAATCACAATCAATTTTCATTACAAGTTATGTACAGAATGGATTAATATGAATATTGTAGTGACATATATTATTAAAAATATCCTATGTGTGTCAGTTGTGTAGTAGTAAAATGAGGTAATACTGGTTTTGTTTTGTTCAAGCTCTGTTGGTATTTGTCATCATGACTTCAATAGTTTGTCTTAAGGAAACTAGTATTGGAGATGTTCTCAGTTCCTGATATTAATACAATTAAATCCCCCTCTGAATGTTATTTTTATAAAGTCATTTCAAGATGTGGGGACATAATGTTGAGCTCAGCTGGCCAAACAGCTTATCTTGAGTGATGGCGGCAGGAAAGGACTCCTCTGCTCGAATTCTCCTCTGGGCTCTGGAGACACCTCACTGATAGCTAAAAAGACCAAGGAGTATGCTGTCCGACTCTGGATTCAGCAAAGCTCTGACCAGGTGCAGCTCAATACCATCAAGACCACGGTCCCTGAAAACAAGAAGGATATACCTTCTACTTCATAACTAATTGATACTCTAGTTCTACACTGAACACAATACAACACAAACATTGAGTTCAGAGCGTTAGGCCAACTGTCAGCTTCATCTGAAATACTTTATACCAGTATTTACCTCCTTAATGGTTACCACGCCTCTGCACTTCCAGCATTATTTCTGTCTAATCAATCATCCAGGTGTCAGTGTACTATTTGGCCATTCCATGCCGTTTTACTTCCCTCCGACACCCTCTGTTCAGGCTGGAGCATTATAGGCTTTATCTCCTGTTTGCCACTGAACTACACATATATATACAGGCATAAATTAACAATTTACATTCAATTTTCATTAAAAGATACTGAATGGTTCAAGCTTACCACAATTTCATGGAAATAAACACAGATACGTTGATTAGCAATGAATTCTGGCACATTTACTGGCACAAATTCCCATCTGCTTATGTTCCAGGCTTTTATTTTAGCAAAAATGTGAGCTGGCTTCAACGCACTGTCGCTTTATCAAGCTTATTTAAACAAGTGGTTTCGAACTAACGCTCCTAAGTGATTATATCAGCGAGTCTAGCCAATGAGGCCCCGTTTCGACAAGTGTTTGAAAAAATGGTACCTTTCCCCGTCTCCCCTAACAACGAAAGATAGTATTTATAGCCCGACCAATCGTGGTTAGTCTTTCATTTGTTGCGCTCCAATCAATTTGGAGTTTACATGGTAGGCTATTTCTGTAACGCAAGGTTTTTTCAAACACGTTATAAAAAAATTTTATGAGCAGAAATGATTTCATGCTGTCAGGCATCCTCCTATTTTATTTTGGGTATAATTTATTAATTCCTGGACTATTTGCGTAACGTTTTACATATTCTTTGTCAGCAAGCCCTAAGGAACCCAAATATCCCAATTTAAAGGAGCTACGTGGCTGCGTTCAAAATATGTATTTTCTACCTCCTGTTTCGAAGATGTGCTGTCTGGGTACTGTTATGTTTTCAACCGTAAACCCATCTATTGTTATCTTTCCTAATAAGCGTTTTTTATGATTTATAAACCTAACTCTGGGATGGGTAATGTATTTTATCACTGTCCGTCTGAAAAAAAAGTTAGTGCATGTAGTCTTACACGCGTGATGGCAGCATTTGTGTATCGCGCGAAGCGTGTTTAGTGTTCGGCTTTCTGCCTCTCCCTTCCCGCTATCCTTTTGTCCATCTGTCTTTCGTTTTGGTAACGCAGTATAATTAATGTTAGGATTAATTTAGGTCATTACGCAGGGCCTCTCAATGTTTTTTCCAAGAAATACAGCACACGTTTCATTGAAGAAGGCGGGTAATAATACAGTAAGCTTTACTATCAACGTGAAAGCGTTACAATTTGCAGACGAAGCAGAAAACAAGGGGGATTTCGAGTACATTCCTTGTGACAGCACTGTTATTTTTCCATTGCTCTTCTCTTTATTAATTTTATATATTTATTAGGCTTTATATTTACTTGATAATTTATATATGTGGATTAGAATATTCCACGACACAAGTACAAGATGAAGAACAAGTACAAGAACGAGAAGAAGAATGAATACAAGAACGAGAAGAAGAACAAGTACAAAAACGAGAAGAAGAACAAGTACAAGATGAAGAACAAGTACAAGAACGAGAAGAAGAACAAGTACAAGAACGAGAAGAAGAACAAGTACAAGTACAAGATGAAGAACAAGTACAAGAACGAGAAGAAGAACAAGTACAAGAACGAGAAGAAGAACAAGTACAAGAACGAGAATAAGAACAAGTACAAGAACGAGAATAAGAACAAGTACAAGAACGAGAAGAAGAACAAGAACGAGAAGAAGAACAAGTACAAGAACGAGAAGAAGAACAAGTACAAGAACGAGAAGAAGAACAAGTACAAGAACGAGAAGAAGAACAAGTACAAGAACAAGAAGAAGAATGAATACAAGAACGAGAAGAAGAACAAGTACAAAAACGAGAAGAAGAACAAGTACAAGATGAAGAACAAGTACAAGAACGAGAAGAAGAACAAGTACAAGAACGAGAAGAAGAACAAGTACAAGTACAAGATGAAGAACAAGTACAAGAACGAGAAGAAGAACAAGTACAAGAACGAGAAGAAGAACAAGTACAAGAACGAGAATAAGAACAAGAACGAGAAGAAGAACAAGTACAAGAACGAGAAGAAGAACAAGTACAAGAACGAGAAGAAGAACAAGTACAAGAACGAGAATAAGAACAAGTACAAGAACGAGAATAAGAACAAGTACAAGAACGAGAAGAAGAACAAGTACAAGATGAAGAACAAGTACAAGAACGAGAAGAAGAACAAGTACAAGAACGAGAAGAAGAACAAGTACAAGAACGAGAATAAGAACAAGTACAAGAACGAGAAGAAGAACAAGAACGAGAAGAAGAACAAGTACAAGAACGAGAAGAAGAACAAGTACAAGAACGAGAAGAAGAACAAGTACAAGAACGAGAAGAAGAACAAGTACAAGAACGAGAAGAAGATCAAGTACAAGAACGAGATGAAGAACAAGTACAAGAACGAGAAGAAGAACAAGTACAAGTACAAGAAGAAGAACAAGTACAAGAACGAGAAGAAGAACAAGTACAAGATGAAGAACAAGTACAAGAACGAGAAGAAGAACAAGTACAAGAACGAGAAGAAGAACAAGTACAATTACAAGAAGATTAACAAGTACAAGTACAAGATGAAGAACATGAAGAGGACCAGGACGAAGAAGAACTAGAAAAAAAGAACAAGAAGAAGAAGAAGAAAAAGAAGAAGGCCACCAGAAAATATGAATGGAAGTAATTGACTACCAAGTCAGACCGAACATAGAAACACTCCGATTAGAGACAAAGGTGGCGATATGACATGACAAAAGGCAGACTGGAAAGATGTTTAGAAATAATCCAGCATAGTTAGTTAATCATGTTTTGCAAGCGTCTGGGGAATGCTAGTATCTATATTTGGAAATGAAACGTTTAAATCCGTGTTCATGTGTCTTCTTTTTCTGTTAAACATCGACTTTTACAATGTTTATTAATTGTGATTGATCGTTTATCGTTAGTATCCCGGGGCAATGTAATTTGATTTATTCTTTATTACCCTCGCTATTCCGATTTTCTATGTTCAGTAATTATTTGCACAGAAATGAGGTATTTGCGGAAGGTGGTACAAGGGACAGAACGGAATATAGTCCACAACCAAACGGCACGTCGTAGTTTCGAAACCCAGGTCCAGAAGACCCGAGTGGAACAGTCCCAGTTGCGATGGTTTGGGCAAGTTGGCGTAATGGGAGAAGACCGGCTACCACGACAAACATGGGACACCAAGAACTAAGAATCCAGACCTCCAGGACGACCAAAAGTTTGGTGGGAGGACAACATCAGACAATTTCTGAAGGACCGAGGACTGGGCTGGAACCAGGCCAAAAACAAAAGGCAGCAGATAAGATAGCATGGGGCTCTCTCTGGTTAACCTCTATACCCCACGCTAGATGAGGAACGACTAAATATGAAAGTAAGTATTTGTGTTAACTACTCTTTCCCCCCCCCCCCAGCCCATTTATGTTTACCGAAATTTCTATTCTGTATTGTGCCCTGAGGAAAACCTTGTTGACTGAAATATTGGTGTCTTTGTTATCCACTTTTATTTAAGATAAAATGAGCATTGTATATTTATCGCGTTTCAAATCGTTGAAGCTCATAATTTCTGTTTCACGCATCACAGATAGATGAAACTTTGTATACAGCTCTCTTTCTTGGTACATTTTGATGTCTCAAGATTTGACAGCATTGACCAAAGCCTAGTATAGATAATACATAAAACAATGTTACATAATGTGGAAATAACTCCATTAAAGTAAGGGTCTTGAAGTAAGGGAAATAGTCTACTGCTAATATTGACCGTGTTTTGTAGTATTTAAAGGATGTGATTAGATTTATTGGTAGGTAGATATATATTCTGTGCTCCTAAATTGTGTTGTAGGTAGAAATAGGTATATATTAGTTTCTCTTAAATTTAGTGGTATATAGATATAGATATAAAAATAGATATAAATTCTTTGCTCTTAAATCTAGTGGTATGTAAATTTAGATATAAATTCTTTGCTCTTAAATCTATTGGCAGGTAGATATCGATATATTTTGTTCCTATTAAATGTAGGGGTATGTAGATATATATTCTGTTCTTCTAAATTTTGTCGTAGGTAGATATAGATATATATTAGTTGCTCTTAAATTTAGTGGTAGGTAGATATATATTAATTGTTTTTACAGCATGTGGTAAGGAAGGAAGCAAAGTTTCCCTTAAGCTATGAGCAATTGTGTGCGCATTGGTTATGACATCAGAGTATAAGAGACGCTGAACTGTGCAAAACAAATTAAATTCCAATCCACTATACACTTATTGAACCTTTGAAACAAGAATTTTTTAAAATCCCACCATCTTTTCGGGAAAATAAGGAAATGGCGCGCATCGCAATGTGAGAAGTTAAACCCATTAGAACAGCACGCGGGCCCGTCAATTTTTTTTTCATGGTGCGTTGATCATTGACCATTGGCAAATGAGCATAAACCAATGACCATTGACCAATGACCATTGACCAAAGACCAATGAGTCATGGCACGTTGGACTACAAAGATCCAATGAAGCTGAAATGAAATGGAAAGGAATAAACAAAACCACATGAGACTTAGTGCCATCATCAGGTATGCAGCAGGACGAGCCCCTATAATTATTTCCCCCGTCTTGTTTTGGTGGGTGAATTGCTCGTAACGTTATGTCACCATTCCAATATTCCAATACTGGAAAGCATTCTTGAAGTTCTAACACCACTAAAAGTGGCCGTAGTAGCGTTAAGTCGCAGAGATGCGACACTGCATACAGCTGAAGTCTACCTATCTCTCTTACTGATTCTGCTCTTGAGTTAAGGAGGGCAAAGAAACACACACCAATTCTCACCTCATTGAATAGCAGACTGTTCAAATACTTCATGAGTTCTGACTCCATGCCACTCTAATATGATAATGTTCGAATTATTGTTTGATTTACTGTGCGAATATTTCGGATTTTTATTTTATTTTTTTTTAAATTAATTAATTAATTAATTTTATTTTTGCTTCTGTTGTTGTTGTTGTTTTTTTTCAATACTTTCTTGTTTGTTTAAAAAAAACATACTTAATTCTGATTATGACTGAATACTGTAAATGTATGCTGTTATATTACCTTTATGATGTTGCATACCTTTAAATTAATGCTTACAGTAACATGTAGGAATGAAAGAACAATTAGAGAGTGAAAGGGCAAAATGTTAGACGGGCTTGCGCACCCAATTCTTAACCCTTCCAAAATAAAGTTCGTTCGTTCGTTATAAAACCCACGCAGTCGCATATTTAAAAATACATACTCAATTTAGCTCGCACAAGTTTTTGTCCTTGGAGAAAAAAAAAATTGCATAACTAGAAATAGTTGCGCTGCCGGGAAATTACAAATTAGAGGGAACATTGGTTCGAAGATACATATTCTACACTCTTAAATCTCGAGTGGATTGCCAAACACACATCACAGCGTTAACAACAGATTGGGCAAGTGTAGTGGAAAAATTTGGAAGGGAAAATCCGAATGAACATTTGCTGTGTTTAAACCATAGTCTTCATCTCACCGTTACATATGTTTTATGTAAGAAGGACGACAAAACGTGTAAAGAAAGTGGTCAAGAAAGTGAAAGTAAAGATGATGATGATGATGATGACAACAACGAGCGCATCGAAACAAAAACTTATTCATTCCAAAGTTAGCACGAAACATACAACAAGTAATTGATGAACCCCGAGAAATAAAAAGAATGTTCCGCAAAAGTCTGATTAAAAACATAATTCTGCAAGAATTTGTCGAGAAAGACACCAAGAAAGATTTAAATTTATATTTAGATGTAAAAACAAGATGCAACTCACAGATCGTAATGATTGAAAGGTTTTTGACATTTAAAAAATTGCACCAGGAAAGCATTAATTGATCTATACTTGATTGAAAACATGCACGATTCCAATATTCCAATACTGGAAAGCATTCTTGAAGTTCTGACACCACTAAAAGTGGCTGTAGAAGCGTTAAGTCGCAGAGATGCGACACTGCGTACAGCTGAAGTGGTTTTAAATTTTTTGATGACAAAAATTAAAGCAATGAACTGCCATTTAGCTGCAGAAATGTGTGAAACCCTTCTAAAAAGAATCGGAAACAGCGAGAGAAGAAAATCGTTACCCTGCTCAAGTACCTCCTAAACCCAGAAAGCATCAAAAGAGATGTAAATTTTCCCTTCTGTACAAGAACTACAATGGTTCGATCCCCAGTTGAAGTGGGATTTTTTAGACCGCAAACAGCTCTGGGGTCGACCCAGCCTCATGAATTGGGTACCAGAGCAACTAGGGAAGGTTAACTCTTTATGTCACAAAAGCCGATATATCGTACTTCCTTCTAGACCTATTTGCCCCGATCAACGTTAAATCGGCTTTCGTATCTTTTGCTCCTTTCTAGAGCTGTTTTCTAATTTTAACAACCCAAAACGTCATTTCTGACAGGAAGTACTTCCTTTTAAATACCTCGTGTATTTATGCTGACCACATCATTCCTAGTGAGCCGATTGTCAAGAAAATATGAGCCTGACACCATATTCCCAATATGCCTCAAGGAGCGTGTTACGGGACCCTTTACCTTTTCTTTCCTTACAAGAACTACGTTATAATCTTTGGCGGAACAATAAATGAACAGACTCTTCAGCGGCATCTCATCTTTGGCAACGATAATAAACGAAGATGAAGAAGGGAAGAAACAAACGAAGATGAAGAAGGGAAGAAACAAGCGAAACAAGTGATAACCTGTCATTGGAAATGGCTATAGAAGATGAGCTAAAACTGGAACTTAATCAAATGAATCAAAGTTAACAGAAAACACAAGTCAGTTAGACAAAATTCCCTGCAGAAAATTTTCAAGTTTTTGAAGCCACCGAGAAACGAAACGCTCATGTGGTTCTACTGTTCGAATCACTATTAACCATAAAACCTACTTCGGTTGAAAATGAAAGAATTTTTTCATTGACTGGGAATTTTTGCTACAACAATTCGGAACAGACTTTCAGATAAATTTATCCCTTCCTCAGTCTTCCTGAAAAGCTTTTTAATAAAATAAAAAAATGTTGAAGTAATTTTCATGCTGAAAAATATCACGTTCAACGTCTGATGGGTTATAATTAGGATATTTAGTTTTTTTCAATTCCGAATAAGATGAATAACTGCTGATATAGAAAAGACGCATCACATCTGTTGAAATGAATTTTAAAGAATACAAAGTTATAAAACAGTAAACAATAAGAAAGATGTTATAAATTATATTTCTACATTCTAATTTTTGTTACTTCTACTATGTTTAGGAATAAAACATACTTATAAATAAATAAATCGTGTTTTTTTTTTCAGTCCAAAAACATTATAATTTTCTTAACTTAAACTTTACGATGATGATACTAGCTAAAATTATTTGTTTGTTTGGTTCTTTTTTGTTTTAATTACCGGGTCCCGGGAAATATCCAAACATTTTAAGTGTAATTTTAAGTCGGGAAAACTCAGAAACACTAATCAGCATTCATCGCTTTCGACATTTGCTGAGGGAGTCTCAACACCTGTGGGTTCGCCCACCAGTGCAATGATGTCTATTCTTTATATAATAATAATAGCCCCTTCAATTATAACTGACTAAGGGAATGCGCCCCTGAGGTGTGTCACAGGTAGATATAAGTAGAACGATAGATTCTGTCTGAGGTTAGACAGACTATTAAAGGGAAAGTGTGAATTGATAGAAAATAGAGTCACGGGTGCAAAGTTGGGAGAAGATAAGCCTCTGGAGGATAGTGGGGCTACTCCTTCAGCCTACCTGGTGACTAATCTTTAATAAGACAATCTTGCCCCCGCCCTCCAATGTTTGTAAAAGACTTTAATCTGATACCCAGTAAGTGACACTACAGTTACTACACCATTTAAAGGGAAGGCGTTCTGACCAGCACAAGAATTTGTTTTCTGGGTTTTTATTAACCATTAAAAAAACTGCACAACATCCAACGTGGCAAAATGCAAAGAAAAAAAAACACGGTAAATCCCGTGTATCTTCACTGAAAATAAACAATGTCGGAAGGATACACAACAAAGAAAATGAACCTCCAAAAAAAAGTATCCCCAAGAGAAAAAAACACTGTGGCCACCTCACTTTACTTCCTTCCTACGCTCACACGGACACACCTATTCTCTCGAACCACTCCCGCACTTAAGACCAAAAGTTCTAATACAGTCTTGCTGTCACCTGGACAGGGGTCCCCAGTCTAATAAAATTAGACGACCGTGTTTGCCTTATTAGGTGATAAATCCAAAACTGAGAAGAAACGTATGTGTGTCAACACTGTCCGGCAGACAATTCCACCGCCCGTCAGAAGATGACAGCCTTCAGCTGCTTATTTTCCTGGTGTTCCTCTCGACGTTTTTTTTCCTGCTTGTTGTGTGAGCTTCTTTTCGCCCAATCTGAGGTGGCGCCGTAGAGAGCATCGCCACTTTGTGCGATCGACAGATTCATCCTCCCAGATTGCTGCATTTACGTCCAGTTCCTTCAAGTTTTAGAACCTCAGCTGCGGTCTCCCAAATGTTCATTTGCCATCTGCCAGTTGTCCGTAAAATATATCTTTCGGGATTCCACCATCTTTCATGCGGCAGACATGGCCAAGCCAGCGTACTCTGCCCTGTCTTAGCAGTGTAAACATCTTTGAAGGCCAGCACGTGACAACACCTCGACATTAGTCACTTTGTCTTTCCATGAAATACCGAGGATGTGGCGTAGACACCGTAGATGGAAGGCATTGAGACTTCTTTCTTGCTTAACATAGGTTGTCCATGTCTCGCTGCCATATTAAAGTGTGCTGGTGACACAGGCGTTACATACCGCAGCTTTGGTCTTCATAGTGAGTTTGGAGTTTTCCCAAACTTGCGTTATGAGGCGGGCAAAGGTGGCTGCAGCTTTGCCAATGTGGCTGTCAATTTCTGTGTCCAGAGAGAGCTTGTCGTTGATGGTAGACCCCAGGTATGAGAAGTGGTGCCTCGATGTCAATTCAAAGTTATCGATAGTAATAACTGGTGCAACATTCACATCCTGACTCAGCACATTTGTGTTCTTTAGACTTATTGTGAGGCCAAAGTCCGTGCATGCTTGAGTGAAGCGATTCTTCAAGTTCTGAAGTTCCTGTTGACCTTGAGTGACGATTGCAGCGTCATCAGCGTTAACATGTCTCTTATAGTGACCCTTCTGATTTTGGTTTTTGCCTTCTATCTTGTGATGTTAAACAGTTGGTCATGTGACCAAAGTCATATTTCTGCGATTCTAATTAACAATAACAAAATCGAAATCTAGTGTCAGGTAACTAGGTAGATATGTGTAGCAAAGACTCACAATTACATCAATCAATTAATTAATCAATACCCTTTTGGTCCTTAAGGAGCATAGGCATTCAACATACACAAACCAAGTCCTCCTGTCACGTGCAACAGCTCATGTTCTTTCCATGTCTCCTTCATCCCTTTTACTTCTATCTCCAGTCCTCTTCTCCGTGTGTTTTTAGCCTACCTTTGCCTCTCCTTCCATGGAGATTCCAGAACAAAGACTGCCTTGTAATGCTATCAACAGGTTTCCTTAACGTGTGTCCTATCTATCGCCAGCATCTTCTTCCCATCTGTTGTTCCACTGGCACTTGTCTGGTTTTTGTCGTTAGTTCAACATTACAGATCTTGTCATACTGTTTTAATCCTTCTATTCTACGCAAGCACGCATTTATGAAAGTCCCCAGCTTTGTGGTTGCTAAATTTGTTGTTCTCTATGTTCCAGAACCATATAATAGAGGTAAAGGTAAAGGATCCCGCTACACGCCCATTGAGGCATATTGGGAATATGGTGTTAGGCCCATATTTTCTTGACCATCGGCACACTAGGGGTGATGTGGTCAACATCACGCCGGCCGCCTTAACTTTCCCAGAAGTTGCTCTGGTACCCAGTTGCGGCTGGGTCGACCCATAAAATAGAGCTTACTTAAAATTTGAGTTGAAGATTCTTATTTTTGTGTTGGACTTGATTTCTCTTGATCTCCATATATTTCCCAATGCAATGAAAGCTCCTCTTGCTTTGCGTATTCTTATTTTAATATCGTTGTCTGTCCCTCCAACTTTGCCAAGATATGTGCATGATTCTACATCTTGTAGTGTTTCTTCAAGTTCAACCTTGTTATCATTTATTGCATTTAAAATGGCATATCCTGCTGTATACTTTACTTACAGAAAGCACTGTAGAACGTTCTAGCCTTCCAATCAGCACACGCAAAAATAAATAACGCGGAGACCCAAAAGAAAGCACATACTAAAGACAACATTTTAAAAAAATGTATTTAAATAACACAACGAAATCAAAGACCCAACAATTTGCTAAGTTGTTGACGCGGCTGTTAAGTGCTTGCCAAATAACCAACATCAAAATAGAACGCTAAGAGAGATTCATTAACCAATTCCAGAAATAAAATAAAGTACAATAAAATCTAAAGTGGAAAATATACGGACGTTACAAGAGACCGCAAAAAATGCTGCCTACAATGAAATCATGCCTTGTTGGTGTTGTTTAATCAGGACGGCTGAGCTTCTCGCTATTTAGCAGCCAATCCAAGTTGAAGACTCTTTAGTATTATCTACACTGTAGATCTAGGCTTTTCCTGTGGCTTTTCTGCCATTCCGAAACGACACGTGTTGAGTTGAAGTCATGAGCTCCAGTTTTTCCAGCCTGGCTGGCAAGGATCATCGCCGAGCTAGGAAGAAGCGCGTGGCATACTGTGCATTCTCCGCTATCCAAGAGGGCTCGACAAATATGCAGAGCTAAAATACTGTGCTCTGGTTCTGGGCTCTCTCAAGAATTGTCACGCCCTACAAAGAGTCACTTCTTAGCTCCCCTAGCCCATCATGGGGTCCATAGTGAGATCCTCCTGCATGCAGGCAACCTGGTAAAAAGCCAGAGTTACATCTGAGGCTCAAGTGACTCCTCCAGGCTTAGTGTGCAATGCTGGGTTCTCAACATGTTTCACCACGGAGAGAATCCTTGCAAATGTGTGGATGATTTCAACAATCAATGATGGTGCAATTAGCTTCACACACAGGTTCACTTCCACATTTGAATACTGTAGCATTGTGCTTAGTTGGTGGTCATATAAGAGTGGTTCCAGATATGCCTTCGTGCATAAATCATGCATTAAACCGACCAGAACGCACGCCGAGTTGTAGTGATCATGTGAAATACCATTTTGTTCAATAAAATGGAGGTTTATTGTCTTTACTTTGATGTTTGTTTCGTATAGACTAAGTGGATAAGCGTGAAGAAATAATCATTGAAAATACGATGTGACTTATCAATTAGCCTACAGTCAGTGTCGCACTGTGATAGAGCAGCCTTTCTCAACTTTGTTGTCCTGGAGGAAACCTTGAAATAATTGTCAGGTATACTTTTGATCTCCTTCATTAATTATTTTTTTTTAATTCTTAGGTTTTCAATGACCTCTTTATTTGTTTTCGTCTCTTTCCATGATATACGCCCCACTATTGTATACATCCACATCTTAAGGGCCTCAGTTATTACTTCCAATTACTTATTCATTGTCCATGTTTCTACAGCATACTGTAGTAGAGAATACACACACACACACACACACACACACACATATATATATATATATATATATATATATATATATATATATATATATATATATATATATATATATATATATATATATATATATATATATATATATATATATATATATATATATATATATATATAACCCTTAATGAGTCTGTTTGAAATTTGGAGTTAACTGTTTAGATGTCAGTAATTGCCGCATGCTGTTGAATGTAGCTTTGGCCATTCCTATTCACTTCTTGATTTCATATTTCACATCTGCCATCGTCTGTTATTATGTGACCAAGAAATGAGAAAATCTTGATCTGTAACAGGATTTTCTACATCTCAGTCTTACAATCCTCTTTTGCTTTTCAAGTTTTATTTAGTTGTTCAGATCATAGGTTCTCAAACTTATTCAGACTGTGGTACACTTCGCAATGCAGATGTCTTTTGCGGTACACCTGTGTTCTTAATGCTGGACTCTTGTGTAATT
Source organism: Oreohelix idahoensis (assembly GCA_024509875.1). NCBI lineage: Eukaryota > Metazoa > Mollusca > Gastropoda > Stylommatophora > Oreohelicidae > Oreohelix > Oreohelix idahoensis. Next base: position 212,359 of record JAMPIV010016934.1, read on the forward strand.
AACCATTAATTTATAGTATTTTACAATATACACTACATTGACTATATTCAAATTCTATAACAATATATATCTTTATAGTAAGACACGACAAAAAAGAAAAATTTGAGAGAGATTTTAAATTTTAATGTGCACGTGCCTTGTTTTCAATGTAAAGTGTGAACCTGCTTGGAGGTACATATCTTCTTTATTTGTGGAGGAATATTGCACAAATGTTTTACTATCAAAATTTGGTGGCACACCTCTGCCTGTCTAACGGCCCACCTCTGGCTGTCTCGCGGCACACCTCTGGCTGTCTCACGCCCCACCTCTGGCTGTCTCACGGCCCACCTCTGGCTGTCTCGCGGCCCACCTCTGGCTGTCTCGCGGCCCACCTCTGGCTGTCTCGTGGCCCACTTCTGGCTGTCACGCGGTCCACCTCTGACTGTCTCGGGGCCCACCTCTGGCTCTTTCGCGGCCCACCTCTGGCTCGCTCGCGGCCCACCTCTGACTGTCTCGTGGCCCACCTCTGGCTTTTTCGCAGCACACCTCTGGCTCGCTCGCGGCCCACCGTTTGAGAAACATTGGTTTAGATTAATGTGCTTAGTTTCCTGGAATCTCGGAGTAGACAAAGACAGAACAGGACTAGTACACCCTCAGGCACGTCTTTAGTAGCGTCTCATATAAGGCTGTACATGGTGATGGCAACATGATCATGTCAAACACATTGCTGTAAAGTGCAATCTTTACTATCTTGCAATATAATACATTTATATACTTATTATGTTCGCAAATATTTTGTAAACAAAGTATTTCCTTTTTAAGTGCTTAAGGAGAAGTCATTTTTGAGTTACTTCCCTTGAAAGGAGTTCCGTCATCTTCGATCGGACTCCGCGGACGGATCTAGGCCTACTGCGATTTATTCTTTGGCTGGGTAGGAATAGATTGTTCTTGCTTCAGTATATCTATGGCCTGAATTTATACGTAGTGTTTGTATGAGTAGGACGAGTCTGTCTTATATATGGATATCTTTACATTTCTAAGTCGAACTATGTTGGTTGTCGCTAGAAAAGGTCAAAGGCTATGCAGCGGAAGTATCGCTAGCAGGGGGTGTGATTCATGGCTGTCATCCTGTCGGGATGTCGAATTTTGTTGTAGCCGGCTTATCGCCGAAAAAGTGATCTATAAGTAGATGGGGAAAAGTGATAGTCATTTAGACATGTTGTATGTACTTTACCCCAGTGTTTATTCTCTTTTGCCAAGGAATGGCAAAGTTATATTTCGCATAAAAAGGTAAAACCACAATTCATTATGAACTTGGGCTTCGCCATCGTTGTCGATAAGCAGATGCACAGTGGTACTTTTGAAAAGAATATTTATTCAAAGGAAGATGACATTCCTATGTATCAGCACTAGATTATATGATATTATTCAATTACCTCTATGATAGAAGCTATGAAGAAATGAGGACATTTAATGAATGACCAATTTTGGTCTGTATCCAATAGTGAGTGAAGCTCACGAGAGAAGCACAGCCATGTTGAAATTCATATACTTTGTATTTATCGAGTGAGAAAAAGGGATGCCTGTACTATCGCTCGATGAACCAAGAGATCACTGCTACATTGAGAACCCATGTCTGGGATTCCTATATCTTTATGGAAAATATATATATTGAACTTTACGTGAAGGGATATTCGCTAGACGAGGTTAGGTCTAGGAGCCTTCCTATATATTGGTTATGGTCTGACGTGCCCAGTCAGTAAAGCCAGATGATTTACATGATGGAACTCTGAATGCTTATTTACGAATGCTCCATTATGATATTTGCCAAGCATGAATGCTAACTTAAGATGATATTCCTGTGATCAACATTATGCTGTCTATGTCGACATTTGTTCCTGTAACCATACACGTACTGTCCAAGTGTGCGTCCCATTAAATGTTATAAAAAGACCACCGTAGTTCCAGTACTTCTTGAATTCGAACAGTGTGAGTATGAGTGATGTACTACCAACCTGTCAACTCTATCGAATCATTCTACCATTCGCGTTCTGACATTCATATACACACTCATTGTCTACACTCACATTCTTGTCGGAGCCTCATCACGTTCCAGGACAAGATGACCTGTATGACCAAAACTGTGCTGGGTTTAATGAGTTGACAATCGTTACACTTTACTACACCAGTCCCAACATCTACATTTATCAACTGGTGGACATTCACGGCATTTAACAAATAAAGCGTGATTTAACAACTACTGGCCAGTACAGAGTTTAACAACTGGTGTGCCAGCTTCCTGGGTCAACCTGCACAGTGACCATATTGAGAAGTAAACTACTGAGACCAGACGTTCCTTGGGGTCTGTTACGACACACAAATACATCAACAGTACAACTCTACAGTGATGTCAGCGTGACCTGTCCTGTCGAGAGTATGCAGTAACTAGGTCAGCGTTTGTTGACATTTGGTTCGTTGGACATTTGCCATACAACTGACAGTGTTATACAGCAAGCTTGGTTGAAACATAGAACATTACACATCAGGACTGGAGAATATTTGACAGTGTTTGCGAAAGGAAATGTTATTGAACTGAGAAGTCCTACATCGATTGTTATCATTCACATCAACGATGGAGCTTCTATTTCTGTGTTGAATTTAAAATAATTAGACCAGAAGTATTTGTTTAATAAAGTACCACAGTACTGTACTATTAGGCAGTGTAACTGAGCCTTCTTTACAACACATTCTTTCTGCAACACTCTATTTACATCATATTGCCATACTATTTATGCATTTATGTATTTATGTTTAAATATTTATATGTGATATTTGTTTGTATCCAGCGGGTTGTTGTTTTGGTTGGGCGGTGTCACACAACAGAGTATCCCACGTAATAGAGGGTCTGATGTGTGCGTTTCTATAGGTGCAATTTTCTTGATTGAAAATTTGCTGCGACAGCTGTTGCTATTAGTGTTAGCTGTGAAAACTGTACTCAATGTTGTTTTTGTAATATTCCTCTGTTCTTTAGTTTGTTTTGATTTGTTTGTAATTTGTTGGTCTACCCTATTCTATCTTTCAGTTCTATTCTCAATTTATATTTATATACTGTGGCGTTATTTGTATTTGTTATCCTCTTGCGGTTTATCTTTTATTGTTTTTCCCATTTGATTTATTTCATTTCCGCAAATGTTTTCATGTTCTTCTGTATAACTGTTTTGTTTTGTGCCTGATCGACATACACTATTTAAAATATAGTTGATCATATAAATTGATGTACAAGAATCAACTGATAGTTAATTGCTATTACTAAAGCTACACAGTTGATGATATAAAACACTATTTCTAGTGCACAGCACTTATATTATAGAGTGAATCAGCAACTTATAGCTGTTATTATATAAGGATTTATACAAGACCTTTGTAAGGCTTGTTTCCCACAGTGATTGGGATAGTTAAGTACTATTTTCCACAGGTTAAAAAGTTATCATACAGGGTCTTTGATTAAGACTAAGAAAGTGAATTTATTTACTTTTGCAAATTACTGATCTTATTAGACAAGATGTCTACATTAGATTATTTTATCACACAAGGCAGGGCTCTTGATAAGACTGGTCAGCAATTAGAAGAATGGGCAGTTGCTCAATATGACAAAGCATTAGCTGCAGAAGAGAGAAAACTTGCTGCTGCTGCTGCTGAAGAAAGAAAAGCATTGATTGAGGAGAAAAGATTAGAAGCTGAGGAAAAAAAATTACAAATAGAGGATGAACAAAAGAAATTGCAGATACAGACTGATGAAAAAAGATTCCAGATGGAAATGGAAAAAGAGAAAAGAAAAGATGAAGCTGCTGCAGAAGAGAAAAAAAGAGAACATGAACACAAAAAAGAACTTTTAGCATTTGAGTTAGAAAAGTTAAAGTTAACAAACATAAGTAATCAAGCATCTGGTGGTAATGGTAAACCCTTTACTTACAAGGTCAAGGTACCAGCGTTCAACCCTTCCAGTGATAGCATAACATTCTGGCTAAATAGATTTGAACGCTCGTGTCGAGCCCATAATGTGGACAAATCACAATATGCTAACTAGTTATCAGAAAATCTGAAAGGTGATTCTCTGACTAGTTTAAGTTTGGTTGAAGAAGCTGACAAAGATAACTATGATGTTATTAGGGCAGCCTTATTAAAGAAGTATCAGTTGTCTGAAGAGGGTTATCGGAAGTTGTTTAAGACAATGGTGCCTGAGGCAGGTGTAGAATTCTCAGAATTCATTGCAAGGACACGTCTTACATTTGATCGTTGGATTGAGCTATCCAAAACAGAAAAGACTTATGAAGCACTTATGGACTTGATACTCAGAGACAAGATTATGTCAAGTATAAATAAACATTTCCTCGAATTCTTACATGAGCGTAAACCTAAGTCTCTAAAAGAAATGGAACAGTATTGTACCCAATACGTCACTGCACATCCGGACGTAGCTATTAGCAACAGTAAGGTTAAAGAAGGTATGCCAGTTGCTTCTGCAACACCATACAACCCTAATCACTCTCACAAATTCCAAGGACCTCAAAATAGGTTTAATAAAAAAGGTAACTATTACAGTTATCAGAACCAAGGTAACCAATCATTTCAGGGTTCTTCTTCGAATACCTGGAGAAGAGCTGACAGCCCTCGATTCAGGGGTGGTCATAATTACAGGAACTTTCGCAAAGGAAGTCATTCTAGAAACTATCCAAGTTTTCCTTCATGGAGACAACAAGATCATAATTACCGAGATACTCATTATAATGAATATGATGATAGTAACCAAAGGAGCTATGATTCAAACCCGAGTAGGGGTTATAATAGTGGAAACAATGATAAGTACAGAGGCAATAATAACAGAGGTAGAGCACAATTCAAAAAACATAAAGCTCATTACCAGGCGAACTCTGCACAGCAAGAGTCCCACGAAGCCTATAAACAAAATAAAGATAATGATGACTCTAATAATATGGCATGTGCCGCTTTTGATTTTGGGAGAGCATCTCAGTGCCCCCAATGCAAAACATTATTTGAGCCAACCACAGTGTCTACTTTAAGCTGTGGGCATCCTCTTCCCGCTCTTCCTGCGTCAATCGCGCATGATGGGAGAGGTTCTCTTGTCTTACACAAAGGTTTAGTAAATGACAATCCAGTCTCAGTACTTTTTGATTCTGGATGCACAACTATTGGGGTTAGGCAGTCACTCATAGATCCTTCTCATTCTACAGGCAAAGTAGTCAAATGCGTAACATTTGGCGGCACCATAGAGAAATACTCTACCGCTATCATTAGGATTGCTACTCCTTTCTTCACAGGAGATGTACACGCATGTCTTTTGCCGAATCCGATCGCTGATCTTATCATCGGTCGCATTCACGGAGTCAAAGAATGCACTCCGGAGCAAATTTCCGTTTGGGAAAATCAAAATATGCAATCTGCTAATGCAGTAGTCACTAGAGCTCAAGCTCTCAATATGCCTGAAACTTCATCTGTTGAAGATAATGAAGTGCATAACCAAGATGATCCCTTGGTAATTTCTCGGGACTCGTTTATAAAACAACAAGAAGAAGATCCGACTCTTAAGAAATTCTTCACTCTTGTAACGAAAGGTGATCCGAATAAAGATTCAAATTGTAAATCTTGGATTACAATGAAGAATGGCGTACTTGTACGTATGGTGCAAGACTCCACTAAGTCAAGTCATTCTCAGATTCTTGTACCCAAGAATTTGAGAGTTAAGATCTTACAACATGCACACGACTCTCAGTGTGCTGGTCACATGGGTTTTTCCCGTACAAAGTCAAGAGTTCTTGCGGCTTTCTTTTGGCCTTTTGTGAACAAGGACATACGGATCTATTGTCGATCCTGTAAAGTATGTCAAGAAGTCAAATCCAAAGGTCCTCGTCATGCTGCGCCTATTCAGGCTGCAGATATTCCTATTCGTCCATTCCAGAAAATGGCGATAGACATCATTGGTCCATTCAAGATCAAATCTGCTAGAGGACATCAGTTTATCTTAACGTGTGTAGACATGTGCACACTTTGGCCAGAGGCTATCCCTCTAAAGAGCATTACTACCGCTGACATTGCAGATGCTCTTTGGCTTATATTTTCTCGGCTGGGATTCCCCGGAGAAATATTATCAGATCATGGCACCCAACTGATATCGGATACCATGTCTCAAGTAATGTCTACTCTACAGATAGAGAGATCTTTGAGTAGCATCTATCATCCTATGTCCAATGGGATGGTCGAGCGACTAAATAGAACACTTAAGAACTTATTAGGGAAGATAACTGAGGATCATCCTCAAGATTGGGATAGGGTTTTACCCGCGGCCCTCTTCGCGTACAGAGAGGTCCCCAATGAACATACAGGGTTTTCTCCCTTTGAACTTGTCTTTGGCGCGCGACCGCGCGGCCCAATGTCTTTGCTGCATGATCTTATAACAGCTGACAATATTGACGATGACACAAAATCTTCTTACGAGTATGTCATCGCGCTGAGACAAAAGATTATCGAAGCATGCAAATTGGCAACGTCCTCTTCTGAATTTGCTAAGCAGAAGGCAAGACAATTTGCTAATAAGAAGAGAACTTTACGACAACTTTGTCCTGGTGACAAAGCATTTGTTTTGCTACCTTGTCGTGAAAATAGACTCCTTATTAGTTGGAAAGGTCCGTACGATATAATATCGAAAATTTCAGATGTTGACTACATCGTCGATATTAACGGGAAGCATAAAACCTTCCACATCAATATGCTTACGGAGTTCCATGAACGTCCTGACTATCTACAGCCTATTTTCCAGGCAACGGACGATTCTCATGTCAAACATGGTCATTACTCATCACTGTCTGTAATACAGGATGAGGAAACAAGTTTTTCGGATGTTAATCTTCCGCTTCCAATGATCCCACTTCATTCTAGTGAATCATGGAAAGACGTTACTGTTTCTCCTGATTTGTCTCTAGGAGAACGGCGACAAGTTTCGTCTATGTTACAAACATTTCAGGATGTCCTCACTGACATTCCTGGACAAACTCATGTCATTGAGCATGACATTGTTCTAACTGAACATACTCCAATTAGGGTTAGACCTTATCCTATCCCTATACATTTCCAAACACAGGTTGAAAAGGAGTTGGATGAAATGATAGATTTACAAATAATCGAACCATCCACTTCTGCATATTCTTCGCCGATGGTTATTGTTCGAAAAAAAAGACAATAACATACGTCTTTGCGTTGACTATCGCAAATTGAATCAAGTTACGAAGTTCGATGCTGAACCTATGCATTTACTAGAAGAGCTACTTACTCGTCTTTCTAAATCGCATTTTTTCACTAAACTTGATTTGTCTAAAGGATATTGGCAAGTTCCATTATCCGAACGCGCCAAACCTCTTACCGCTTTCTCTACTCCCAGAGGCCTTTTCCAATGGAATTTTATGCCTTTCGGCCTTATGAACGCACCAGCTACATTTGTACGCATGATGCGTCGAATCCTATCGTATCGGTCAGATGTCATTGCTTATCTAGACGACATCTGTCTTTTCAGCGATACTTGGGAAGATCACTATTCAGGGTTAGTTGAATTATTATCAACTCTGCGTGAGTATAACCTGACAGCAAAACCATCCAAAGCTTGTATTGGCTTTAGCGAAATTGCTTTCTTAGGCCATCGAGTAGGTCACGGTTTCTTGAAGACAGAAGACCATAATATCACTAAGATACTTAACATCTCTATCCCTAGGACTAAAAAGCAAGTGCGAAGTCTTTTAGGTCTCATACAATTTTATGGACGTTTCATTCCGAATCTGTCCTCTATCATGGCACCTCTCTCTACACTATTAAAGAAAGGGTCGCCTAACATGGTTCACTGGTCTCATGAATGCCAATCTTCACTAGAGAAGATCAAAACTATGTTTTCATCACCACCTATTTTAGTGTTACCTACAACAGATAAGACATTTGTTCTTCGTAGTGACGCTTCATCCACTGGGATTGGAGCGGCACTAATGCAAGAGTACTCTGGAACTCTGCATCCTGTAATGTATATATCCAGAAAACTTAATGCTGCAGAAAGGAATTACTCGGTTTTAGACCGTGAATTATTGGCAATGGTTTGGTCAATTCTCAAACTCCAAAGATTCCTTCTGGGCGCGCATTTCGTAGTGGAAACTGACCAAAAAGCTCTTACGGCTATCCAAAGTAAGAACTTGAAGAGCTCGAGATCAACTCGATACGCAATCGCTCTTCAACCTTTTCATTTCTCGGTACGAGCTATCCGTGGTTCAGAAAATGTGATGGCGGACATTCTGTCCAGATGCCCACATGATGCCACTTAACTGTTAAATATTGGATCTTTTTAATATGTATAACTTTACAACAGTTATTTTTTGTTTCTTTACTAAGATACACATTTGTAATTTAATAATAGAATGATGGTATCTCTACTTAGCGGTTTATTGATGTTTATTCACCGCTGTTCTTTGATGATTGTTTCTTCATAAATCATAAATTTAAGATTATAGTGTGAATTTTTGGTATGCATTGTATAATTACCAGAATTGTATTATACGTACATCACACCTTCCTGGAAACATTTATTCGTAGAGAAACAATTTCTCTCAGATTTTGAGATATATTCTCACTGGTCATATTAGGAATTATAGTTATTCCTGATATTTTCATCTGCGCAGTATTCTTGCGTTGTGAGCCTATTCTACGTTGCTCCTAGATGTATTTAAAAAAAAATTTTTTTTTTTTTTTTCCCGGGAGGTGTGGTAAGACTGTAAAGTGCAATCTTTACTATCTTGCAATATAATACATTTATATACTTATTATGTTCGCAAATATTTTGTAAACAAAGTATTTCCTTTTTAAGTGCTTAAGGAGAAGTCATTTTTGAGTTACTTCCCTTGAAAGGAGTTCCGTCATCTTCGATCGGACTCCGCGGACGGATCTAGGCCTACTGCGATTTATTCTTTGGCTGGGTAGGAATAGATTGTTCTTGCTTCAGTATATCTATGGCCTGAATTTATACGTAGTGTTTGTATGAGTAGGACGAGTCTGTCTTATATATGGATATCTTTACATTTCTAAGTCGAACTATGTTGGTTGTCGCTAGAAAAGGTCAAAGGCTATGCAGCGGAAGTATCGCTAGCAGGGGGTGTGATTCATGGCTGTCATCCTGTCGGGATGTCGAATTTTGTTGTAGCCGGCTTATCGCCGAAAAAGTGATCTATAAGTAGATGGGGAAAAGTGATAGTCATTTAGACATGTTGTATGTACTTTACCCCAGTGTTTATTCTCTTTTGCCAAGGAATGGCAAAGTTATATTTCGCATAAAAAGGTAAAACCACAATTTATTATGAACTTGGGCTTCGCCATCGTTGTCGATAAGCAGATGCACAGTGGTACTTTTGAAAAGAATATTTATTCAAAGGAAGATGACATTCCTATGTATCAGCACTAGATTATATGATATTATTCAATTACCTCTATGATAGAAGCTATGAAGAAATGAGGACATTTAACGAATGACCAATTTTGGTCTGTATCCAATAGTGAGTGAAGCTCACGAGAGAAGCACAGCCATGTTGAAATTCATATACTTTGTATTTATCGAGTGAGAAAAAGGGATGCCTGTACTATCGCTCGATGAACCAAGAGATCACTGCTACATGTGAGAACCCATGTCTGGGATTCCTATATCTTTATGGAAAATATATATATTGAACTTTACGTGAAGGGATATTCGCTAGACGAGGTTAGGTCTAGGAGCCTTCCTATATATTGGTTATGGTCTGACGTGCCCAGTCAGTAAAGCCAGATGATTTACATGATGGAACTCTGAATGCTTATTTACGAATGCTCCATTATGATATTTGCCAAGCATGAATGCTAACTTAAGATGATATTCCTGTGATCAACATTATGCTGTCTATGTCGACATTTGTTCCTGTAACCATACACGTACTGTCCAAGTGTGCGTCCCATTAAATGTTATAAAAAGACCACCGTAGTTCCAGTACTTCTTGAATTCGAACAGTGTGAGTATGAGTGATGTACTACCAACCTGTCAACTCTATCGAATCATTCTACCATTCGCGTTCTGACATTCATATACACACTCATTGTCTACACTCACATTCTTGTCGGAGCCTCATCACGTTCCAGGACAAGATGACCTGTATGACCAAAACTGTGCTGGGTTTAATGAGTTGACAATCGTTACACTTTACTACACCAGTCCCAACATCTACATTTATCAACTGGTGGACATTCACGGCATTTAACAAATAAAGCGTGATTTAACAACTACTGGCCAGTACAGAGTTTAACAATTGCTACATAAAGTACCGTTGCTAGAGGGAAATAAATGCTTGGTACAGGATTTCTGCAAAAGAACCAGCTGTATTAGTGGTTCATGCTACATAAAGAGTAAAGATTGAGATTGAGGAGGAAGAAGAAGAAGAGGTATAGGAGGAAGAGGAAGAATAGGAAAAGGAAGAAGGCGGAAGAAGAAGAGGAGGGGGAAGAGAAAGAGGAAGAATAAGAGGAAGGGAAAGAAGGAGGAGAAGAGGAAAAGGATGAAACGTGCTTGAGTATTAGACATATCATCCTCTTTCTCTATTGTTTCTCGTCTAGGCCTTTCTTTTCTCTCTGGTAATTGTTATCTATTTCTTGTCTTGCCAGTGTCTGGGACAGGGGAAATCTGAATTCTCATTATTCGTTTATGGATTATTTTTTTTCTCGAAACATCTGTCATTGTCGGAGTTTCCTTTTCGGGTTTGTACGACTAATACAGAACGCTGGAACTTGATGTCAGAAATTAAATTTGAAGATATGCGTCACTGAGCAGTCGTGAAAAATGAGTTTTTCTGAGGAAATATACAATGTACTTCAAGAGATAATTTAAACGCCTGCGGAGTTCTTGGACTATATTTCTCGCAGAAAGAAAGATAATGTATTTCAGAAATGTGTTCTGTTTTGTTGTTGTAATTTGTTTGTTTATTTGTTTTGTTTTGTGTTTTGCTAATACAGTAAAGCGTCTATTTATTATTCGAACTAATTGGGACCCAAGATGGTTCAGTTAATCAAATAGTTCGGATATTGAATCATACTTGAGAATTCCCAGGTTAAACGAAACAAAGTGTAATTAGGTCTAAATTAAATTATTTTAACCAAGGCTATTACTTCTGTACTTTGAAATATGAATTATTATTTAAAAGTAATTGATCTAGGAAATGGTTTGTAAATAATAACCAAAATATTTTGAAGAAACAATGTATATTATATTTATTTTGAACTTATCAAATAGTTCACAAGGTTACACTCTCACTTATTATTTTGGTTTTTGACAGCGGCGGCGGTGGTTCGGATAATTGACGTTCGAATAATCGACGCTCTACTATATTAGAAAACGTTTAATTTTTTTCCTTAAAGGAGTCTAATTTTATCTTGACTTGATTTACCCTCATTGAAAACCAGGTTTGTGTAGTCGGAGTCGTAGAGTTGGTGGGATTTTTTTTTTCGTGGAGTCGGCATAGGTTAAACTGTCCGGACTCTGACTAGTAAGAAACTGTATTTGGAGTCGGAAGTTGGCGTTGGAAGTCAGGTGACTAAAATTTCCAGAGCCGAAGTCGGAAAATTCTTTTGGCCCACTTCACAACCCTGGTGAGAACCTTTGATTATTTTTTTGCAATTCTGCATACCTTTTTATCCTCGCGTTGATGCTGGGAGTATGTGAGAAGATCTTAGAAAGAACAGGGATATTGCCATCTCGGGCATTCCGTAAGAGGCGGACTCAATTCAGCAGGTCTGCGTGTGGCTGGCACACTCATCATGTAAAATAGATTGTTAGAAAAATGGATCGCCTCAGATTTGATGAATGCGATGGGGCAGGTTTCCTGCTAGCGGACATTGTTGTATCCAGATGCTTGATAATAGTTCTCAGAAAGCGGCATGTGTGTGGGTGACTAGGTTGTATTACTTGCGCTCCTACTAGAGAAATAATATCCATCATTTGTTAAACCAGTAGTTCTTGACGTGGGTCATATCCCCCCCCCCTCCCCCCAGGGGCCCGTGCCATATTTCTAGGGGGCTACAGTAAGACGGTAAAGTACCGTTTTCCAGCTAACAGCAACTATGAGGGGGACCATAGAGGTAAATGAGACTCAGAAGGAGGCTATGAGCTAACAAATGTTGAGAACCATTGTGTTAGACAACAGCGCAAAAGATAGATATTTTATTTGTTCATCTCTGGCAGTGTTTCTTAACCTTACAGAGATCCCACACCCCTTCACAGCATCTTAAGAAGCCTCAAACCCATTCACAGCATCTTAAGAAGCCTCGCACCCCTTTACAGCACCTTAAGAAGCCACACACTCCTTCACAGCATCTTAAGAAGCCTCACACCCATTCATAGCATCTTAAGAAGCCTCACACCCCTTTATCTTCTAGCTCGCAAAAAAAAAAAGAAAAGCCAGAAATGCTAAAAAGAGATACAAGTATTTCTTTGAGAAAATGTTATTTACAAAATGTGAAAAGGTTCGGAAGTTGCTTTACGTTGTCAATGTTCTATTTTGTACAAATACATCTGAGTTGTGTGTATTCTATACTACTGGACAAAAGTTAAGGGCCGCCATTCAGTTTAGACAAGGTTTATATAATTCTTCCTGAGCAGGGTCTATTTTCCAAAAGTCCGGTAGCTTGAAATCTCTCAAGAAGTCTCTGAATGGTAGAGTGGGACACTGCTAAACGTCTTGCAACATGACGAACAGATTGACCATCCTGAATCCATGAAATGGCTCGACCACGGTCTACAGTGCTGAGACTTCTCCTTGGTGGCATGGCTAATGCAGTGATCATTTCGACCACTTGTCATACTGATTTATTGCATACCAACGGTGAACACTCTTTACCGATGATCATTTTCCACGTGCATTCAAATTCAACTCACTTTTTCACCTTTTGAACTAGTGGGGTTTGTTGCAAAAACCACGAGCTTTTGCAGCAACAATGGCAATTTTCACGTGCGGGTTAAAGTGACCCAGTTTTTTTACATTTAAAAAAATTAACCTAGTGCACACAGAAATGTATACACATTTCTCTGAGCTCAGTTTTAATGACATTTTCACTTGTCTTTACAGTTTGCCAATCAATTATATAAACCTTGTCTAAACTGAATGGCGGCCATTAACTTTTGTCCAGTAGTATATATTGTTTATGACGATTTGCGTTCTAAAATATCTGGCATGTCACGCACCCCCGGAAAGTAAGTCTCGCACTCTCTGTGGGTGCATGCACCCTTGGTTTAGAGGCACTGATCTATGGTCATTGGCAACATTGTTTTCATTCTCCTTTGTTGAGGCAGCGAAATTAAAACGTTGCTATCTTCACTGGCAACAGTGCATACTCTTAATAAATCTTGAAGGGAGCTATTACAGCAGGGGTCGACAACCAGTCAGTCCCGTTCTACTGGTAGACCCTAGTGGAGGATATGGTAGATCTTTAGGCGACTTCGAGAAAAAAAACTTTTTTTTTTAAACTAAGGAAATTTCGGACTTGACCTCTCCCGTAGGTATTTAATATCACGGTGTCCCGTGAAGAAAATGTACTTTTTCCGCATTTCCAATTCCCATTTTAGATGGCTACTAAATTATACTAGTGAACTGCATGAGATAGGAACGCCATCTTTTCTCCTGGGATGCCTATTCATGTACTACAATATTACAATTAATATAGTAAATTATTTACTAGCATCATCAACACCTCAAAAATCATATTTTTCAACTTGTGTGTCAAAATAGTCCTATTTAATGGCTCCGAAACATAGATACATACTTACTTACTTAGTCATCCTTCTTCTACCGTGAGGTGTAGAGGTTTGGAGGAGGGAGCGCCATACTATCCGATCGGCTGTCTTCCTTCTGGCCTGGTTCCAATCTAGTTCTCGGTCCTACAGAGACTGTCTGATGTTGTCCTCCCAGCGGACTCTGGGTCATCCTGGAGGTCCGTATTCTTGGCTTTTGGTTTCCCATATTTGTTGTGGTAGCCGACCTTCTTCCATTCTGCAGACAAGGCCAAACCATTGTAGTTGGAGAGTTCTACTTGATTCTGCAGTGGCTTGGTGTTTTGGGCCTTGCTGTATCGTCTGGTTGCGGACCATATCACTTCTCGTTACCCCAACACCTTCCTTGGAGATCTCATTTCTGAGGTTTGGAGCTGGCTTTTGTGGGTTGTATCATTGCCCATCACACGCATCGAAACATAGATAAGAAGATAGACAACAACCAAGAAGGCATTCATAAATGAGTGCTTACGTAGAATAGAAGAATTAAAATGATAAGATAAGAATACCAATGTGTAACTGATGACGAGATTCATATAAGTACCACTGGAACAAGAGATGAGAACACTAATGTTGGCTAGGTGACTTATTAAGAAAGAAGGCTGAAAGAATTTAAATGCAGCCTTTCTTTTTTTTCTGAAACCCCCAGGGTAAAAAAAGGTGGGGGAATTTTTTTTAAATACGGTAAGAATAGAAATGCAGACAGACATAAATGTGATAAAAAAAGAAATGAAAAGACAGAACCGAAGGTGCAGAACTGGAGTATTTGTCATGAATTTGTTGATGACTTATCCTTCTTGGGTAACTGAAGGGATATGAATGTGTTTGCTGTGCTGTCTGTGCGGGACGTGTTCTATCATTCGTCCTGATGGTACTGTTGTTAATGCTTGCTCGTTTTTCTTCTTCTTTTTCTGCTTTCTTTCGTTCCCGAAGAAGCATATGCCTTCAACAAACGTATGTCGACTCTTCCTAACCCCGTGCCATCAGTTCAAAGTCTTTCCGAGTAATCTTCATCACCTTCATGCCCAACTCCATTTCTCTTCTCCATGTGTTCTTTGGTCTTCCTCGGTCCATGTGATCCCAGAACAAAGACTGGCTGTCAGTCTCGTAAAGGGCGACGAGGGAGGATTGGGACTTGGAGTCCTTACCCCATCCTATAGAAATTTAACCACAAAAAACTTCAACAAACACAAAAAAACAAAACTTGCCTGTTTTACCCGGTAATTTTTACTGGATATTTTCAGGATCCTCAAATGTGAATTATATGGAAACAACATGCACTGTCCCAAATACCGTGTACGACGCCTAACTTTTACACTAAAGTACAAATAAGAAAATTAAAGAAACCAAAAGTGAATGGACCTAGTGCAATTATAAACAATTCGATTATGCGTAAAAATCCCACTCCAGCTGAGATGACTAATCTGCCACATCATGTTCGTGTCAGCGCTCACGCAATGCTTCCTACAGTACACAACAACTTTGAAAATATCTAGTCTTCATTGTGACACAATCTACAATTTTTCTACAGACAGTGGAATCCTTTCGTGAGAACTTAAATAGCTTCTCTTTTAAGACGTTTTGTCGGAGGATTTAAAGGGTTTCGGCTTTCGGAGAATAATAGGCCGGAGACAGACAGATGAGGATTTCGATTAAATAGATCATGTTCAGACCAGACAGCTACATTGTGCACTGTTGTTGTATAAAATTGAGCTTACAACGTTATATTGGATTTTGTACTATGAAAAAGTCTTCAGCAGTTCAGACAGACAAAAACGTTGGAAACTGAAGAAGCATTAAGATCGATGTACTAATATGGAAAACATGTGAAGATATGAAATGCAGAATTCTTCATTAAGGCAATATATAGAACCGCTTGAGATAAGAAGTGGAGGGTGGGAGGGATGCTTCTTGTAACCATTTCTTTTGTTACTGGATGTATGTTAGAGTATGCAAAAAAAAAAAAAAAAAAAAAAAAAGCGACATCATGCAGTGTAAATGGACTTTAGTACTCTGACAGAACAGCGCGACAACCTAGACTTTGTCAATGACCTGGCACTTTTGTCCGATGATCGTAATTATAATCTGATTATGATCAGATGATGGCAATGATAAAGATGAGGGATTTCAATTTTTTCACCGAACTTCTTTGAACGTCCCCTGAGAATTGAATTATTTCAACTACAACAAAAACTAGAAAAGGCTGCTAGCTGTAGGTAGGATACACATTGCAAAAACCTTATGATAACATTACAAGGCAATCTTTGTTCTGCAATCCCCTAGGTACGGCGGGTAAAGGGAGACCACAAACAGAAAACACATGGAAAAGAAATCTGAAGATAGAAATGACACGGATACAAGAGATATTAAAGACTTTGAGCTGATGATACAGGACAAAGGGGTGTGGTATGAAGTTGTTTAAAACGTATGCTCCTTAAGGAATTGAAGGGAATCGAACTGAATGAACAGCATACACGTAATGTTTTCTTTGTGTTGATTTCCTTTCTTCTCTGTTCTGTACTCCCTGACCTTATCCAAACATTCGAAACTAAAGAATGCAAGATCCCAGAAAGGTCTTATGGGAACTGTAAGGGCAACCAATCATTGCCGTCGGGTTAGTCTCTGCGGACTATTGTTATAACTTGAATTATTTCCAGTAACTTTTATATTCACTGTGTGATAAATTGAAAGTGGCAACTAGTGTGATCAAGCGATTTCTTTTAATTACGGAGGAAAGGAGCACAATAGATCCTTATGTATGCAAAAAAATTTGCACTTAATATAATCCCAGATGGGGCAGATTTTCGAATCACTATCTTGGGTGTAATCCCAGACGAAGTAGATTTTTTTCAAATAGCTATCTTGCGGTCGAAGGGTAGTACGTCCGAATAAGGAGCGGTATTATGCGAGAACTGATGACAAAAACATGTTATTTTGGTCTGGGCAAGTCGACGACCCGAGAAGTGGATAAAATGTCTAAGACAGAACATGAACTATATGGCTTGGACACGGCTCCTTGGGGAGTTGTCGAAGATGGACTTTTTTCAGGATATTTTCAAATCAGTGATTCGATTCTCAAGTGGACTGTCCAGCAGCCGATCGCCAGGCCCACTTGATATACATGCCAACAACATCGGGCTTAAGCAGGTTCCAGAGAGTTCAAATACCTAGGAAGCATTTTTACTGAAAATGGAATACTTGAAAGAGAAAGTGAAACAAAATGTCAAACAACTAGTGCAGTGAGTTCCAACTGTCACTACAGCTCAAACATCAGAATGTCAGTACGGAATCTAAACGATAGCTGATAAATAGTATAATCTTACCAACTCTTTACTTACTTACTTACTTGGTCGTTCCTCTTCTACAGTGAGGTGTAGAGGTTTGGAAGAGAGAGCGCCATACTACCCTATCGGTTGTCTTCCTCCTGGCCTGGTTCCATTCTAGTCCTCGGTCCTTCAAAGATTGTCTAATGTTGTCCTCCCAGCGGACTCTTAGTTTCCCATGCTTGTCAGGGTAGCCCAGGGGTCAAGGAACAGGGGTAAATTACCCCAAATGGGGTAAAAATGAAAATGTTGGGGGTAATAAAGGCTTTAAAAAAGACAAATAAAAGTATTGTGAGGTCATCGAACCCATTCGCTTATTAATTGGTAACTTTCCAGAGCTTGATTCACATACTGTCAGTTGAGTTGTAAATCCCTTCAACTGTCAACTTGCTGATGGGCCTTAAAAGCCTGAATGACTGGCGGAGGCATTTCTTGAACTTCGCCCCAACAGTGATACACACATGGAATTTCAGAACAAGACAGATCTCTCATCTTTTTGGATGTCAAAAACTGCAAAGGCTTTTAAAATTGCACATGTAGAAGCGACAAAAAATGCTGCTGCCTTTTGCAACAACCAACCTTTGTGAACAAGGATTTTCTACCGTTATGAACTTGAAAACCAAATACAGAAATCGGTTGGACCCCGAAGACAGCATCCAAGTTGCTCTGACATCAAAAAGCCCAGATATGGATGTTGTTTTATCAAATCTGAAACAGCACCATTTTTCCAAAACATGAAGTAGAGATGTTTTGAATGAAATTCTTCAGTTCTTCAATCCTTTTTATTAATTTTGTATGTGTGCTGTTCTTATGACAGCATGTGTGGCTTTTTAAATCTTTTATTAATTCTTGACTTTGAGAGCAGTTTATTCTTCATTTTAAGAGCAATTAGCTTGTTTTTGTTTACTTTAAAGTCAGGGCGGTAATATCATTTAACACAAATAGATTTTGGGTAATACCCAAAAAAGTAGCCCGACCCCTGCGGTAGCCGATCTTCTCCCATTCTGCAGACATGGCCAAACCATCTTAGTTGTGACTGTTCTACTTGGGTGTGCATGGGTTGGACTTTTAGGCCTTGACGTACCGTCTGGTTGCGGACCATGTCTCTTCTTGTTACTTCAATCACCTTCCTCAGATAACTCATTTTTGAGGTTTGGATCTGGCTTTTGTGGGTTGTAGTCTCCGTGTAGTCTCTCTTTACTATCAGTGTCAAAGATGGCCCCTGCTTCAGGCACAAGACAGAAAAATCATATCATGTGAGATTGAGTTGTTTACGAAAAAGCCGTTAATGTTACCAGGAGAGATAAAATGAAGAATGATGTCATCAGAGAAATAGTAGGAACTTAATCCTGCATCAAGTATATAGAAATACAGAAAATTTTGTGGTTTGGCCACCTCATGAGAATGGAGCCCGATAAATTAAAATGTACGCGTCTACAACAATAGAAGATCTTATTTCAGGGCACGGGGACGACCAAAGAGGCAGAGGGATAGACAATATAACAATAATGCGTGAATATTTTCATTGAAGAATTGCTTCATTTTTTGTCCTTGAAGATATAAATAAGGTAGTTCCATAGCAGATACAGCCGTAGGGGAGTGAAGTGTTAGAGACTTCACCGTACTAGGTCCAGCATGGAGAGGTGGGGGTGACCAGTTCTCTTCCTCGTTGCCTTTTCCTTCCCTATATCGTGCAACGTCAGGTACCCATTTACAGCTGGGTAGACTGAAGCGTGTTGATACCGTGAATCGAACCTGGCATCTTTGCCGCGAGAGATCAGCGCTCTAACCACTCTGCCAATCGAACGCTTCTTTAAGATATAGAGAACTTTAAATATATTTTTAGTTGTTTGCGAATATTTTTTTGTCGTGTGAGCTGACAAAAGTGAAAGTGTGTCTCCATTATATTTGTCTGGTGTGGTTTATTTTTATAAATAAAACTGTTGTTACGTTATTTGCATTTACCTTCGGGGTTGGATTTTGAGGAGTCAGGATGAGAACATGACAGGGGCTGTTAAAAAAAAAACAACAAAAAAACAGAGAGGATGGAAAAGAGAAATCCCTAAATTGTTGGAAGCTGCAAAAAAGAAAGACCAGAAATAATAAAAGCATGCACCGCACGGCGTGATTACTCAGCCGTGTGTAAATGGGCGCAAGATATGCTGGATCAATCAAAATTTGTAGTGCCTAGTTGGCAGAAATGATAGTTACGATTCGCTCCCGTAGCTACGCGGTGGTGTCTTTTGGAAGGTCCTGGGTTCGATTCCCGGTAAGCCTATCACTTCTGTTGTTTATCTGTCGTCTAATCTTCTACTTCTTCATTTCTCACAAGTGCCTGAAACATACCTTTGTGAATTATTTATTTATTGATTAATCAGCTAGACCGAGAGTTTAAAAAAGTACCTGTTATAAGAAATGCTAAGATATCTTCTTTCGCTCCATTTGTTGCTTCATTTGGTTTGGTTTGGTTTGGTTTTAAGGACTATCTTTATTGCCCACGGACAACTCCATCAGTGTTCTGATCTGCTCCATTAGATCACACAAAGAGGATCTCAGCCCAGTGCACGAACTCCGTAGCATCGGCGAGAATCCCTTTGTGTGTATGTAGGAATCACAAATTCAATAAATATTTTTGTGGTAGGCTGTGACAGAATAACTTCAAACGTCACATTTACATGTGCCATCCTATAATTCATTCTGTGCTCTTCACTTTAGTTGTTCACACCTCTGGCCGTATTTGGTATTTTCGATTCATTGTTTACACTCCCTTCCCTCCATTCTTGTTATGTCGGGACTTCAGCGACCATCTTTTGCTGATTAGAGTAATCAATCCCTTTCGTTTGAACCCCATATTGACACATGGGATCGGTAGAGAGAAGTGTGGTTTACTAATTGTAACACATTTTCCTACCAGACCAGACGGTGCAGGGAAGCGACCGGACTAGTGAGTAAACTACCTTAAGACGACTACGTCGATTATCTCTGATAATAGCTCTGTCTGACCAGTTTGTTGATTGTTGGCTAAGACCGGATAAATGTCATAATCGTAGCCGAACAAGACTTGTCAGAAGAATAATGATCCATATTGAAAGAGATAATCTATCAGATATTACGAAGTCGTGAATGTGGACATGATCAATAATAGACGGAAGCTGGCATACCATATATGATGATTGTAAACAACACATTTAGTTGTGCGTTTGTTACGCAGGAAGTTTTTCGTGAGAGAAAGGTAAATATACGCATCTTGCATGCTATTGGCTTGGCATTTGAAATGTAAAAATACAACATTCCTGATTGGAGCCTAGTCATATATTAGCAGCCTGGATGTGGGCCTGTCGTGCTTAGATAGGTTTTAAAGTTATGTAAGGTCCCGCCTGAGTATAGGAGCTGGCGATAGTACGTGAGAAGTAAAGGTGTAAGAAATAGAGTTTCACGAGTGAATAGTTTGAGGAAAAGATCTGTCTCTGGACTGAGTAGTTTCTCTAGTCCAGCCTATCTATACGACTATAATTTAGTATAAGACAATCTTGCACCTCCTTATAGGTAGAAATATAAGTTACACTAAACACACACACACAAACAGCTATGCGACAACAAGACACAAACGTGAAAAAACTATGGTTAAATGGGTATGGGTCTGACCAACACACAGATTTTAGTTTTTTGTTGTTTATTATCATTAAACTTTACAACATCGAATATCTAAAAGAGAAAGATCAAATACATCAGAATTACATGCATAGAAAAATAACAGATACCTATGCCCTCCCCTCATTGAGAAGAAAAGAACTCAACAAGTTAATAACCCCAAAGGTTAAAGGTTAGCACTAGGTTACAGTATAGACAGTAAGGAAAAAAACAGAGTTCCTAATACGTGCTACTCCGTAAAGTAAACAATGTTAAAGCAAAATAACTAATTTGGTGCAAGCTACCGTAACAAGAAAATATTCAATTTCTCTCTCTCACATACATGGCCACGCTCTCGCTCCTTACCTAATCTTGGTGATATTTCCTGGAATATACAGTTATCCTGAATATATTTATCGATATAGATAATGTCAGTGTTCAGTGCCAAATTTGGCCCCAGTCCAGCCTTGACGATAACCTTATAAGGTGGACGCCAAGTTTTGGTGCTGTAATCCTGGATCAATAATGTCACCTCGAATAGTTAATGGTAGAAAAAAATCGAGATCTTGTGTTTACAGCAAAGAATGGGAAATCAAATACTTCTGGTATTTGGACACAGCTAGTTGCTAAAAATTGTTACTGATGATGGTAACTGATTGGTTGGTAAATCCTATCGGCTGGCTCTGTGGTGAGTGCCGATTTTGAAACAGCGCAACTGTCTGAATAAATCTGGTGCTGCGTCTGTCAAAAGTTAGATGTTGGTATTATTTCATATACCACTCCTGCGGGCTGATAAATTGGACAAAAAATATCTGGAAATTGATAGTCCAGTTAAACTTAATAGATAAATGTTTTATTTGTCTTTTAGCCAGTCCTGTTCAGAACATGGACTTGGGACTCGTAAGCCATGAAGAAGACAGCATAAACCCAATCAGTAACTAGAGACAATAATAAAGAAATAAAAAACCGCTGGCCGCATTGTCAGGTCTGCGAGAAATAAACAAGACATTATGAAAAAGAAACGCAACTATTCTATAAGTACACGGACGGGAACGAGACGATCTCTTTCCCTCTCCAGCAGTCCTGCTTAAAGTTAAAAGGCACACGGTGACTTTATTTACAACTATACGGTCAGCTTTTTGCTCGTGCTGCGCTTTCAGGTTCGGATCAAGGTATGCACCTTCCTGCCCCTTCTGAAATCCCCACAAAATGCTATTAACACACTCCCACAATGGTTCTAGATTAACGAGCTTAGATTATCCAATATTCTGAGCGACAACTGATCAGTGAGTTTAAGGAACCACTGTTTATATCTATTAATTGGCTCTCAGATCCTTAATGGTGTTAATTTCGCATTAACGTGCGAACTATTAGAATTGAGAAACTGTGGACCAGATGAAAAGTCCTCTGAGCCCTCCACCGTTTCTCTCGTCGAGCGCTGCTTGGCCGACATCAAAAGACCCTCGTCCCGATAACGGGGTTTCTTTCAAAATCGCTCGCGTCTCGAGATGCAATGTTTATCGGCGTCAGAGATTTCTCCCTGAGTACGAACATCAAAGGGTTATTTGTTTATCCCACGTGCGATCCGCCCGATGTCCGATGATTGACAGATCAGCTCGCGTGAGAAACTTAGGTAAACAAATCAGAGCTCGCTGCCTGTTATGCTGGCAGGTCTCTGAAGTTGATAATATGTCTGTTTGTTTACATCTCAAGAAAAAGAGGCGTGGATTAAAAGTGAGTAATCGCAGGGTGTTAATGCATGGCTTGCTAGCGAATTATAAAACTACGCCGAGGTCACGAAAGGCTGTCGGATACAGTGGCTATATTTTCATTATACGTCACAGGGCCGAATGGTGCCTTATACTTTAGCGCCTTGTGAGTTTACGTCACTGTAAAATTCAACTCGTCAAGAAGACAGACAGACAAGCCAGAGTAAGGAATAAGATCAGGATTCCCGTTTACAGGACCGAATAACATGTTTGAGTATCTTGTGAATATATCCCAGAAAAACTCTACTTTCATTAATACAGAAAGTCCAGAATTCTAGGAACTTGAACTCTAAGTCATAGTGGGATCCTATTTGCAAATAACACCAAACACCACGTATAAGAGGCATCTTAATCAAGCTGTCTTAACTATTTCTCTGAGCCAGTAATCAGTCTGTATTCCTAAAGAAATTTTGGTCAGTGGTACGATTTTGTGGTACTATCTGTGGAAAAAGTGAGTGGTATAAGTGGCCTACAGTCAGAGCTAGGCACCTACAGGAGACGGGTCTTAACAGACGCTGGACCATCATGAATTTTGGTAGATATATCTTGTAGGGATATTTCTCCTCTTGCTTTATCCTGTTGTCACGGATTTGAATGCTAATTATATTTTACCAACACGTCCCATTTTACTTATCTTTTAATGTTCTGATTTCCTCGATTTTTGTGCACTTTCAGTTTTCCTTTCTTCCAGATTTTACCTACGCAGACCATTATTCCCCTCTCAGACCCCACCCGCGGTTTTATTTCGTTCTGGCTTTCATTATAAATTCAACACTTGGTCAGTAGTGGTCAGTACAATAATATTACGTTAGCTGCAATGAAAATATTACCTGTGTTGTCTGACTAGGGGAAACGCGTGTGGCTTGTAACAGGTTTGATCTCCAGCGAGAAATAGTTCTTTGAAGCGAATCGCTAGCCTACTACAGTCGGTAGCGGGAGCAAAGGGGAGACAAAACTCACGTCCGTGCTGAGATTTTTGTTGTGACCCTTGAGCGCTCACAGAATAATATTATGTCATATGTAGGAAATTTTCTCGCGGTTGTTGTCTCTGATGTAGTCTCTAGAAATAACTTTTGTCTTACTCATGATTACGTTATACGCAGTACATCCGTGGGAACACGCGATGGCGTTTGGCATCTCTGGTAGACTATAAATATAGATAGGTTTACTAAGTCAAGCACACTCGTAAATTTTTCCTGCCCGTAGATGACCAAATGAGACATGCAGATGTTAGCACAACAGAACTAGATTATGTTGCCTATTCTCGTCATCTCGGGGTAAGTAGATATCTTTTATAATATACATATTCATGTTAGCTTTTATATATACCTGATAGGAGTGTGACTTGAATTATTTTAGGTGATTTCTCCCGGTAATTAGTTCAGTGATAATGTAGCGCCGTCTACCGCCTTAGTTAACGGGTGCTTAAGCAGTAGATGTCTCCCGGTGTTATTGTTTACAACAGGTTAATGGTAAACTTACGATAACAGATACTTACTAAGCGAAAGAATCTCACAGTCCGTTCAGTGCTTACCAGTGGGTTAAGAGTAGGCTAAAGCTGT
Organism: Oreohelix idahoensis; assembly: GCA_024509875.1. Taxonomy (NCBI): domain Eukaryota; kingdom Metazoa; phylum Mollusca; class Gastropoda; order Stylommatophora; family Oreohelicidae; genus Oreohelix; species Oreohelix idahoensis. Next base: position 236,507 of record JAMPIV010016934.1, read on the forward strand.
CATTACTTTAAGGAAATGTCAATGGTGTAAGTTATTCACTTAAAACTGAATAGTGATGTGCGGGCACTATAACACTGAATTATAAGAGGTAGTCACTTATTACTTTCTGATAGAAACTTCTAGTGGTTGTGTGGATTAATATATTCCTACTTGTATAGTTAGACACCAGTTCAGAACTTTCACGGCAATCCAGAAAGCAGCCAAATGCCAGAGATATAATTATACCTTATGTTTAAGTCACAGCTGTATTATTATAGCAATAACATTGCATTTTCCATGTATTCAATTTTGGGAGTGTGTCGTGGAATATTCTAATCCACATATATAAATTAAAAGGTAAATATGAAGCCTAACAAATAAATTTAATAAAAGGAAGAAGAATGGTAAAGAACAGTGCTGTCACAATGGCAGTACTCGAAATCCCCTTTGTTTTATGCTTCGTCTGCAAATTGGAACGTTTCCACGTTAAATATAAGCCACTGCATAAATACAAGCGTTTCCAAAACACATTAAAACGGGTATTGCATTTCTAAGAAAAACATTGAGAGGCACACTGCGTAATGACCTAAATTAAGCCTAACATTAATTATACTACGTTACAAAAACGAACGAACAGATGGACTCAAATAGAAAGAAGGGAGGGCTGAAAATCAGGAACGCATGCAACACGAAACACGTGTCTCGCTATTAATGCCACCCCCAACAAGCGTAACGCGATATACAATTACTACTATCACGCGTGTAAGGCCACATGCACTAACTTTTTTTCAGACGGACAGTGATAAAAACACTAACCTTCCCAGAGTTAGGTTTTTAAAATCCTGGAAAACGCTTATTAGAAAAGATAACATTAGATGGGTTTACGTTTGAAAACATTACAGTACCCAGACAGCACATCTTCGAAACAGGAGGTAGAAGAAATTGCATATTTTGAACGCAGCCACTTAGCTCTTTTAAATTTGTATATTTGGGTTCCTTAGGGCTTGCTGACAAAGAATATGTAAAACGTTACGCAAATAGTCTAGGAATTAATAAATTATAACCAAAATAAAATAGTGGGGATGCCTGACAGCATGAAATCATTTCTGCTCATAAAATTTTTTATAACGTGTTTGAAAAAAAAACCTTACGTTACGGAAATAGCCTACCATGTTAACTCCTAATTGATTGGAGCGCAACAAATATAAGACTAAACCCGATTGGTCGGGCTATAAATACTATCTTGCGTTGTTATGGGAAACGAATAGAAGGGGTACTTTTTTGAAAAGATGTGGAGACGTGGTTTCATTGGGTAGAGCTGCGAATATACTTGATTCAGATCGTCTGTTCATTGCCACATCTTGTAATAAACCTACTAAGAAGCAGTACGTTGAGCACCAGTGTATATTTTATATAAAATAAAGCCTGGAACACCGGCAGATCGGAGTTGTGCTATATCCATTGCCAGTCAACGAAACTGTTTATTATTCTATGAATTGTGGGACTGTGGTCTTAACGTTATTGAGCAGCACCTGGTCAGAGCTTTGCTGAATCCAGAGTCGGACAGCATACTCCTTGGTCCATTTAGCTATCAGTGAGGTGTCTCCAGAGCCCAGGGGAGAAATCGAGCAGAGGAGTCTTTTCCTGCCGCCATCACGCAAGATAAGCTGATGTGGCCAGCTGAGCTCAACATTATGTACCCCCATCTTAAAATGACAGTGTAAAATATAATTAAGAGGGGAATTTAATTGTTTTAATATCAGGAACTGAGAACATCTCCAATACTAGTTCCAATAAAGACAAACTATTGAAGTCATGATGACAAATACCAACAGAGCTTGAACAAAACAAAACCAGTATTACCTCATATTACTACTACACAACTGACACACATAGGATACTTTTAATAATATATGTCACTACAATATTCATATTGATAAATTCTGTACATATAACTTGTAATTAAAATTGATTGTGATTCCTGGTTCCCTTTGTATTTGAATCAGGACACATATACCTTCATGACAGCACTGAATACATATTGTTATTTGAAAAGTTATCAGTGACTCCTTTAAGATATCCTCGTAGAGTGTTTTATGTATGTGAGTGTCACAGTGTTGTCAAGTGTAGTGGAATAAATTAAATTGTTTATCTGTCTGTTGTTGTTTTGACTTACACTTCATCATACACATACCCTAGACATATAACGTAGTCATCACACTATTCCAGAATAATTCTGACTGAGGTATACATATGTGGCAGAAAGTAAGGTTATATATAATACACTACTCTTATTAGATATATATACCTTCACAGCTGATCTCAGTCAGTACACTAAGTCCCCTATAAATATTTATAACATCCCACTTCACCACATATATTGGGGTCTCGCTCTTGGGATTTTGAATCTTTACCTATTAAAAATAGTGGGGGTAATTCACTTCAGGGAATATAAGAATTAAAAGGTATCCTTGGGTGGAATTAAATAAGGTTGAGCTCACGGTGCCTGTGTTGTCCATTAGATATATATTTAGAGATTGAATTGTTGGTTAGACATTGTATAAATTTACCTGATAGACAATGGCGGACCTGGCCAAATTTCGATCTGCTGCTGTTCAGACTGCAAAAGAGTTAGGATTAGATGGGCAAGTTATGGTTGCCTATGTCACTACGGAATGTGACAAATTTATTGAACGCGAAGAAAGAAGGTTTGAAGAGGAAAGAAAGTTAGAGGCTGAAAAAGAAATTAAGAGGTTGCAGATTGAGGCTGAGGCTAAGAGGCTGCAGAAAGACAAGAGAAGAAATTAGCTGCAGAAAGAGAAGAGAAGAAATTAGCTGCAGAAAGAGAAGAGAAGAAATTAGCTGCAGAAAGAGAAGAGAAGAGATTAGCTGCAGAAAGGGAAGCAGAAAAGGAGGAGAAGAGATTACAAAGGGAACATGAGTTAAGACTAAGGGAGTTTGAGTTTCAGGGCCATTCTCCTGAAAATGGTGCCAGTCCCTTTGCCTCTGATGCCACTGCTAGCCAAGGAGCCTCAACCTCAGCTATGAATTTTCATTTAGATCATTTTGTTGAGAAAGACGATGATATAGAGAGCTATCTAAATAGGTATCAACTATTAGCTACCACATATGGGTTAGAGAGAGAAAGGTGGAGCTTAAAGTTATCTCATGGACTTCGTGGGGCAGCTTATGAAGTTTTTGCAAAAATGAGCAGAGGTGATCAGGAAAATTATGACATGCTAAAGCAGGCTCTTTTGTTAAGATATGAAAAGAATGCAGAATTTTATAGGAAAAAATTTAGGAATGCTAAACTACTGTCAGGTGAAACCTATCACCAGTTCTCTGCACGAATAGAGACATACTTGGAGAAATGGACTTCTCTGGGGAAAACCCAAGACCTTAAGGAAATGATCCTTATAGAGCAATTAAGAGAGTCCATGGCTCCAGACCTGAGAAAGTTTCTCATGGAACAAGGTGCAGAGAGGCTGGGTGAGTTGCTAAATGTTGCTGAAAGGTATCAAGCCGCTCAAGCAGAGGTAACAAGTAATAAAAAGAAACAGGTGGACAACTTTAGGGCACCACAGAACTTTAATAAATTTGATCCTAGGGATCAAAACAAAGGTAAGCACCAATTTGATAGGCCACGGTATGAAAATAAAAATAAATTCCCACAATTCGATGAAAGGAAATATGATGAAAGAAAATCTTTCAACCAAGGAAAAAGGTGGTGTAAGAATTGTCAGATGGACAATCATGACACTGACCGTTGCAGAAGGAAACCTGTGTATATGGCAACCCTTCAAGTCAGGTCGACCTCAAGACAGGAGGAGGATATTATGTTGGATACCACTCCAGAAGAGATGAGGAAGGCACAGGCTGGGGATAAAACACTCAAGCCTTGTTTCAGGAAATTGTCAACTTGTCATACAACTCCAGGCAAGGGAGATTTTTACATGAAAAACAAGTTGATGTATAGGAAGACTGGAGCTAGATCCAAAGGTCAGGGACAGCTGGTACTTCCTAAAAGATATAGGGCAGACTTAATAAGGAGCCTACATGTGAAACCAGATGGGGACCATGAGAAAATAGGTACCATCATTCAAAAGGTGGCTCACAATTATTATTGGCCCAAAGCAAGATGGGACATTGAGAATTTTGTAGAAAGGTGTATGTTAAACTCATACTGGCCAGTAGTTGTTAAATCACGTTTTATTTGTTAAATGCCGTGAATGTCCACCAGTTGATAAATGTAGTTGTTGGGACTGGTGTAGTAAAGTGTAACGATTGTCAACTCATTAAACCCAGCACAGTTTTGGTCATACAGGTCATCTTGTCCTGGAACGTGATGAGGCTCCGACAAGAATGTGAGTGTAGACAATGAGTGTGTATATGAATGTCAGAACGCGAATGGTAGAATGATTCGATAGAGTTGACAGGTTGGTAGTACATCACTCATACTCACACTGTTCGAATTCAAGAAGTACTGGAACTACGGTGGTCTTTTTATAACATTTAATGGGACGCACACTTGGACAGTACGTGTATGGTTACAGGAACAAATGTCGACATAGACAGCATAATGTTGATCACAGGAATATCATCTTAAGTTAGCATTCATGCTTGGCAAATATCATAATGGAGCATTCGTAAATAAGCATTCAGGGTTCCATCATGTAAATCATCTGGCTTTACTGACTGGGCACGTCAGACCATAACCAATATATATAGGAAGGCTCCTAGACCTAACCTCGTCTAGCGAATATCCCTTCACGTAAAGTTCAATATATATATTTTCCATAAAGATATAGGAATCCCAGACATGGGTTCTCACATGTAGCAGTGATCTCCTGGTTCATCGAGCGATAGTACAGGCATCCCTTTTTCTCACTCGATAAATACAAAGTATATGGATTTCAACATGGCTGTGCTTCTCTCGTGAGCTTCACTCACTATTGGATACAGACCAAAATTGGTCATTCGTTAAATGTCCTCATTTCTTCATAGCTTCTATCATAGAGGTAATTGAATAATATCATATAATCTAGTGCTGATACATAGGAATGTCATCTTCCTTTGAATAAATATTCTTTTTAAAAGTACCACTGTGCATCTGCTTATCGACAACGATGGCGAAGCCCAAGTTCATAATAAATTGTGGTTTTACCTTTCTATTCGAAATATAACTTTGCCATTCCTTGGCCAAAGAGAATAAACACTGGGGTAAAGTACATACAACATGTCTAAATGACTATCACTGTTCCCCATCTACTTATAGATCACTTTTCGGCGATAAGCCTGCTACAACAAAGTTCGACATCCCGACAGGATGACAGCCATGAATCACATCCCCTGCTAGCGATACTTCCGCTGCATAGCCTTTGACCTTTTCTAGCGACAACCAACATAGTTCGACTTAGAAATGTAAAGATATCCATATATAAGACAGACTCGTCCTACTCATACAAACACTACGTATAAATTCAGGTCATAGATATACTGAAGCAAGAACAATCTATTCCTACCCAGCCAAAGAATAAATCGCAGTAGGCCTAAATTCGTCCGCGGAGCCCGATCGAAGATGACGGAACTCCTTTCAAGGGAAGTAACTCAAAAATGACTTCTCCTTAAGCACTTAAAAAAGGAAATACTTTGTTTACAAAATATTTGCGAACATAATAAGTATATAAATGTATTATATTGCAAGACAGTAAAGATTGCACTTTACAGTGTAGCATAGCACATGAGGGAACACCCACAAGTGGGAACATTGATCAGGACCTGGACACGCCACGGGGCAAAATTAGGCCTGACAATAAAAAGAAATATAAATTTGATAAAGTGGACCAAATGGAATGGGAAGCCCCTTTTCACGGACAAGCTTCACTTAACTGTTTTACAATGGCCACTATGCGGAGAGTGCAAAAAGATGTCTTAACCCAGGATAAGCCGAAAATCCCTCAATCGGACTTAAACAAACTGGAGGAAGAGGATGTAGAGAGGAAATCTCTCATCAAGAATTTTAAGTGGGGAGAAAGCCCCAAAAGAAAAATTGGTAGCGGTCGTTTTGTGAATGAAAATTCTGGGAGGAAAAATCATCACTATAAAGCTTCGAGTGGAAGAGACCATACCGGTGCATGGACAAAGAGGTCCACACAATTAAAGGTCCATATGTAGCTTTGTTAAGAACGTGGACTGATGAAAAGGCAGAGGAAAACATTACATCTTCATACCAATATGTGAATGAGCTGACCACTCGTTTAAAAACTGGCTGGAAACTTGCCAATGAAAATTTGAAACAAGCCAGGAAGAAACATGCTGCCTATTATAACAGGAAGGCGAAAGACAGAGATTTGGCTGTGGGAGAGAAGGTACTGCTTCTTCACCCCGGGAGTCAGAATAAGTTACAGATTGGATGGCAAGGTCCATATACAGTTTTAGAGAAGGTGTCTAGAACAAATTATAAGATAGATAAGAAGGGGAAAGAAAAAATCTATCATGTGAATCTCCTGAAGAAATATTTGGAAAGAGAACATCAGGAAGAGACACACTTGTTGACCTTGTCCATCGCCATGGAGATGAAAAAGGAACCACTTTCATCATTTGAATATCCATTACACCCCTGTGAGACAGCAGCACAGGTGAAAATCAGTACACATTTAACGAAAACTCAGAAAGAGAGAGTGCAACAGGTTCTAAATAATCATGCAGAGGTGTTAACAGACCGACCAGGGCATACAAACCTATTGGAATATGATATGAAACTGATAGACCCCACACCTGTCTGTATGAAACCATATTCGATTCCGTTTGCTAAGGAGAAAGCTTTGAAGGAAGAGGTAGACTATCTGTTGAAGGAAGGAATTATTTCGCACAGTGAATCTTCGTATAGTTCCGGTGTTGTACTCTTAAGGAAGCCCTCTGGAGAACATAGACTCTGTATAGATTACAGGAGACTGAATGCTATTACAGAAGGACAGGTGGATCCATTGCCGGATACAAATCAGCTGTTTGCCAGACTAAAAATAAAGCTAAATATTTCTCAAAAGTGGATCTGAGTAAAGGATACTATCAGATTCCAGTAAAGCCTGAGGTTAGACCATACCTAGCTTTTAGTACCTCAGAAGGACACTATGAGTTTAATAGATTGCCATTTGGATTGAAGAATGCGCCTAGTGTCTTCTCTAGAATGATGAGAAAATTGTTGGATGTAAACATTTCGGAGGAACGTAATGAATCCCTGAGTTGCCTCTTTGATTGAGGATATTCCGAATGTTTCATACAGGATAATAAAAAGATTATGGGATCCACTACGAAAACTCTGCTATCACCAGGTATATGTTATCTTCTCATAACGTACATTTTGAGGGAAATATAATGTTCTCTGGACATGTCATTGTGCAGACTCAGAGAAGAGAAATGGTGAATACGGGTTGCGAAGCAGCATTAAGACAAGCACTCTCACTTGCGGCTGTTCAGTAACATAACCGAAAAATATTATTGGTTGTAGAAGTCTGAGGCAGATTTCATGAGTAGTGCCTACTCTGAATGGACCCAACTACATAAAACCATGATAGCACCACAGCAGAGTAAAGTCAAGTTGACTTACATTTATCTATGTGTATATAGAATAAAGGACTGACATGGGATGTCTGTTTTAAGAGGGGAGATGTCGTGGAATATTCTAATCCACATATATAAATTAAAAGGTAAATATGAAGCCTAACAAATAAATTTAATAAAAGGAAGAAGAATGGTAAAGAACAGTGCTGTCACAATGGCAGTACTCGAAATCCCCTTTGTTTTATGCTTCGTCTGCAAATTGTAACGTTTCCACGTTAAATATAAGCCACTGCATAAATACAAGCGTTTCCAAAACACATTAAAACGGGTATTGCATTTCTAAGAAAAACATTGAGAGGCACACTGCGTAATGACCTAAATTAAGCCTAACATTAATTATACTACGTTACAAAAACGAACGAACAGATGGACTCAAATAGAAAGAAGGGAGGGCTGAAAATCAGGAACGCATGCAACACGAAACACGTGTCTCGCTATTAATGCCACCCCCAACAAGCGTAACGCGATATACAATTACTACTATCACGCGTGTAAGGCCACATGCACTAACTTTTTTTTCAGACGGACAGTGATAAAAACACTAACCTTCCCAGAGTTAGGTTTTAAAATCTTGAAAAACGCTTATTAGAAAAGATAACATTAGATGGGTTTACGTTTGAAAACATTACAGTACCCAGACAGCACATCTTCGAAACAGGAGGTAGAAGAAATTGCATATTTTGAACGCAGCCACTTAGCTCTTTTAAATTTGTATATTTGGGTTCCTTAGGGCTTGCTGACAAAGAATATGTAAAACGTTACGCAAATAGTCTAGGAATTAATAAATTATAACCAAAATAAAATAGTGGGGATGCCTGACAGCATGAAATCATTTCTGCTCATAAAATTTTTTTATAACGTGTTTGAAAAAACCTTACGTTACGGAAATAGCCTACCATGTTAACTCCTAATTGATTGGAGCGCAACAAATATAAGACTAAACCCGATTGGTCGGGCTATAAATACTATCTTGCGTTGTTATGGGAAACGAATAGAAGGGGTACTTTTTTGAAAAGATGTGGAGACGTGGTTTCATTGGGTAGAGCTGCGAATATACTTGATTCAGAGCGTCTGTTCATTGCCACATCTTGTAATAAACCTACTAAGAAGCAGTACGTTGAGCACCAGTGTATATTTTATATAAAATAAAGCCTGGAACACCGGCAGATCGGAGTTGTGCTATATCCATTGCCAGTCAACGAAACTGTTTATTATTCTATGAATTGTGGGACTGTGGTCTTAACGTTATTGAGCAGCACCTGGTCAGAGCTTTGCTGAATCCAGAGTCGGACAGCATACTCCTTGGTCCATTTAGCTATCAGTGAGGTGTCTCCAGAGCCCAGGGGAGAAATCGAGCAGAGGAGTCTTTTCCTGCCGCCATCACGCAAGATAAGCTGATGTGGCCAGCTGAGCTCAACATTATGTACCCCCATCTTAAAATGACAGTGTAAAATATAATTAAGAGGGGAATTTAATTGTTTTAATATCAGGAACTGAGAACATCTCCAATACTAGTTCCAATAAAGACAAACTATTGAAGTCATGATGACAAATACCAACAGAGCTTGAACAAAACAAAACCAGTATTACCTCATATTACTACTACACAACTGACACACATAGGATACTTTTAATAATAAATGTCACTACAATATTCATATTGATAAATTCTGTACATATAACTTGTAATTAAAATTGATTGTGATTCCTGGTTCCCTTTGTATTTGAATCAGGACACATATACCTTCATGACAGCACTGAATACATATTGTTATTTGAAAAGTTATCAGTGACTCCTTTAAGATATCCTCGTAGAGTGTTTTATGTATGTGAGTGTCACAGTGTTGTCAAGTGTAGTGGAATAAATTAAATTGTTTATCTGTCTGTTGTTGTTTTGACTTACACTTCATCATACACATACCCTAGACATATAACGTAGTCATCACACTATTCCAGAATAATTCTGACTGAGGTATACATATGTGGCAGCAAGTAAGGTTATATATAATACATTACTCTTATTAGATATATATACCTTCACAGCTGATCTCAGTCAGTACACTAAGTCCCCCTATAAATATTTATAACATCCCACTTCACCACAGAGTGGTATTACTTTTCCTTTTTTTGTGTATCGACCCCAAGGGGCGCATACCATTTATTATGTAATGTCTAATGCTGTATTTTATGTAAATTCACGTATTGTTGTAAGATGAATCACATATCCACTCAGCTGGGACTACAGGGTTAGGAGTAGATTTTGCTGACAGGTACATGTGTATACAAGATATATTAGCCTATGCGGGCGCATGCTGATAATTGATAGAGTGGAAGTAACAGGAGGGCGACTCACATGGATAAAGACAGCCCGAGACTATCATAGCAATGATTAAAATAAGTATACATCCCATAGTGAGGCATAACTGTTTATTATAACGTTATTGTAATTTTATTGTTTGCTCGATATAAAGGTTGTCTGTTTTGGGTCTCAGTTTCAGGATACCCCACTGCTATCGCAGGATTCCAGTCAGGCGAAGAACGCAACCATTCTCTTCGATCTCGCGGTTTCTGAAAGCGATTAGCACCACGAGTTGTCACCCATATGATAATTAAAGACTTTTTTTAGTGAAGGAGAATCCAAATGTTATATGTAATCAATCATGGTGAAGAAGGTGAGTGTGGTTTGGGACAGTCACTCACAGTAGCGCACACACCAAGTCATGGAATGGTGTAACGTCTGATGATTTTTTTAATCATGGTTTATTACAATTATAACATCACGTAGATCTAGACGAATACAGTTACATCGAAACAGGAATCTTCATAATGTAGTTAACACACCATACGGCCCTTACACATCCTGGCCTACAAAATCTCTACTCCTCACATCAGTGCACAAAGACTGCGTCTACGGCAGTTATATAATAATCATGGCCTACAAAATCTCTACTCCACATCAGTGCACAAAGACTGCATCTACGGCAGTTATATAATAATCATGGCCTACAAAATCTCTACTCCACATCAGTGCACAAATACTGCATCTACGGCAGTTATATAATAATCATGGCCTACAAAATCTCTACTCCACATCAGTGCACAAATACTGCATCTACGGCAGTTATATAATAATCAAGGCCTACAAAATCTCTATACTTCACATCAGTGCACAAATACTGCATCTACGGCAGATATATAATAATCAAGGCCTACAAAATCTCTATACTTCACATCAGTGCACAAATACTGCATCTACGGCAGATATATAATAATCAAGGCCTACAAAATCTCTATACTTCACATCAGTGCACAAATACTGCATCTACGGCAGATATATAATAATCAAGGCCTACAAAATCTCTATACTTCACATCAGTGCACAAATACTGCATCTACGGCAGATATATAATAATCAAGGCCTACAAAATCTCTATACTTCACATCAGTGCACAAATACTGCATCTACGGCAGATATATAATAATCAAGGCCTACAAAATCTCTATACTTCACATCAGTGCACAAATACTGCATCTACGGCAGATATATAATAATCAAGGCCTACAAAATCTCTATACTTCACATCAGTGCACAAATACTGCATCTACGGCAGATATATAATAATCAAGGCCTACAAAATCTCTATAGTTCACATCAGTGCACAAATACTGCATCTACGGCAGATATATAATAATCAAGGCCTACAAAATCTCTATACTTCACATCAGTGCACAAATACTGCATCTACGGCAGATATATAATAATCAAGGCCTACAAAATCTCTATACTTCACATCAGTGCACAAATACCGCATCTACGGCAGATATATAATAATCAAGGCCTACAAAATCTCTATAGCCCTGCGCAGGCATACATTATCCAAAAACCACCTTAGGGCTGACCACCTCAGTCAAAAACCCTGCATAGACTGAACCCACGGGAACACACCCCGTTCACACAGTCACGAGAATCTACTGTTCTCTTAACACTGCTCTCAAAAATCCCTGCGGACACTAGCCGCGAGAGCTATTCACACATCACTCAAAAAACAGTTCAGAAACAGTACATTATGACCAGAGTTCACCTGCTATCTGACATACTGTCTTCCACGAAACTAAGAGGAGATATCTTTAAACAAATCCATACCAATCTGTAAGCAAGTACTCTAACCCAAAATTAACTCTACTCAACACGTATTTCCCAAGATCATTTCCCTTTCATCACATCTGCACTTATCAGTTTGCCACACTCCCAGGGAAAAAAAAATGATTATATCATTTTTTTTTTTGTTGAAAATTAACTCCCAAAAATTTAACGGTCAATGAAGTTATATCAGATACCTCTTAAATTAATTCCCAAAAATTTTAAAAATTTAATGAAGTTCTATCAATTACCTACAAAAATATACCTATGACAAGAGAACATAGCACATCTACAAAAATATCATCAATAAATGTAAGATAACGACTAAATCATCCAACATAATCATTCAAGCATACCAAAATAAAAATTAATCTAATACAAAACCCAAATTAAGTATACATAGTACAAACTAAACAGAAAATAAATTATCATACGAGAAAAGACAAAATATGAAATGGGAATATGATAAGAATCAAATAGAATCATAAGATGACAATGAAGACAACAATTCCATACATGTAAAACAAATAGAACTATAAGAACCAATTACATTATCTAAAGTCACATAATTAACTTAACAATACAAAGAATGAAAGTATAAATAGCGTAACACGAAAAAAGTATACTAGAAGTATGAATGACATCAAAGATGAAACACGGAAGCATAAACAAAATATCAGACAATACTGAAAAGACAACAGAAAAGATGTAAAGAAATGACGAATAGTCAACAAAGAGAGATGACAGTAAAGATGCAAATGTAAAGAAAGTTGGTAACAACACCTAACAATAACTATCCAAATATAACAACGTATTGTAAAATACAAAAATGCTAAAGTATATTTATATACTAACACAAAAAAGAAAGCTTATGACAAGCACAGCATAATAAGTAATTTAACTAAATTATAAACTTATACATAACTAAAAATAAATTACATCAAATATCACCCAAAAAAAAAAAATTATTAACGATAACACACGTTCCGCATTGACGCATAGTCAAGCGCTAACAACCAAAAAATACATCCAAACATCACAACATTTTCAAAGAATTAATGTCACTACATAATAGTAACCTTAACATACAATCTAGCGCTGGCGCAGAAAAAAAATATCACAATGTCCAAAACACATTTTTCAAAAATTTACAATACAAAAAATGTTTCTTCTCTTTAGGTTAAATAAAAATAGTATTTTTATTTCTAAGTAATATGTAGCTATAATTAATAACTAACAATTAAATTAGCTGAGTAACATAAAAATAATCTTATCTTTAAATAGACACACATCAAAACGTGTAAGTTTTTTTTTCTCTTCTTTTTTTAAAAAATATACATCAAAGAAACGTCACATTGGGTAATAAAATGTTAACTACAAACGAAGTTATAAATATATATAAGTGTAATATTATTTATCTTAACTATGTATTATAATCAGATATTTAAATTCTTTAAATGAACAAGAGTATCAGCCGTCGCTGTTAATTCTACCCACTTAATTTAATAGGAAATTTAAGTTAATTCTAGCTGACAAAAAAAATCGAATCGTTTAAATTATCAAATGTCATAATTGAGAAAAAATGGAAACCAAGTTTCAGAATACGTCCTTAACTTCAACGAAAAATCATTAATAATACATACAAGTTATGTTTAAAATTACCTTTCACTAAACAATTAATTCAAATAATCTGTATATAAATATGTTAATTAAACATGGTATCAAATCCATGATGAAAAAACAAAACAAAATTTTAAGTAGTGAATAAACACTCAGGACTATCTATGAAAATGACTATTACATTGTCTCAGTAAATAAGTTTGTGCATAGAAATTATTTAATGCATAATTAAAATACAGTCATATAAGTAACAACCAACAAATAATTATGGCAATCAAATGTTACAAAGATTACATAATATTTCATTAACAACATATAAAGTTCTATACTAAAGAATACAATAACATTCAGTGTTTGTAAACAGAACAAAAAAATAAACAGGACCTTTGAAAAAAACAAACAAAAAAAAATTCCTTCGAGGTCTTGCGAACATCTCATCAACACGCAAGGTGACATCATGACACGGTGGGTTAACGTACTGTCTAGGCTCGCTTGAATGGATAAATGGTACACAGTGATCTACATCTCTCCCAGGTAATGTAAAATTAGAATGGTGATTCCCCTCGCAAAGTCGCTCGCTGTGAGACAATACAAATGAAAATATCTATTTTAATCCATGGTAAGATTATGAGGAAACACGGAAAAGTTCACTACACAATTACCCGAACTCCGTGGTGTAAGGTTGTGGCCCTCCTGCGATGTCAACAACTCTCGTCACATAGCAGACAACATAGACGTCCCAGGGACAACCTGACCTATAATTCACAGTTGTCAGTGCGGTAGGCTGAAAAAAATTTACTACCTTCACAAGACCGAGATGATCTCTCAAACCTATCAGCATGACAAGCAAAAGCATTTAAGAACCTATTACCGTTCCTATTACTCTGATTAATAATAATCTTGCTCTTATGTGGAGCACAGCTAACCTGGTTGCGATCTGTATAATTTCTTTTGAGAGCATTGTTATTTGCTCTATTAACACCGTTGTACTGATTTAAATCCCAGTTACAATAGTTATTCTTAATACTTCTTCCCAGATAACAATGTCCATCAGATAGAACTGACTTTTTAGCAGAAAAATTATTACTAGACTGATGAACTTTCATATAATTACTTCTGCTATAGTTTTCTAAACTTTTAGAATCACAATGTTGAGATCTGTCACATTTTTTCTTGTTTTTGGGAGAAGAAACGTTACCGTAGGATGAACTCCCTTGGTACTTTATAACCTTAGGGTTATGTCTCCTTTCAAAATTATTTTTTTCTTTGCTTGTGGCAATGTGTTTAAAAAATGAGTCACACTGCCTTGACTGGGTATGACTAGAAGGTTTGACAATCTCTTTATTTTTTTTCACAACATTTGTTTCCTTCATGGAACAAGCAGTAGTATGTTTGTTACTTGTAACCAATTTATCAGATCTGTCAATAAATACGCTGTTGGTTTTTAACACACTGACTTGAGATTTAGCACTGTTTCTTTCCTTATCTACAGGACTGGATATTACTGTAGATTTTCCTTTGTTATTCTGCCGCCAGCAATCATTATCATTGGAATCATCTGTATTGCGTGAGAAGTTATATCTCCCACGGAAAGATCTATGTCCACTATTCTTGACCGTAGAATCCGCAAAAAGTGTATAAGGCTGGCTTTTTGCTTTAGTGTTCTGATGATAAGAAACTTTCTGTCTATCATCGTCAACACTGACGGAAGACCACATATTGCTATTCAAGACTACGTCAAGCAGACCATTTATTCTTCTTCTTGCTTCTACAATCTCAAAGTCCTTAAGTGCAATCTGTTCACTTAATTTCTTGTTTAAACTCTCCGCTTTTAAGACCTTGCAGCTTTCCTCTGCTAGCAAATTTTCAATCTTAATCAATTTGTCTTTCTCCACCATTAATTCTTTCACTCTCTCTTTATCAATCCTCTCAATCTCAATATCATGACTATTCGTAAGCCTATCAACCTTCTCTAGGGATATGGTATCCTTTTCTTTAATTTGGCAACCACAAATCTCCGTCTTCTCTTGAACTTTTTGAGTCAGATTTCTAATTTCGCCATTTTTTTTTTCCCAATCTGAGCTTCCATCTCTTTAATTTTGCACAATGCCGAGTCTAATTTTGCTCGAACACAAGCAAGCTCAGAATTAGATTTACATAAATCACCTGTAAGTTTAGTCACTTTTTCCTGCAGCTTATTCACTTCAGTAGTACTTTTTAAGCAACTTTCCCTTAGCTCCTGTGTACTCTGTTTTATGTCTCCTATTTGCTTCTCATCCCTTAACTCTTCTTTCTGGTCACTATGGATGCCGTCGAGCAATAACGTACGTATACTCTTCAATATGTTATCACGTTTTATACTAATATAATTGTCCAAGAACAGACGAAGGTCCAAAACCAATAACCTTGCCAGATCCTCAGCCATACTCACATGAGGAATTGACTGAAATCTCTCATTAGCAAACTCTCTTAGAGATCTCGATGCAGAGACCAAAAACTTGTCCATAACATGTGACTCAAGCTCTGGGCTTTTTAATCTCTGACAATCTGTCCCTTCCTGAAACAGATACTCTAATACAGGTCTCATATCCTCCGGATCTGTATCAGAATCCATTGTGACTTGTTTACTTAGTCAACCATATATGTCTTAATTAAACTTTCATTATACCAAATCAAGTTTAGATCTCAAATATTGTATCATCAATCCCTGTACATCATCACATTCTATAATTAATCGATATAATTATCGACAACAACAACAATAGTTATCAATAGAATAGGATAGTGCAGATTGAGGCTTGTTGACATGGACAGAAGTGGCAACATTTACACACAACAAAAGCACTTAACTGAAGGTAATCCTGACCCTTCCGCCAACACACTGGATATCACAAAGTTCTGACGTTAAAACACTCCACTGCAGAAAAGGTACAAGGACTAGGCACTCTTGTCTTCAAATCCCTGCCACTGTACAGTATGTCCTCAACAATGCATCAGACGACAGGAACCGATCACAGCAACCCCGCAATCACTTGAGGTATACGTGCAGACGAACTCTCCAAAATACTGCACCTATAGTTGAATCTGCATATGGAAAGACTGGAACAAGCACTGTAACAATTATGGCATCAATGTCGCTATCAGATAACAGCTGTTTGATATGGAAACCAACTGATAAAGTCAGTTTAGTTGCTACAACACGCCAAGATATGAGGATGGATATGCGCAGTCAGCTGATACCTGTGTACAGTTGAATTAAGCCACGCCCACACAGAGCCAAACATAACACAGTTCAGTGTTCCCACTTGTAATGACTGGTCCAGAATCTGACCTAATTTACCCTCTTGTTACGCGAATGTAATGTGGGTGTTACGACCCGTTGGTTTGGTCCACCACTGATAATTAAAGGGTTTTTTAGTGAAGGAGAATCCAAATGTTATATGTAATCAATCATGGTGAAGAAGGTGAGTGTGGTTTGGGACAGTCACTCACAGTAGCGCACACACCAAGTCATGGAATGGTGTAACGTCTGATGATTTTTTTAATCATGGTTTATTACAATTATAACATCACGTAGATCTAGACGAATACAGTTACATCGAAACAGGAACCTTCATAATGTAGTTAACACACCATACGGCCCTTACACATCCTGGTCTACAAAATCTCTACTCCTCACATCAGTGCACAAAGACTGCGTCTACGGCAGTTATATAATAATCATGGCCTACAAAATCTCTACTCCACATCAGTGCACAAAGACTGCATCTACGGCAGTTATATAATAATCATGGCCTACAAAATCTCTACTCCACATCAGTGCACAAATACTGCATCTACGGCAGTTATATAATCATCAATGCCTACAAAATCTCTATACTTCACATCAGTGCACAAATACTGCATCTACGGCAGATATATAATAATCAAGGCCTACAAAATCTCTATACTTCACATCAGTGCACAAATACTGCATCTACGGCAGATATATAATAATCAAGGCCTACAAAATCTCTATACTTCACATCAGTGCACAAATAATGCATCTACGGCAGATATATAATAATCAAGGCCTACAAAATCTCTATACTTCACATCAGTGCACAAATACTGCATCTACGGCAGATATATAATAATCAAGGCCTACAAAATCTCTATACTTCACATCAGTGCACAAATACTGCATCTACGGCAGATATATAATAATCAAGGCCTACAAAATCTCTATACTCCACATCAGTGCACAAATACTGCATCTACGGCAGATATATAATAATCAAGGCCTACAAAATCTCTATACTTCACATCAGTGCACAAATACTGCATCTACGGCAGATATATAATAATCAAGGCCTACAAAATCTCTATAGTTCACATCAGTGCACAAATACTGCATCTACGGCAGATATATAATAATCAAGGCCTACAAAATCTCTATACTTCACATCAGTGCACAAATACTGCATCTACGGCAGATATATAATAATCAAGGCCTACAAAATCTCTATACTTCACATCAGTGCACAAATACCGCATCTACGGCAGATATATAATAATCAAGGCCTACAAAATCTCTATAGCCCTGCGCAGGCATACATTATCCAAAAACCACCTTAGGGCTGACCACCTCAGTCAAAAACCCTGCATAGACTGAACCCACGGGAACACACCCCGTTCACACAGTCACGAGAATCTACTGTTCTCTTAACACTGCTCTCAAAAATCCCTGCGGACACTAGCCGCGAGAGCTATTCACACATCACTCAAAAACAGTTCAGAAACAGTATATTATGACCAGAGTTCACCTGCTATCTGACATACTGTCTTCCACGAAACTAAGAGGAGATATCTTTAAACAAATCCATACCAATCTGTAAGCAAGTACTCTAACCCAAAATTAACTCTACTCAACACGTATTTCCCAAGATCATTTCCCTTTCATCACATCTGCACTTATCACCATACCTGAAGTACAACCCTTTATCAACGCCCATCCCTCTAATGGGAAATGAGCTCACGCAGTGCATAATGAGCCAAATCAATTCTGGAGTCGTATTTGGCAGTAGTGGTTTCCTACTCGCCTCTCGATCACCAGTCAAAGCATATTGGCTTCCAGCATATCTATCAGCGCAGCGTCTTCAGTAGAATCGAAAACACCAGATTGTGTGCATAAACCGAGTACTCTGTCACAAATAAAAGTTCAAGCCAGCCAAACCGGATTTAACAACAATACAGCACACGCACAAAATTAAGATTATATCAGATATGTGTGCTTTCTGTGCTTCTCTATGGTGCGGAATGCTGGAGAGTTACAGAGAAGGAAATGTCGAAATTGTCTTCTTTTCACACAACATGCCTAAGAAAAATTCACCGAATCTTTTGGCCGAATACCATCACCAACCAAGATCTGCTTACTCGGAGCAAGCAAGAGGACATGCACACCATCATAGCTGGCAGACGCTGGAGCTGGGTTGGCCATGTCCTCAGAAGAGACCCCGATGCCATCACAAGAACAGCTATGCTTTGGACCCCTGAAGGAAAACGAAAGAGAGGCCGACCAAAAACAACTTGGCGGAGGACTGTGGAGTCTAAGATGCAAAAAATGAACCAGAGTTGAGGCACTGTACGAAGGATGGCCACTGACCGAGCAACGTGGAATCAATTTGTTGTTGCCCTACAAGACGCCACTAAGCGCGATGGCCACTGACTGCTTTGACGGTCGGCGGCTAAGGATCAAAGAAAAAGACGCAGGCCTAGTTTCACGCGCCTGGATAATAGCGCAATGGACCGTTTGTCAAAAATTGACCTCGTCTTGTGTGTGTTTCTGGTCATTCAAAACTCCGCACGTATTAGCGGTCAGCCGAAGATAGACAGAGTAATCTACAACCTATCTCGTTATTAGGGTGTACCCAACGGTGCATGGATAGTGCCTACAGTGTATTTATAGTGAAAATTCATCACCTATAGGAGGATATATATACACAAAGACACTAACTGGAGTTACTGAGTGTGGTTCACCAAAAGCGGAAGGATTAAGAACTTTGTTTATTTATTTTCTCGGTGTTCTACAGGACGGGTTTTTGTGTTGGTGAATTGTTTTGTCCATTGGTGTTTACTTGGATATTTGTTAACGATGTGAATATTGATGCCTTGATTATGTTGTTGTGCTGATATACTTATTTTCATATATTTTCTTCTTCAAGAACCTTAAATAAATTTTACTCATTTATTACCGCGCTGTTCACGACCCTTCATCTATAATTATTATTTCAGCTCTTACTATGGTCTCTATTTGACAAGAGAAAAGAGAGAGAGAGAGAGAGCCGGTGGTGCTTAGACTATATAAGTGTGTTGAGGCTTGGAAAGAGAGATAGCTTTAATGAATCCTCTTCCAGGTTGGTCTAAAGTTCACCCTATTTACACATTATCTGAGTGTAATCTATAATTTTGTCAGTTCACTCTCATGATCGATTTCACTACAATTGTCTAACTCGACAAATACTCTAGCACTTTAACTCAACCACGACACCTTTATTAATGTTATGTGTTTTATGTTATGTATTGTGTGACTGAAGATGAAATGTCTGATTAAAGAATTTATTTTTATTATAGTTCTTTTTGGAGGGTTAAAAATATTGCATATATATAGTAGCTTAGGGATAACATACGTGTTTACTATGATGCCCCTACGGAATATTGTAGCGTTTTTATATTTGTAACATTCTAATTTATTTTCAGTTTTTAAGATTATATTTTTCCACATTTCTTTGTTTGTTTTATATGGTATAGACATGAAATTTACTCCATATATTTTCATATTATTAGTTTGTACTAGCTGCATGTGAAAGTCTGTTTTGTTTGCCCAATGTCCCATGCCCATTATTTGTGATTTTTTAATGTTGATTTTTGAACCGCTTGTTTTGCTAAATTTATCGAAGGTATCTAGGATATTTTTTATTGATAATCTGCTTGAGGGTAAGAAGATTGTGTCATCAGCGTATGCTATTAGTTTCCTTTCACCTATACCTGGTACATGGACGCCTTTAATACTTGTATTTTTCTTGATGCTCTCTAATAAAGGTTCCAACATTAGTACATATAGTAAAAGAGACATTGGGCAACCTTGGCTGACTGATCGAGTGAGAGAAATTGTTTCAGATATATTGTGATTTATCAGCAATTTGCTTTCCGGTGTTTTGTATATGATTTTTATCCAAGATCTGAAATATTGGCCGAAATTATTTTCTTGTAAAGTTTTGTGCAAGAAGGCACGTGAAACCCTATCAAAGGCTTTTTCTTGATATATGGACATTATTGCTGCAGGTGTGCTTTTGTCATGCGTGTATTGAATGATATCCCGAATGAAATGTGTATGTTTGTTTACGTTTCTATTTTTAACTCCACATTGTTGATCCTGATGGATGAGTTTATGCATAAAGGGTTGTAGTTTTAATGTTAGGGCCTTGGCAAGAATTTTGTAATCTGAAGAGAAATTGGTCTGTAATTTTGCATGTATTTCTTGTCTGTGCTTACTTTGTGTATTAAGGTTATGAAGGACTGGTTTAAACTAGCGGGGAGTTCTTCTTTATTAAAAGCTTCATGAAGTGTTTTAAAAAGGAGTGGCCCAAGTAGGTGAAAAAATTTTAAGTAGAATTCCACTGATAGACCGTCAGGACCAGGGGTTTTTTGTTTTTGTAGTGTGTTTAAGGCGAACCGTAGGTTGTTTATTGTGAGAGGCTCATCCATAATGTTTTTCTCGTAGTCATTCAACCGTGAGCTGTAGGCTGGGGAAAATTGTTCTGTTGGTGCGTGTGTAGAGTCCTGCGTATATGATTGCGAATAAAACTCGTGGAAGGCTTTGATTATTTCCGGGGTGGTTGTTAATTCTTTGTCTGCTTTATCAGCAATTTTCTGTATTTGTCTGCTCTTTTGTATGTTTTGTTCTATTGTTAGAAATTGTTTACTCGGTGTCTCTTGTATTGGGACGTATGGTCTGGTTCTTACTTGAGCCCCGTTAAATGTGTATTGGTCATACTTTGATATTTCTTCTTGTAGTGAAAAGATTTGTGAGGCGTTTCTGTCTAAATTTTCGGTTAGGAATAGTGCTTTTTCTAACACCTGTTTTCGTTTTCTAACATTTTTTTGTATGTGAGTTGCAACAGACCGTGTTACTTCTTTAATTGTTCTTTTTAGCAAATCCCAGTATTGTGTCATGTTTTCCGTTGGTGCAGTACTGGTGTAATCTTGAATGAGTTTTGTCATAGTAGTAATATAAAATTCGTTTTGTAATAGAGAATTGTTGAACTTCCAGTAGGGAGATCTTTTCGTAAAGTCTGTCCAATCTCGTAGAACTTCCAAAGGGGCGTGTTCTGTCAATGTATGTTATCTATGTTCCTTTTGTGTATTTTTTCCTGTATGCGTCTGATAAGTCGAGTTCCTCTAAAGTGTTTTGCAGTATGTCTATTTGTTTATGTTCTGTCTTCATTCGGTTGTTTTTTGAGTGTAGTGTTCCTCGTATTCTATCTAATTCATGTAATACTAAGTTAAAGTCTCCTCCCATTATGGCTCGGTTTCCTTTATATCGTTGAGTTACCGTGTCAGACAGTGTTTGGTAGAAGTGTAATTGTTGTGCTCTCACTGCTGGAGCATAAACGTTTATTAAGGTATGTGTATCTGCGTGATCGTTTGAATTTCTTATTTAAATTATTGCAAACCTGTCTTCTCTATCTTCACTTTTATGTGTTATTTCCCATTGATCAGAAGTCTGCAGGATAGCTACTCACGTGTGTGATGTTCCTAGGCTAAAATGTGCGTTTCGTAAACCAAATAGTGTTGTGATGTGGTTCGCACGTGATTCATCGCTAACAAGGGTTTCTTGTAGAAACATAAAATCTGGTTTATATGTTTGTATTAAGGCTACAATTTTATCTGTCTTTTTTGTGAGACCTCTCCCATTGAGCGTCATAGTGGGCTATAGGAAGAAGTAATTGTGTTGTGTTTATTTAAACCTAATTTTCTTGCAACATCGTACAAAACAAAGGTTCGAAAGGATAAGGGCAGGAAAACAAAACATTACCCTCGTGAATTCGATTCAGACACCTAGATGTACACCGATGTATATATATGTAACTGCGCGTGTACTCATAAATATATCTACACAAAGTGAGTGTGACCCCAAAGGCAGTGGTGGTTCCAGGGGTTGTCATTGGGGGTGCTGCACTGTTCATTCATTTAACTCTTTCAGTCCCAAGCAAAAAAGTGGGTTTGGCCCAAGCAAAAATGGCCACCCCAGTGCGTTTTTATTGTTGTTGTTTGGAAATAATTTTTTAAAATGTTCATATGCATAAATAACTTTGTTGTTGTATATGAAACTGAAGGTAATTGGATGTACTTTACTCTTGTGCTACAAGTATAAAAGCTTTCATTGAAAAATGATTAGTTATTCAAGGTAAAATGGAGGATATGCGCTTAAAAAAAATGATTAGTTATTCAAGGTAAAATGGAGGATATGCGCTTTAAAAAATCGCTTTAAAAATCTAAAATAAATATCTCAAAACAGAAACACGTTCACTCTTAAACACGTGCGGTATTTAAAAGAATGTACTTGCAGTCGGAAATGACTTTGTGGGTAGTTATAATTAGAAACAGTCTCAAACAGAGGCACATATACTAAAGGCTTTTTAAAGTCGATTGGGCCAAGCGCGTCTAACCCCTGAGCCTTTATAAAGTCGATTGGGACTTAAAGAGTTAAAATACAATACATAACACTCACAAATTGTGACCACCATGTAAAATATCAACCCAGACACAAATGATTAGTGTCTTATCTCATCTAAAATCTGTCAAGAAGTTCTGAAAAGTTTTTTTAAAAGTTTACTGCAATTTGGAGTAATCCTTGTCAGTCGAAGCAGCTTCCCGAGTCTCAAACCAGGTTACACAGACATGTATGCTGCTATTTCTCGTGTTTAAAATTTTCATTGTAACTTCCCTTTAATTAGAGTTCATTGCATGTAGTAAAGTCCTCTGTGTGACACCCCGCTCAAATTTCCCCGATTCAAAAATCTAGTTAACGTAAATTTCCAACCTATAACACTACTACTATGTTTGAAATTTGTCAAGGGCAAGGTCAACCTAACGCTAAAAATTGGACAAAATAATATGAATTTTCTACTATCACGTTAAAAATCTATAAATAATTTGCATGTTTGACCTTGGTCAGAAGGCCAAAGGCAAATTTACCGCTTGAAAAGTAACTAACGTACTCCTAAAATCTATTAATAGCTACAGTATTTGAAATTGTCTCAATGCCATCGTAAAATTAAACCGCCAAGGTTTGAATTTTCTAACACCCAGTTAAAAAGGTTACTACCCCGAACACACGCGCTCTACCCTTCCCAAATATTTATGAACGAACGCCGTAAAATTTTGGCCACTAACCAACTTGGTACCTCGTCTTGATAGGGGAGAGGGGAGGTGGTAAAATGGAAGCACGCCAAATCGATGTGTTTGAAAAAACTTAGATAATGTATTTCTTTATAATTAAAGAGAGTTTAAATAAAATGGATGTCTTGAATTGTAGCGTTAATATTGTTAAATATAACACCATAAGAATTTCCCTTATAATAAATTCTCTGGCCTTAGAAACATTTTTTAAACTAATATTTTGGTTCAGTGAAAGGAGCAGATAATTACTTAAAAATTACACATATGGAAACGGGGATAAATAATTAAAAGAAACCTACATGGGAAGATAGAGGACAGTTGTCTGTTTAATAATCACTTTCAATAATAAAAATCGCCCCATTAATAACAAAGATATTGTATAAATAAACTTGGGACAGACGAACAGACACACTTCTGAACTGCTCAATTTGATAGCCTTCGGAAAAGTTAAATTTTCCAAAATGCGTTTCTGATTGGTTGATTGTAGTTTAGGAGGGGGCAATAAAATTAACTATCTGCCGGCATAGTCCGCCATTTGAGAAAAACTAAAACCACAGCCAGATTGAGATCAGATGAAAAGCCTTGCTGTTGAATGCCTTTGCCGTCTGGACGATAGCGGTCTGAACTGAACCATTAACCGCCAGTCAATCTTGTGATTGTGTGTTTTGTTCTTTACTTGCGGTAAGATAAATAAGTTTATTGATATTTTATTAGCATGTACAGGCCACACAGATAGTGCACCATAAAATTGTGTTGTTCGACATTGCCTATGGGAAGAGATTACGACAACCAAGTAGGAATGTGCCTAAAGCTGATTTATTGGGAAAGTGAAATAAAATGTTTAAAAATGTTTGAATATTGTCATAAATTATTGCGACTGTAAGTCCAAAAGCTACTAGCAGTTTTCTGCAGAGCATTAGTGTTCAAATAACATATGAAAACCTACATGGGATATTTGTACAAAATATTTAATAGGTCACAAGAAGAACATTGTATACCCCATCTGATTCTATGGAAGAAAAACAATGCTTAAGGGGTCAGTGGCGTTGCAGCCATATGGGAACAGTATGAAAACACTGGAAGAAAAATGGTCAAACAAAAATAGGGTTTGGTGCAATTGGTTGGCACACTTAGCTGACCCTCCTTTTGAATGTATTATTGATAAAATTGTGGAATGATATTATAGATATGATATAAAGAGGGGAACATAACCTTCTTATTTCAGGGTTGAATTGCCAAATTGAAAGGTGACATAACCTCTGAAACTTCAGAACCTGTGGGCACAGAGAGAGCTTCTTATATA
This sequence comes from Oreohelix idahoensis, assembly GCA_024509875.1. Lineage (NCBI taxonomy): Eukaryota > Metazoa > Mollusca > Gastropoda > Stylommatophora > Oreohelicidae > Oreohelix > Oreohelix idahoensis. Next base: position 261,613 of record JAMPIV010016934.1, read on the forward strand.
ACTGCAAGCTTCCTGCCACATCATCATCCAGGGGAACTCTGAAATATTTGTTGTTCTTGAAGATTCTCAAGACACCACCACAGACAGGTTTTAAGATAAGTCCATTAGCATTGGCACTTGAGGACTCATCCTTATCATTCCACTAAAATACAAGAAATTAAAGGGGGGCATGATGACACACACTAACCCTCCAATCATTGACAGAATTCTTATCCAGTGTTAACATATCCCAGTAGGGAGTACAAACATATTGATATTTTGGACTTACTATTTTATGGACCATATTTATTTAAACTTGTACATAAAGAAACATTTCTTTTTTTTTTAGTTGAAAATTCCTGTTCCAGAAAATTGAGGTTCAGGAATATTAAAAATTGTAATATAACTATATAAATTTACACACAGTCTTACTTAATTCAATTATATTGAGTTACAGTAGTGTTTGTTTTATTGACACATCACTATACCTGCATTACCATAGACACGTAGCCATATAACATACTCAGAAAATATTTCCCAGAGTGAGATCTCAGAGAGGTAGCGGATAGTGTTGAGGATTGTTTCATGCTTACAGGCATTTGGATTTGAGCTCGATCCGAATGACTGTATCATGGAACACCTCAAACGAATAGAGATATATCTCATCGACCGATGTCGATGATTGTTGCATGTGTGCAGGCATTTGAGTTTGGCCGACTCGAATTGCTGCACCATGGAACATCGCAATTGAATATATATTAACGACATAGTATGCATATCTCTATGCATGACGCGTATGTCTTTGTAACGTCATTCGACTTGTGGGTTTTGACCCGAACGGCAGCGTGTTTCCGAAGTGTGGCCATTGCCACTTGGAAAGTGTGGCCTAGCCACTATTATATTGTGTGGTATAACCACTTATTAATGGATGTGTGGCTGGGAAGCCAATTGAGCAGTGTATTTCGTGTATCAAACGTAAGTCATCTTGTTACTAACGCAGTTTGCATAATTATGGCAGATTAGCCAGGCGTGAGATGCCAAAGGAACATTATGGTACTAGCAATAGTGTAAGACTAGTATAGATGGATATTATATAGCTAGCGGCAAGCGTAAGCCTAGTGTAATCGGATATTAGACGACTAGCAGTAGACGTAAGCCTAGCGTAAGAAGTGTATTGCAAAACTAGCAGGATAATTAAGTCTAGTGCAAAAGGCTATTGTGAAACTAGCGACGGGAGTAAGCCTAGTTAGCCTCTGAATTTATGCCAAAGGACATTGGCCGTTAAAAGGAACTGACCTCTAACCAGAACTCTAGATAGAGATTGATGAACATGTGTTAATGAAATAACGAGAACTCTTGCAGAACGTACATAAATGTGATGTGACTTTTGTTCCCATGTAGTTGATGTCTGCTCATGGAATGAAATTATTAATTAAATATTTTGAGTCGTCAAAATCACGGTCTTATCAACTGACGTATTCGGAGTTGAGTTAAATGCTGTTTATATTCAACTAATCATGACCAGTGATAATTAATGTCTTAACACGCTGCATCTCACACTGCTAATATAATCAATAAGACAAGAGACTAATACAGGTCAGTCAATGGTCCAATATTTAATATGAAACATGTTCAGCAGATAATGCATCACACGGGTTAAAGCAGACAATATCGATACCAACGAACAGTATTACGGAATCCTATAAAAGTGATATAAGAACCCGAAGGACTTCGACTCTAGAAACAGAATACGCATATAACAACTTGGTCATCCTCAACAGACTAGGAGTCATAGAAGCATCCATAACATAATGGGGTCCCGAGTCCTTAACATATTGGTGTCAGAAAGTGTCTGGATTGCGTGAATACTGGTTCCCCCCTTCAAGTATCGAAGAAAGTTAAACTGATGATGAACGTTTTGAAGGTAAAATCATTCATTCAGCCAAACTGGCAACTGCAATGCGCATGTCGGTAAGTGACGTCACTATATCGATGCCGTCACCGTTAACAGACAACATTGCCTGAGAGAATATTATTTTCTTCCACCACAAGAGACTGATCCATACAGATAGAACGGTGATCTTCCACTCGAGAACCTGAACTAGTGGAGAATGTATTTCTTCAGCAAATTCACCTAAAGCTGCGACGCAGATCGTTTGAAGAAGCTACTTTCGAAGACCGGCAATACTTTCAAACGGTTCCCCTACTGCGAAGGTCAAGGTCTACGATCAATGGATTTCAGCTGTTCAACACTTGCGTGGAGATAGGAGTACATTTACATACACTCATGTATTTCTCAGAGGGACAGCTAAACAGATAAGTTCTTGATTTTTACTTATGCGCTTGAACATTATCTTACCGTCCTTGAATTAGCTTTGGTCTACAGTTCATCATCACTTTGCTTACTTTTCTACTCATCATCTGTGTTTCCCCATTCATGTTTATACGTATATTTGTATATTCGTCGTGTTTAATATTGACTGGAATTTTCCCAGGAAAACTTCAGTGAATGTTAACTTCTATTAGATTTGCATGCTTATATTCGCTGACTGAGGATCTGACTGATTATATTTTTTCTTTTGAGTCAGGATATAAATGTTTCTTCAGTTCGCAATATAACCATATTTTGTGTACTTAGCAGTTTCGTCATGTAAACTAAGTCATCTTTATTTACATAACCTCATTTCAGTATTGTTGACATTGTGTTCGTGTGTGATCTAAAACTTCTTTGTCTACACGTTCTTTTAAGACGACCTGTCTTGTTATTTTTTTGTGATGTAAATTCTTTTCTTTCTTTTACTGATTACTTTGTATAAGTCTCCCTTATTTACTTTATAAGTGTAAATTGTTGTTGCATAACTGAAAAATCATTTCATTGTAACTCATTTGATTGTTTTCATTGTCCTTGTCACATGTTCTTGGAACTTGTTTGTTATTGATTAATATATTTATGTACATATTATAGTGAGTTCTATATCCTGATGTATATTATAAACTATTGAAGGTATTCAGAATTCAGTATCATGTCTACACTACAGGAATTTATTGATATTGGAAAAAGTTATGGAAATTCAGGAGCGGAACTACAGAGTTTTGCAGATACGAAATATGATGAATATTTATCGCGTTTGGAAAGAATTGAACAGCGCGAGGCGACTAAACGAGCTGAGGAGCTTAGGAAGTTTGAATTAACCCAAGAGAGGGAACTGAAAGAAAAAGAAATGGCTCAACGAGAAAAAGAAATAGCTCAAAAAGAAAAAGACAGAATTCGAGAGGGATAAAATGGCTCAACAAGATAAAGACAGAGAATTAGAGAAGGAGAGAATGGCACAACGAGATAAAGAAATGGAATTAAGGAGAATGGAACTGATGCAACTAGATCAGGCCCATAAAAATGCCATTGAGATGGAAACATTAAAACTTCATGCAGAAAAAGAAAAAGCTTTAGAATTAGCTAAAGTGCAGTCTGAACAGACTAAGACTGCGGCTGGTACAAATATTTTCCATCCGAAACTAAAAATGCCACATTTTGATCAAACTCGCGATTGCATTGACTCTTTTTTTTATCTAGATTCATCATCAAGGTCACAGCTCTAAACATACCCAAGGAAAGATGGAGCAGTCTTTTACTTGATTTTTTGACTGGTGACTCACTTAAATGTTTCATGAGTCTTGACGAAAAGAGTAGAAACGATTTCGAAGTCGTAAAAGAGGTATTACTAAGACGTTTCCAGTTAACTGAGTCTGGATTCAGAGATCGTTTTCATGCGGCGAAGCCAAGTAAGGATGCAGATTTTGGCGAATTCATTGCATCTATTAAACATTTTTTTAGCAGATGGATTGATCTTTCCGGTATTAATAAAACAGAATACGCATATAACAACTTGGTCATCCTCAACAGACTAGGAGTCATAGAAGCACCCATAACATAATGGGGGCCCGAGTCCTTAACATATGACGTATGAAAGTATTATAGATCTCATGCTGCGAGATAAAGTTTTATCCGCATGCAGTACTGAATTAGAAGCATTTTTACAGGAAAGACATCCTAATTCTATCGATGAGTATGAAAAACTCGGAAGACAATATCAGACCGCACATCAGAATAAAGATCTTCATAGATCGTCTATTCGAGATCCTATGCCTGTGTGCGCGGCACACCATGATCACAGACCTCGATCGAAGAGCTTTGATGGACGTTGTCGTTTAGATTATTATCAACCCGACAGAGGTTTTTATAACTTCCGTCGTCATCGCTCTCCTTCGAATTCATATCGACGAGGTTATAGAGGATATTCACCTCATGATCGTGGGTATCACAGAGGCAGGGATTATGATGATTCACATCATAAAGGATACTATAAACAGAGATCATCTTATGGTAGAGATGCCAGGAAGGATGACTCTACTGATTTTTATTATAGCAATAATAACAAAAAAGTCAGATCTCCGTCAATAATAACAAAGGTAATGCCAGATCTCCGTCGAGAGACAAAAGTAAACATAGACATGCAAATAATTGCAGTGTCAAAAAGGAGAAAGGTAATGATGATAATGATCATGCGAACGCATGTATGGTAATGAATGATACATGTTATGAGTGTCAATCGAAAAACAGATTAAAGTCTACAATTACACTTGATTGTGGTCATTGTCGTGGTCATTGTATGCCTACAATGTCGGCATGTGTAAATGTCGGTTATCTTACATTTCATCCAGGTATATTGGATGGCAAGGTAGTGAGAGCCTTTTGCGTCGGACACATCCAGGAATATTGGATGGCAAGGTAGTGGGAGTTTTGCGTGACACTGGGTCATCAACGATAGGCATAAAACACTCGCTTATCGAGCCTTCTGCTTTTACAGGCAAATCAGTTAAGTGTGTCACATTTGGTGGGAATATAGAAACTTTCCCTGTGGCACGAGTATACATTGATACTCCTTTTTACACAGGCACTGTCTATGCCTGCGGCTTGAGAGCACCCATTACTGAAATTATAATAGGAAACATACCAGGAGTTAAAGATTGCACTCCTGAGGAGATTGCAATGTGGGTTGAATCTCACCCACAGGTGGCGAATGCTGTTGTAACGAGAGCACAACAGTTAGCTACGGACATGGCTACACCACCTCTTCCTATAATAGATACAATTATGTCTCAAGTTGGCACTGTTACACCTTCTGTTTTTGCAGAAAAACAGAAGAGTGACCCAACATTACAAGGATTGTTTAGCCGAGCAGAACAAAAAACGATTAAATACACAGGAGTGGCTAAACAATGGTTCAAGATAAAGAAATCAATACTCACTAGATATTTTGATGATGGCAAAACAATTATACATCAAGTGATAGTACCTAAGGAATACAGACCATTGGTCCTACAAACAGGTCATGACTCCCCTATGGCAGGTCATATGGGGATCAAAAGAACATTGTTTCGTGTTACGTCACAATTTTATTGGCCTGGGGTTAATAAAGATACAAAGTTATACTGCAAATCATGTACAACATGCCAAGGTATAGCACGTAAGGGCAGGTTCCATACGGCACCCTTACAAATTACAGACGTGCCTGAAAGACCTTTCAAAAAGATTGCAGTGGATATAGTGGGTCCTTTATCAATTACTTCAAATAATGGATTTCGTTATATTTTAACTTGCGTAGATCTTTGCACGCGTTGGCCAGAAGCCATACCGTTGAAAACCATCACGACTGCATCTGTGTCTGATGCACTGTTTTCGATATTTTGTCGAATCGGTTTTCCGGAGGACATTTTGTCAGATCAAGGATCACAATTTACGTCCAACATTATGAGGGATTTAGAATCCATGTTATCTGTTCACCACTCGTTTTGTAGTGCCTATAGGCCCCAATCAAACGGTGTGTGCGAGCGCTATAATAGCACTCTAAAACAGATGTTATCTAAGATAACTGAGGAATGCCCTCGGGAATGGGACCGGCTTCTCCCGGCGGCCCTGTTTGCTTTTCGTGAAGTGCCCCACGAAAGCACAGGATGGTCTCCGTTCGAATTGGTTTATGGTTCGAATCCTCGCGGACCAATGATGATACTCAAAGATTTGTTGGTTGGAGCATCAATTGATACAGCCACTCGAAACAGCTACGAGTTGGTTATTGATCTCCGACAACGAATCATCGATGCGTGCACTTATGCATCCCAGAGTATAAAATCAGCTACTCAACGATCAAGATTATTACATAATCAAAAGAGAATATTAAGATCTTTCAAACCAGGTGAAAAAGTTTGGTTGTTGCTACCTCATAACGATAACAAATTACTAATATCATGGCAAGGGCCATTTGATATTATCAAACAAATCACAGATGTTGACTATTCTGTGAACGTTAGAGGGAAAATCAAAACCTTCCATGTCAACATGCTAAAATTAGCAGCTGAAAGACCACAGGAATTAATTCCTGTCATTAACTCTATTGATGATTCTTCACATCATACTGCTTCTTTTGCAGTTGTCCATGAGGAAGATACCACGTCGTCTATCCCTTTACAATTCCAATCACCTTCTTTGCAATCATCGGAATCTTGGAAGGACGTGACTATTTCTTCTTCACTATCTTCTTCACAACAAGATCAAGTTCGGGATATTCTTATTTCTTTCAAAGATGTCCTCACTGACCTTCCAGGTCAGACATCGCTTATATCCCATGACATCACTCTTACTGATTATAAACCTATCAAACTTAGACCCTATCCTATTTCTTTACACTACAAAGATAGGGTAGAGAAAGAGTTAAAAGAGATGATACATTTAGGTGTAATATCTCCTTCGGAATCACCATATGCATTCCCAATGGTGATTGTTAAGAAGAAGGATGATTCTTTACGTATTTGTATTGACTTTAGGCGATTGAACAAAATTACAATCACAGACGGTGAGCCTATGCCTCTTTTAGAAGATCTTCTGTCAGAATTATCTAATGCTACTTTCTTTAGCAAACTAGATCTCTCTAAAGGCTACTGGCAAATTCCTCTTGCCGAAAATGCCAAACCTTACACAGCTTTCACAACTCCTTTTGGTCTCTACCAATGGAATTACATGTGTTTTGGTTTAGTGAATGCACCAGCGACGTTTGTGCGCATGATGCGCCGCCTTCTTGGCGATCGTAAAGATGTCATCACGTACATCGATGACATCTGCCTATTTCATGACTCGTGGGAAGACCATATTGATGGTTTAACTTCTCTTCTACATACGTTACGTATGCATGGTTTGACTGTGCGACCTTCAAAGGTCCAAATAGGTTGTCAGGAAATTTCTTTTCTTGGTCACCGCATAGGTAACCACAAACTATATCCTGACGACAATACAGTCAAACGAATTCTAGAAATTTCTACCCCTTCAACTAAGAAACAAGTTAGAAGCCTTTTGGGCTTGGTTAACTATTACCATAAGTTCATCCCGCATTTCGCACAACTATCTACACCTTTGTCCGCACTGTTGACCAAAGGTAGTCCTAATAAGGTACGTTGGGACCAAGATTGCGAAAGCGCTTTGGTAACAATTAAGAAATTATTTAGTAATGCACCTATTTTGTTATTACCGAATATACGTATTCCATTCATACTTCAATCAGATGCCTCGAGTTACTCCATGGGTGGCTGTTTACTGCAATGTTACAAGGAAACACTCCATCCATGTTTCTATGTGTCAAGGAAACTCACTTCGGCTGAACAGAAGTATGCGACAGGTGAACGTGAGCTCCTGTCGATGGTCTGGTGCCTGGAGAAGCTATCAAGATATCTCATCGGCACTCACTTTTTTATCATGACAGACCACAGTCCTCTTACGTATATAACATCTAGAACAATGCGTAACTCTAGAATACATCGATGGTACTTGTTGATTCAAGAATTTTCGTTTACGATTCTGCCTATTGCTGGATCAGACAATAACTTGGCGGATCTTCTATCGCGCAATTTCTCTGAGAAGAAAACGAATTAACTCTTTAGTTACCGTTTTGAGAAGTGCTATTATTATTGTTATGAAATTTATTATGTGTACTTAATGAGTATGATAGTTATAAGTAGGTAGTACTAATATTAATATATTCGGGAGACGAACGTCTTCTCCACCACTATCATCCGTGCCACAAGTGTCACGTTTGGAAGTGAGGGGGATGATGTTGAGGATTGTTTCATGCTTACAGGCATTTGGATTTGAGCTCGATCCGAATGACTGTATCATGGAACACCTCAAACGAATAGAGATATATCTCATCGACCGATGTCGATGATTGTTGCATGTGTGCAGGCATTTGAGTTTGGCCGACTCGAATTGCTGCACCATGGAACATCGCAATTGAATATATATTAACGACATAGTATGCATATCTCTATGCATGACGCGTATGTCTTTGTAACGTCATTCGACTTGTGGGTTTTGACCCGAACGGCAGCGTGTTTCAGAAGTGTGGCCATTGCCACTTGGAAAGTGTGGCCTAGCCACTATTATATTGTGTGGTATAACCACTTATTAATGGATGTGTGGCTGGGAAGCCAATTGAGCAGTGTATTTCGTGAATCAAACGTAAGTCGTCTTGTTACTAACGCAGTTTGCATAATTATGGCAGATTAGCCAGGCGTGAGATGCCAAAGGAACATTATGGTACTAGCAATAGTGTAAGACTAGTATAGATGGATATTATATAGCTAGCGGCAAGCGTAAGCCTAGTGTAATCGGATATTAGACGACTAGCAGTAGACGTAAGCCTAGCGTAAGAAGTGTATTGCAAAACTAGCAGGATAATTAAGTCTAGTGCAAAAGGCTATTGTGAAACTAGCGACGGGAGTAAGCCTAGTTAGCCTCTGAATTTATGCCAAAGGACATTGGCCGTTAAAAGGAACTGACCTCTAACCAGAACTCTAGATAGAGATTGATGAACATGTGTTAATGAAATAACGAGAACTCTTGCAGAACGTACATAAATGTGATGTGACTTTTGTTCCCATGTAGTTGATGTCTGCTCATGGAATGAAATTATTAATTAAATATTTTGAGTCGTCAAAATCACGGTCTTATCAACTGACGTATTCGGAGTTGAGTTAAAGGCTGTTTGTATTCAGCTAATCATGACCAGTGATAATTAATGTCTTAACACGCTGCATCTCACACTGCTAATATAATCAATAAGACAAGAGACTAATACAGGTCAGTCAATGGTCGAATATTTAATATGAAACATGTTCAGCAGATAATGCATCACACGGGTTAAAGCAGACAATATCGATACCAACGAACAGTATTACGGAATCCTATAAAAGTGATATAAGAACCCGAAGGACTTCGACTCTAGAAACAGAATACGCATATAACAACTTGGTCATCCTCAACAGACTAGGAGTCATAGAAGCACCCATAACATAATGGGGTCCCGAGTCCTTAACATTTTTTTGTTTGTTTTGTATTTAACCCTTCCGGTGTAACCTCAATTTTTTGTATTTTTTTGGTCTGTCCGGATTATGTATTATAATGTAGTAGAGATAGTATGCAGTCCTTTTTTTACAGGGGGTGCTGCAGCTCAACAGCTCATTAAACAAAGCCGCCACTGCCCAAAGGGAGTTCTGGATGTATAAAGATAAATCAGTAGTAAAGTTTTTAAAATATTCGCAAGTCTCCTTTCCGTCTGTTCGCATCGTCCATGTAACAAACAGTGTTCTTTAGAGGGAGTTCATTATGTATGTTTCAGAAGGTCAGGGTATGTGTAAGTGGGTTTCCGTCATCATCCATCCTTAAGGCAGTCACATCAAACTTGGCTCGTAGTAACCTTCTTCTGTTGTAAGAGTCGCCCAGGATGGGGAGGTATTTTCTTTGTAAGGCGTGCCTGGAGCCGAATCGCTTGAATTATTATTGTTCTGTTGTCTGCTGGGTTGACTGATGCTTGTCTCTGGAATGGATTGGGGAGATGGCTGTGTTGTTCTTTTGATTTTCGCCTGCGTAGTTTTTTTTTTTTTTTCTCTTGTTGATAAATACTGTAAGATTGTCCTCGTTAGCGTTTTCAGAATCCGATTCCGACGACATAATGCTTTTAAATTTTCTGAAGAGTTGCTGACAACTGACGGGATCGTTGTTTGGTTTGTTTGTATCGGTGGTAAAGATTGTAACGGCTGTGTAGCAAAGATGATCTTTGCTGTACCATGTGACTGGACATAAGGGAGTGTTTTTTTTCTCTTATTTTTATAGTTTCATGTTCTCTACCTAATTCTCATTTTCTTTCCCTCCTGTCTCTTGTTTGTCTGTCTATGACGAAGGCCTTGTGGCCACAACGTAGGTTTTTTTTGTCCTTTCTTTTTGTAAGACGTATTACTATTCTGGGGCTCAAAGTGAGGTCTATTGACTTTATTTGGTAGCATGTGTAAATTGTGTGTGGTCCCGGCCCTGGCTAAGACACTTTGATCTTAGCCAAAAGGCCGAGAAGCGAGTTCTCCTCATATAATCATATTGGATTGTCTAAAGACGGCATATATTACTCATTTAAAGATTCATACAGATATAAGCAGCAATATTCTAAAATCCAAATTGCGTTTGCAACTTGTGTTACTATTAAAGAAAAACAATAAAAAAATTACAAATAAAAATGTGTAAGTACTTTTTTTTCATATCCAACAAACACTTATTCTTGCATGTTAAAATTGTAAAACTCAGTTTTGGTCCATTTAAGGTTATTAAATTGATAGTACAAATTAATTAATTTTTTGTGTGCAGTTTTTTCCCTTGGGCAAAAAAATATTAGCTTAGTAAATTCCCTTGATACAGAAAATTACGCGTGAGATATAAACAGTCAGCCCTCCGTATCCTCGGGGGACTGGTTCCAGGACCCGCCGCGGATACAAAAATCCGCTGATGCTCAAGTCCCTTATATAAAATGTCGTAGTATTTGCATCTCTAGATTACTTATAATACCTAATACAATGTACGAAAATATAAATTCATTCTCTCTCCCTCTCTCTCACTGTGTTAACACTCACCAAAACCCTGATTCTTCTCTCTTGATAACTCTCGTAAGCAGTGAGACATCAGGCTAACTTGAACCTTCTGACAGGACGTCACAAGGATCATCTACGTAGGAAGAACCAGGTTCCGATTGCAGACGTTGACACTTTGGAGGCTCAATAATACTAATGTCAGGATCCGTGGAGGATGAGGGCTGAGGACCTTCCAGCGTTGAAGGTCGAGACTTCACAATTGCAGATGCTTTAGTTAGATACATTGTTATAGGAAGCTGTTTCTTCTTTTTCTTTGCATCGTCAAACAAATCTTGAAGTGGTTGTAGGCATGTTGTTATCCCTCGGGTGACACGCAGGCTTCGTTCCATCGAAGGATCGTACTCGAGGATCATATCCTTTAACACTTGCGCCTGTTGAACAACTGCTGCAAATTGATGGCTCTGCCTCCTCTAAATCTTGTGCATCATCGTCATCATCTGTAAAGGATTTCAGCAGATCTTCGAGTTCCTCGTTGGTAAGGGTTTCTCTTTGCTCTTCTATGTGTTCCTCGACGTCGTCCTCGATCATGACAGAGAAGCCTTCACCACCAACTTCCCTTGCAACATTCAAGATATTCTTGACTTCTGCATCAATAGTGGGGAAGCTCCTGAAATCATTGACTATCTCACTCCATAATGGCTTCCAACATGCATTGACTGTCTCGGGTTTTACGACATCTACAGCCTCTGCAATAAGCACATTGCATCTGCAATTGTGAAGCTCTTCCATAAATCCATGATGCTGCAGTCAGGGTTAGAATCAAGGGCAGCACGAATCCTTCCGAATGTGAGGAGGGTGTAAGTCGCCTTAATGCACTTAATGATGCCTCGATCAAGTGGCTGCAGCAGTGACGTAGTGTTAGGAGGCAGGAACATCACTTCCACGTTCTCGTCGGCGAAGCAGAGATCTCGATTGGGGATGGCCGGGAGCTTTGTCAATTATGAGGAGGACCTTGAATGGCAGCCCCTTCTCTTCGAGGTATTTCTTCACTTCAGGAATGAAGCACTGGTGGAACCATTCCAAGAACAAGATGGCCATCACCCAAACCTTCTTGTTGTGTTGCCAGAACACGGGCAGGCAATTTATGTTTTTGTTCTTAAGGACCCGGGGATTGTTTGCTCGGTAAACGAGGCTTGGCTTTATCATGTGACCTGCTGCGTGGCCACACAGCACCAGAGTAAGGCGATCTTTCCAGACCTTGAACCCCGGGGCCTGCTAGGCACACTTATAAATGTAGGTACGATTGGGCATCTTCTTCCAGAATAAGTCCGTTTCATCACAATTGAGGACGTGCTCTGGAAGAAAGCCTTTCTCTTCAATGAGTTTCTTGAGCTCTTCTGGGAACGTTGATGCCGCCTCGGCATCAGCCGATGCCGATTCTCCCGTGATCTTTAAGTTTTTGAGGTTGTAGCGTTTTACATAGCTAGCCAGCCATCCCTTACTAGCCTTAAACACCTTCCTCTTGCTCTCCTCAACCCCTCACAGTACTGCCCATAAAGGCTGAGTGCTTTTTCACGCATAATTTTGCCATCAACAGGAATATGCTTCTGTGACATGTCCTCTATCCACACACTTAATGCTTTCTCAGTCTTTGCAAGCACGTTATCACGAACCAGAGAGACCATTTTTGCCGTTGTAGGGGCAGCACTTCCACGAATTTCAGCTTCTTTCCACTTTACTGTGCGAATGCTCGATTCGTTCTTACCGACCTTACGGCCCACTTCGGCAAACGATATGCCACTTTTCAAAAGATCTAAGAGTTTTATTTTCTCGTCGAGAGATAACACTTTACGCTTCCTCTTAGCCTGTGAGGGATTGCTTTGACCACTTAATTGTTAAAAGATACTGAATGTTTCAAGCTTACCACAATTCATAGAATAAACACAGATACGTTGGTCTCCCCTAACAACCAAGGATAGCATTTATAGTCCGACTAATCGTGTGTAGCCTTACATATCATTCCAGCCAATCAGTTCAAATGTAACTTGTGGCCCATTTCCCGTACAATGGTGGTTTAAAAAATCTACCACTGAGCGATTCTGATTTTGGGTGTTGTCTGACAGCACCATCATTTTATTTTGGCTATAACTTGTTAATTCCTAGACTATTTGCATAACACTTAACATATTCTTTGTCATCAAGCCCTAAGGAACCCAAATATACAAATTTAAAAGAGCTAAGTGGCTGCGTTCAAAATATGCAATTTCTTCTACCTCCTGTTTGGAAGATGTGCTGTCTGGGTACTGTAATGTTTTCAAACGTAAACCCATCTAATGTTATCTTTTCTAATAAGCGTTTTTCCGGATTTAAAAACCTAACTCTGGGAAGGTTAGTGTTTTTATCACTGTCCGTCCGAAAAAGTTAGTGCATGTGGCCTTACACGCGTGATAGTAGTAATTGTGTATCGCGTTACGCTTGTTGGGGTGGCATTAATAGCGAGACGCGTGTTTAATTTTGCATGCGTTCCTGATTTTCAGCCCTCCCTTCTTTCTATTTGAGTCCATCTGTTCGTTCGTTTTGGTAACATAGTATAATTAATGTTAGGATTAATTTAGGTCATTACGCAGTGTGCCTCTCAATGTTTTTCTTAGAAATGCAATACCCGTTTTAATGGGTTGTGGAAACGCTACAATTTGCAGACGAAGCATAAAATAAAGGGGATTTCGAGTACAGTCATTGTGACAGCACTGTTCTTTTACCATTTTTCTTCCTTTTATTAAATTTATTTGTTAGGCTTTGCATTTACCTTTTAATTTATATATGTGGATTAGAATATTTCACGACAGTAACTACAGTTATATTTTTATAAAAAATAATAAATTTCTTCTGAAACACTGCACAAAAATTGTATAGAGTCATTTTAGTGTCACCCCCTCTGATGCTGTCACCCGGTACGGTCCGCACCCCCCTAGTGACGCCACTGGTAAAAGATATAATTTAATCGCGTTAACAGTTCAGGTTGTGTCGCAACACCAGATAACTTCCTATCACATAAAAATATATGGTGTTCATCATCATCATTCGACTAATATAAGGTTATGCATGGGACTGGCACACTCATCATATAAAACAAATTGACACAAAAAACACATCCTTCAAGAGCAAGGAAATGCTTTGTGCAAGCTTCATACATGGGAAGGGGGGGGGGAAGAATCAGTTGTTGTTCCGTGCTCCATAAGAAATGAAAAGGAACATCATGATGATAATGATCATATCATTCAGTTGTCTGTCTTTATCCCTTTTATGTGTATCTCTGTGGTGAACTTCTAAATACAATATCTAAATTAGAATAAAACAGTATGGTGCATAAAGTCGAAGATAGGATAGTGCTAGAAATTTTCGGCGAGAATTGTAGTTGTCGCCTACGCCTTCAGCGTATTATTTGATAACGCTTTGTCCGAACCAAAAAGGGTACCCTAATTTTAAAATTCGTCCTTGAGACAAACGTACCACTTTTCCAAGTTCAAAGAAGTATTTGCCTAAAATACATTGTAGGGGGGGGGGCCACGGATAGATAACCAACGCAAATCATGTCTCACATTGTTTCTAAAAATAAAACCAACTTGCTAGCCTTGCCTTAGGCGGTTTTCAAATTACGATGTAAACGTTAGAAATGTTAACACTACGGTCATGAAAACACGCTTAGCTCTTGTTGCGAATGACGTAATTCTCGTGTATTATGAGAGACTCTCGTATTTAGCTTGAAAGTACATGGGAAAAGAATTGAACAGGAGGTAGTTTAAAAATAAACAACTAACATAGAAAAAAAGATAGAATTTTGAACCAAGCCACTTAGCCCCATAAAAATCATATATTCGTGTACCTGAAGACTTGCTGACATATTTTTTGCGGGAAAAAAATTAGGTGAAAGAAAGGCTGATAGTACGATGAAGGGGATTGGAGAAATTTGGTACTCAATGATAGAGAAATTCAACACGATTTCTAAGAGTCTCTGGTACCTGCTGGTATTAGAGAAGTTCAAGACCAGAGGAGACTGAAGTGTTTGGCCAAACCAACTACAACTGCTGTGATTCCAGGATCCAGATAAGTGCAATATCTGGCCTGGGACAACTTATCACGACTAAAGAAAAATCTCCTGTATAGACAAAAACGTTCCTCCAAAAGACTAACATAAACAATTCTATTGAAACAAAAGAACATTGGGATGATGATAATCCCCAACTTGCCTTCTAGTACCAGTAGTAAATAGAGTACTTAACATCAACTTGAAAATTTGTAACAATGTACTATGGACATATTGTCTGTTGTATGTAAATATCTTTATATATATTTGTAAATATATCTATCCATCTAAATTGATTCTCATTTGAACTGTAGTCCTGACCAAAACAACTTTAGGCTCAGGACCAATAAAGTTTAACAAAAGAATTTTTAAATATAAAATTTAACAGCTGGAGTTAGTTGAGTTTATCATAGTAATTAGTATATGTTTGTATATGTTTTTGTATTGAGATTCTTTAACAACACTCTTACAATACCCTAGACACTTTATGAAGCTTTCAGTCACGCTAGTCAATAAAAATATAACTTAGAGTGAGATCGTAGGGTGGTAACAAGAAAGGTACTCTGTAACACAGCTGTCCATTGTTTACCTCGGAGACCTTGACAGTTGATCTCACTCAAGTACAACTATATGCACACCCTCCTTCTTAACATCAAAACCCACCACATATATTGGGGTCTCTAAGTCCGAGATTTGAATTTGGCATATATAGATGAATGTTTGAAATAGGATTCTCATACAGCATATATTAACTAACTCCAGAAATAAAAATTAGCAGTAGTATATAAATTCCAGATTGTATTGCTAGTGTTAGTAGAGGTTAGAAACACCCCCTAAGAAGATAAAAATAGTTAAGAGGAGATTTACAGTGATAGGTTGTCACAGCCAGTGGTAATTAGTTAATTATAGTTGGTATTTATTTTAGTTAAGTTTAGGATTGTCTTAGAACCTTATTAGACCTGCTTGAGTTAGAATGGCTGATTTGGCCAAGTTTAGATCTGCTGCTGTGCAGACTGCTAAGGAGATGGGCATGGATGGACCAGAGCTGGTCCAATATGTAACTTCAGAGGTGGACAAATTTATTGCCCGAGAAGATACAAGATTAGAGAAAGAAGCAGAAAGAAGGTTAGAGGCTGACAAAGAACTTAAGAGGCTGCAGATTGAGGCTGACAAGGAGGCTAGGGCATTAGAGGCAGAGGAAAAGAGACTGGCTGCAGAAAGAGAAGAAAAGAGATTGGTTGCAGAAAGAGAAGCAGAGGAAAGAAGACAGGCTGCAGAGAGGGAAGCAGCAAAGGAGGAGAAGAGGTTACAGAGGGAGCATGAGCTACGACTAAGGGAGTTAGAATTTCAAGGCCATGCTCCTGAAAATGGTGCCAGCCTCTTTGCCTCAGATGCCACTGCTAGTCAGGGAGCCTCAACCTCAGCTATGGGTTTTCATGTAGACCATTTTGTTGAGAAAGATGATGACATAGAAGGGTATTTAAGTAGATTTGAACTTTTGGCTACTACATATGGGTTAGAGAGAGAGAGGTGGAGCCTCAAGTTATCCTAGGGTCTTAGGGGAACGGCTTATGAAATTTTTGCCAAGATGAGCAGAGATGACCAAGACAATTATGACATGTTAAAGCAGGCTCTTTTGTTGAGATATGAAAAGAACGGAGAATTTTATAGAAAAAAATTTAGGAATGCCAAACTACTGTCGGGTGAGACCTATCACCAGTTCTCTGCACGGTTAGAGACCTACTTGGGGAAATGGACTGCTCTGGGGAAAACCCAAGATCTTAAGGAAATGATCCTTATTGAGCAGCTAAGAGAGTCCATGGCTCCAGACCTGAGAAAGTTTCTCATGGAACAAGGTGCAGAGAGGCTGGGTGAGTTACTCAATGTCGCTGATAGGTATCAGGCAGCCCAAGCAGAGGTAGTTGGTAATAAAAAGAAACAGGTAGACAATTTTAAGGCACCACAAAACTTTAATAGGTTTGACCATAGAGAACAGAACAAAGGTAAGCACCAGTTTGATAGGCCATGCAATGACTATAAAAATAAAACCGTACAATTCAATGAAAGGAAATATGATGAAAGAAAACCTTTTAACCAAGGAAAGCGGTGGTGTAAAAATTGTCGGATGGACAACCATAACACTGAAGTGTGTAAAAAGAGACCTGTGATCATAGCCACGCTTCAGACCAGATCGCAGTCTAAAAAAGAGGAGGATAATTCAATAAATACCCCTCCAGATGAGATGAGGAAGGCACAGGCTGAGGATAAGACCCTCAAGCCTTGTTTTAAGAAATTGTTCAAATGTCATACACCTCCAGGCAAGGGAAATTTCTTTATGAAGAACAAACTGATATACAGGAAGGCTGGAACTAAATCCAATGGTCAGGGACAGCTGGTACTTCCTAAAAAGTATAGGGCAGAGGTAATAAGGAGCTTACATGTTGAGAAAGATGGGGACCATGAGAAAATAGGTACCATCAACCAAAAGGTTGCTCAAAATTATTATTGCCCTGATGAAATGGTTGACATTGAGAATTTTGTAGAAGCATGTGGCATATTACACGAGGGAACACCCACAAGTGGGAAAATTGATCAGGACCTAGACACGCCACGGGGCAAACTTAGGCCTGGAAAGAAAAATAATTATAATAAAGTGGACAGAAGGGAATGGGAACCCCCTTTTCACAGACAGTCTTCACTCGAATGTTTTACAATGGCCACTATGCGACGAGTACAAAGAGATGTTTTACCCCAGAATAAGCCGACAATCCCTCGGTCGGAATCATGTGAACTGGGTGATGATAAAAGAGAGAGAAAATCTCTCACAAGGAATTTAAAATGGGAAGAAAACCCCAAGAAAAAAATTGGTAGTGGTCGATTTGTGAGTGATGATTCTACGAAGAAAAGTCCTCACTATAAGGCTTCTAATGGAAGAGACCATACCGGTGCCTGGAAAAATAGGTCAACAATATTAAAGGTCCATATGTAGCCTTGTTAAGGACATGGACCGATGAAAAGGCAGAAGAAAATATTACCTCATCATATCAGTATGTGAACGAGCTGACCACTCGTCTTAAAACTGGCTGGAAACTTGCCAATGAAAATGTGAGACAAGCCAGGAAAAAGCATGCTGCCTATTACAATAAGAAAGCGAAGGACAGAGAATTAGCTGTGGGAGAGAAGGTGCTTCTTCTACTGCCCGGCAGCCATAATAAATTGCAAATTTGATGGCAAGGTCCATATACAGTTCTAGAGAAGGTGTCTAGAACAAATTATAAGATAGATAAGAAGGGGAAAGAGAAAATCTATCATGTGAATCTCCTGAAAAAATATCTGGATAGAGAAAACCAGGAGGAGACACACCTACTGACCTTGTCTGTTGCAATGGAAATGAAAAAGGAACCACTCACCTCTCATGAATATCCTTTACATCCCTGTGAGACCGCTGCACAGGTAAAAATCAGTACACACTTAACGAAAAATCAGAGGGAGAGGGTTCAACAGGTTCTGAATGATCATACAGATGTGTTAACGGACCGACCGGGGCATACAAATTTATTAGAGTATGATATGAAACTCATAGACCCAACACCAATCTGTATGAGAGTCTATTCGATTCCGTTCGCTAAGGAAAAAGCTTTGACGGAGGAGATAGATTATCTGTTGAGAGAAGGGATTATCTCGCACAGTGAATCTCCTTACAGCTCCAGTGTGGTTCTGTTAAGAAAACCCTCTGGAGAACACAGTCTGTGTATAGATTACAGGAAACTGAATGCTGTCACAGAAGGTCAGGTGGATACATTACCTGATACAAATCAGCTGTTTGCCAGGCTGAATAAAGCTAAATATTTCTCTAAAGTGGATCTGAGCAAAGGCTACTATCAGATTCCAGTAAAGCCGGAGGTTAGACCTTATTTAGCCTTTAGCACCTCGGAAGGACATTATGAATTTAACATGTTGCCATTCGGGCTGAAAAATGCACCGAGTGTGTTTTCGAGGATGATGAGAAAATTACTGGATCCCCTGAATAATCCATGCATCACCAACTTCATGGATGATATTCTCATAGCGACTGAGACATTTGAGGAACACATTAACTTTCTGGATATGTTGTTTAATCGACTTAGAGAGACAAATTTGACAGCTAGACCGACGAAATGCTGTGTTGGATGTAAAGAGCTGGAATTCTTGGGACACACAGTACATCAGGGAAACATGACCTCTGACCCCAAGAACCTGGAGAAGTTGAAAAAAGCACCAAGACCACAGACAAAGAAAGATGTGCGATCTTTTGTCTCATTATGTGGTTTCTACCAAAAGTATATTAACAACTTTAACTCCATATGTGCTCCATTGACTGATTTAACGCGCAAAGGAATTCCTGATAGAATTACTTGGTCAGCGCAGTGTGAATTAGCCTACCAAGAGTTAAAGGAAAAGCTCACAAGCAGGCCTATTTTGAAATTACCTGACTTGAGTCAAGAATTCATTGTGAGAACGGATGCTAGTAATATAGGTTTGGGTGCAGCTCTATTACAAAGGTCAACTTCACTTGATGGGGAATTAACCCCAGTAGCTTATGCTAGCCGTAAGTTGAACTCAGCAGAACAAAAATATTCAACAAGTGAAAAAGAATGTTTAGCTGTCATATGGGCTATAAAAAAGTTCCAGATTTATCTCTATGGTAAATCATTTAAGATCCAAACAGATCATAAACCACTCGTGTGTCTGTCACAAGCAAGGCATGAAAATGCTAGATTATTACGTTGGTCGTTGCTCATACAGCCATACCAGTTTACCATAGAATATATTCCAGACAAAACCAATGTAGGTGCAGATTTTTTAAGCAGACATCCGTATGACGAACATCAGAGTAGTCACAAGGCATAGGTAGTAAATTTATCTATGTGTATTTAGAAGTAGGAACTGACATATGATAGTCTGTTCTAAGTAGGGAGATATGTGGTGAACTTCTAAATACAATATCTAAATTAGAATAAAACAGTATAGTGCATAAAGTCAAGGATAGGATAGTACTACAAATTTTCGGCGAGAATTGTAGTTGTCACCTACGCCTTCAGCGTATTATTTGATAACGCTTTGGCCGAACCAAAAAGGGTACCCTAATTTTCAAATTCGTCCTTGAGACAAACGTACCACTTTTCCAAGTTCAAAGAAGTATTTGCCTAAAATACATTGTAGAGGGGAGGGGCACGGATAGATAACCAACGCAAATCACGTCTCACATTGTTTCTAAAAATAAAACCAACTTGCTAGCCTTGCCTTAGGCGGTTTTTAAATTACGATGCAAATGTTAGAAATGTGGACACAACGTTCATAAAAACACGCTTAGCTCTTGTTGCGAATGACGTAATTCTCGTGTATTACGAGAGACTCTCGTATTTAGCTTGAAAGTACATGGAAAAAAATTGAACAGCAGGTAGTTTAAAAATAAACCACTAACATAGAAAAAAAAGATAGAATTTTGAGCCAAGCCACTTAGCCCCATAAAAATCACATATTCGTGTACCTGAAGACTTGCTGACCAAGAATATGTTGTTAGTTGTCTAAATAGTCCATTAGATAATCCACTATTGGTAATAATACATTGAGAATCGGTGATACTGTCAGGTCAAGTCATGTCTGCTTAGATTGGATAGCATATTTTTTGCGGGAAAAAAATTAGGTGAAAGAAAGGCTAAGATAGTACGATGAAGGGGATTGGATGAAATTTGAAGGAAGCCGAAATATTATTGGCTAACCTAAATATACAAATCTAGTTGGTAGTAGTAACGCATAGTGGTTTGAGATTTTTTTTTTTAAAGTTTCATTCAACAACAAAAAAGAGATGCTTGGTCTCATTGGCAAAAAGCTTTTTACATGATAGGAAAAGTAGGCTGCTCGCTGCCATTTTTTCAAAATATTCTGAGGAGCAAGCAGCGATGAGCAGACTTGTGCTTTGTTTTAAAATAACTAACAACAGAAAGCAGTATGAACAGAGGCAGTGATGAAAGTGTGCCATATTCTATTGCCAAATTCATCGTTACTTGTTTATATTTCCTTGATATGTGGGGTTCCTGCTGGCACTTGTCTGGTGCTGGTTCTCAATGATAGAGAAATTCAACACGATTTCTAAGAGTCTCTGGTACCTGCTGGTATTAGAGAAGTTCAAGACCAGAGGAGACTGAAGTGTTTGGCCAAACCAACTACAACTGCTGTGATTCCAGGATCCAGATAAGTGCAATATCTGGCCTGGGACAACTTATCACGACTAAAGAAAAATCTCCTGTATAGACAAAAACGTTCCTCCAAAAGACTAACATAAACAATTCTAGTGAAACAAAAGAACATTGGGATGATGATAATCCCCAACTTGCCTTCTAGTACCAGTAGTAAATAGAGTACTTAACATCAACTTGAAAATTTGTAACAATGTACTATGGACATATTGTCTGTTGTATGTAAATATCTTTATATATATTTGTAAATATATCTATCCATCTAAATTGATTCTCATTTGAACTGTAGTCCTGACCAAAACAACTTTAGGCTCAGGACCAATAAAGTTTAACAAAAGAATTTTTAAATATAAAATTTAACAGCTGGAGTTAGTTGAGTTTATCATAGTAATTAGTATATGTTTGTATATGTTTTTGTATTGAGATTCTTTAACAACACTCTTACAATACCCTAGACACTTTATGAATCTTTCAGTCACGCTAGTCAATAAAAATATAACTTAGAGTGAGATCGTAGGGTGGTAACAAGAAAGGTACTCTGTAACACAGCTGTCCATTGTTTACTTCAGAGACCTTGACAGTTGATCTCACTCAAGTACAACTATATGCACACCATTCTTCTTAACATCAAAACCCACCACAATCTCCAACCCCCTTCCCCATATGTTTATTTTTAAATCTCCCTTTATTTTTCTTGCCCTGGGGATTCTGCAACATAATACCACCTTATGTTGCTATCAGCTGGATTCTGTAGCAATTTATTTAAACGTGATAAGGTTGCCAGCCGCATGCATACACCACACATCATTCGCCTCTTACGACATACCCGAGGGAGCGAAGACACTATTCTTTCAACGTCCCCTCAGAGACTTCTGGAACTATGCTGATCTTTTAATTCGGTATTAACAAGTATTATCAATCACGTGACTTGAGTTCTATTTTATGAACAGACCGTACGTCGTAATAATCATGTGTTGTTTGCCTTCATATTGATCCGCTTACGTCTAGGGAAAAGTACACCACAATAAGAAAATACAAAACATTACTATTTCTATATGAACATTTACGCTTTAAAAAAAATAAAAAATAACACAGATTTTCAAGTGAAGTTTAATTATTTTCCATTTCTATAATATGACATAATATATTATGCTCGACTTATTAATTATATCTTAAAAGCGACATGTCATAACCAAATAGGAAGATTCTACTTTTTGAGATAAGCACATATTGGAAGGAGGCCATTAGTCTCTAGTTTTTTAAAAATAAGGATTAAAAAAAAACCAAGATAAATAACAAAAATATTGTGTATTTAATTTGTGCAGTGTTAACAAATGTTAACAGTGACATAATAAAATATCGAATCCATTTCCTATATTTGCACATTTAATCAACTAAGTTTTTTTTCTTCCCTGGTTATTCTGAATCCGTAGTCGCTTTCGTCTCTGAATACGGGAAGTCATTTTCATCTCATTAGAAATCCGTCTCTCTAATCTTAGATTCTCACACAGGCCTGAGGTTAGTGATAGAATTCGGTAGAGATGGAACCAACAAGTTTCATATTTTTGTATCTGATTATAACTTCCTAATTCGCGTGTATGTATGTATGTATATATATATATATATATATATATATATATATATATATATATATATATATATATATATATATATATATATATATATATATATATATATATATATATATATATATATATATATATATATATATATATATATATATATATTTGCAAGTTTGTCTAACTGTCTCTTTCTGTCCCACTGTCACTTCTTTCCTCTGTGTGTATTTCTGTCCGTTCGTTTCATTATCTGCCTGCCTGAATACCTGCTTTCCTGCCTGAATACCTGCCTTACTGATTGAATACCTGCATTCCTTCATAAATATCTGCCTTCCTGCCTGAAGACCTGCGAACCTACCTAATTACTCACCTGCCTAACTACTTACTTTCCTATCCTTTCACTTACGTAGCCACCTAAGTATTTACTTATCTACCTACCTGCTTACCTACTTTTCTGTCTGTCTGTCTGCCCGTCTGTCTATATATCCGCTTATATGTCTGTTCGTCTGTCTGTCAGTCTGCCTGTATGCTTATTATCTATCTGTCACTTTTCTGTCTCTCTGACAGTCTATTTTTATTTTCTCTGCCTTTCTGTCGTTTTCTCTGTTCGCTTATGTGTGTTCGTCAGCCTGTGTATGCGTCTGACTATTCATGGTTGTCTTGCCCTGTCTATCTGTTCGTGATTGCCTGTCTATGTCTGTCTGTCCGAGGCTGTCTGTCTTTGTCTGTTTGAAGCTGCCTGTTTATGGCTGTCTGTCTGTTCGTGGCTGCCTGTTTATGTCTGTGTTGCTTACAGTTTTGCTGAGTTTATAGTCTGTTAAATGTACCTGTTTAAATTTGGAGACATTATTTGTTAGATTCATGTTCAAAGGGTAGTTACTCATTTTTTACTTGGGTTGAATTCAACAGTGGTTGTTATCCCACTTGTTTTAACCTAGCGTTCTATTATTAGAATCGATGTCTGGTTGCCTGACCATATATGGCTTGAATGGTCAGCTTTTCTTGGAATGTTTGCAACTAGAATCAATGTCTTACTACCTGACCATATATGGCTTGAATGGTCAGTCTTTTTCTAGTATGTGTTTAACATCGCCCACCTGAGTTTAGCTCAGACTCAGGTGGTCTAGCGTCTCACGACGCATGCGCGACTTTTGTGGCGCGTTAAGAAAGACTTCCGATCGGGAGTCGAGCTGTAGTTTTTCAAAGGGTCAAGACGTCTGGTTCGTCTTCGACCTGGCTTTATATACTGAGCGACTTTAATTACGCATCACTATACGAGTGCCTGGTAAAGTATCTTATGGTCAAGCAATTGTTACCGAAATTAGTACACAGGTTCACAAGGTCACCGCCCAGAGGCCAGCATAGTCATTTTGCGCCAGCAAAGCTGGGGACAAGAGTAGCACGTGAAACACGTAAAACATGATTTAGGTGCCTGGTAAAAATTCTGCACGGAAAACATTAATTTCTTTTCACCCAGAGCTCAGCCTAGAGCACTACGGACTGGAAAACAGTCAATATTTTAGTCCACAACCACAAACACGTCGTCAAACCATGACTAGACTGAGTGCTGCAGAGAGAGAAAGAGCGATAAGAATGATAACAGGCGGGATGTCCACCAGAGAAGCATCCAGACACTTGAATTGCAACCAGTCCACCATCGTCCGACTGCAACAACGTTTAATGGCCACTGGATCCATTGCAGATCGACCCCGTCAAGGTCAACCCAGAGCTACGACACCTCAACAGGACGCGTATATACGGTAGCTTCATTTGTAGAATCGGTTTTTGGTGGCAGCTGTAACAGCAAGAGATGTTGTTGGGAGACGTGGAACCATATCAGAGCACACCGTGCGACGTCGACTGCAGGCGGCAGGACTCAACGCCAGACGTCCTCGAGTCAGCCCAATCCTCTTCCAGTATCATCCCGTGTTCCAGCTGTAACAGCATGATAACACACGACCACATACAGCTAGAGCCACCACAGCGTTCCTTCAGGCCAATAACATCGCTGTCATACCATGGCCTTCATTGTCCCCAGATATGGCACCCATTGAACACGTCTGGGACGAGATTCGACGCCAACTCTACCGGCACAGACGACCGTCGACCTTGGATCATTTGCGAAGCGATATAACCGATGTTTGGGATCGACTCCCCCAGGATTTTCTACGCACACTGGTTAACTCCATGCTGTGACAATGCCAGGCTTGCCTTGATGCCAACGGTGGCCAAACGCGCTACTGAGCGCGTTACAATGACAACAACGACATTTGTGACTTTTCAATTTGACCCCTACCTTACATTTGTGACTGTAGTTTTTTTAACACTGCATTCACTGCAACGCGGATTGCGGGAATCGGTCGGACAATGGATACTGTTTCCAGTGATATCAAACATGTTACCATTATTTTATTCTCAGACATCTTGGTGAGTGATTCATGTAGTGATGCGTAATTAAAGTCGCTCAGTATATTATGGGGAAGGAAAGTTCTCTGTGTGTCTAAAGATTGTTCCCCCATATTATATTTCTAAGCGCCTAGGAGGCGAGTGAGTTTTTTGGTGTTATTCGGAAGGAATGACAAGGTAAATTAGCCTTCATTCATTTTTTTCTTATTGTCAGAATCATAAATAACATTTTGCTTACAGCCTAGTGACTTTTCCCTGGGCGGGAAAGAGTCCATCGAGTATACCAGTAATTGAGCTCTCG
Source organism: Oreohelix idahoensis (assembly GCA_024509875.1). Lineage (NCBI taxonomy): Eukaryota > Metazoa > Mollusca > Gastropoda > Stylommatophora > Oreohelicidae > Oreohelix > Oreohelix idahoensis. The sequence goes on from JAMPIV010016934.1 coordinate 287,161, forward strand.
TATTATGCTGACATTGAATGTACCGGGTTGGTGAATGCCCGAAGAACTTTATATATTCATTGAATCCCGCTATTGCGGCGATATCACCTTGAACAAGGTTTGTCCAAGGAATCACAGACAACACTGTATTCTGGGGCCCGCCATATTTCGCGGCCTGCTATATACCAGAAGTAAACCTGACTTACTGGTGTCAGACGAGAGTTGTTTAAACTCATATATTTGAAGACCCGTTTCCAATGCGGGGTAATTTGCTGTAGCTGAGAAGAGATATAGCTTGTCGTCAGCACTATGATATGGACAGCCTGCCTATGATCCATTAATGCCAGCTTCATTGAACATTATTATTATTATTATGCTGTGATGTCCCACGTTTTTGTCAGATGACTATATATCATGATGTCGACGTGCCTTGTTCTTGTATCGTAATAAATTATTGAAACGTCAGCTGCGGTTAACAACATTACTGACTTCTACGTGTGGTTGAGTGGGTGTCTTGTGCCAATGTCTAAGAGCCTATACACATTCGCGTCTATCATCTATATCTGATGTCTACTCGCCCACACATCGTATCAACCACACCCTTTTACGAGCACTACACATTTAAGAACCTGTACGAGTGAGTCTATATTACCCCTGTCAGTGCCTCATCGTTTGTTGACCTACATCCACTACAACAGTGTACTACCAGGTTGACCTGACCCCTACTCACATCTTCAACACTGAAACATACATATGGCCTTATATAAAATGCCGTAGTATTTGCATCTCTAGATTACTTATAATACCTAATACAATGTAAATGAAATGTAAATAATAGTTATACTGTTTTGTTTAGGGAATGATGACAAGAAATAAAAGTCTGTACATGTTCAGTACTGACGCAACCATCGTAGGCCTAACTACATAATACACGTCAGCAACAACGTAACATTTTCTTTCTTTCAACACTTACTTTTAATGACCTGAAAGAGAAAAACATAGAACAAAACACAGAATATTTAAAATACAATCAGATATAGAAAATTTAATTATAAATAGCGAAAATATAAATTCATTCTCTTTCTCTCTCACTCTGTTAGCACTCACCAAAACCCTGATTCTTCTCTCTTGATAACCCTTGTAAGCAGAGAGACACCAGGCTAACTTGAACCTTCTGAAAGGACGTCAGAAGGATCATCCACGTCGGAAGAACCAGGTTCCGACTGCAGACGTTGACGCTTTGGAGGCTCAATAATACTTCTTCTTCTTCTTCGTTCATCCTGAAAAGGACGGTGGTTGCGTTGTGTCTGTTTACGCCTAAGCTGTGATATCTGCACCTTTCGGTCGACACATCCGACTTCTGCACGGCATTTTTTAGGACCGGGTTTGCCTTCCCATTTCGATCCACACTCGTTCAGCCAGACTGCACAGCTGCAGACTGTTTCCAGGACCACCACGTGGAGGTGGAGTGCGGTCTTGACCAGCTCTGGTTCGCTGGTCCTGACGCAGGCAGTAAAGCTATGAGTCGCTGACTGCGGTCTCTATTGCTGCGTCTTGATGTCCCGCTCAATAATACTAATGTCAGGATCTGTTGAGGATGAGGGCTGAAAGAAGGTCAAGTGCCGATTGCAACGTTGTTGTTGTATCAGAAGGTAAAGTGCCGATTCCAGCGTTGTTTGTGAATCAGAAGGTCAAGTTCCGAAACCACAAACATTGTAATTGTTATCAGAAGGTCATGTTTCGATACCATCGTCGTTACAGTTATTTTGAAGCAAGTTCAGCAGGACACTTCAGCGTTAGATCCTCTGATCCTTAGAATGCTGACTATAGTACCTGATCTTCGCCGTTGTTGGCGATAGGATTTTCTTAAGATAAGTGGCCTATTTGTTGTTGTGAACTGTGCCATTATGTTGTGTCTGAACTAAGCCTTCCGCATTTACACGTCCATTATATGCTGTATGTTCTTATGTGTTTACATGTTATTTATATGTTTATATTTCAGCGGGTTAGGTTGGGTCGGTGACTCCTGTAGGCAATATCCCACATAACCGAGGGCCTACTGTGAGCTTTCTTTAGGGCCTATCGCGAATCTTCTGTTGTGGAAATTATCAGCGACTTTTTGTTGCTTCACGATATTTTTGTTTAGATGTGACGAGGTGTACTTTTCGTTGTTTTTGTTATAATTTTTCTGTTCTTTAGTTTTGATTTGATTTGTTTGTATCTGTCCGCCTCCTTTTTCTTTCATTTAGTTCTATACAACCTTTATGTTTATACACTGTTGTGTCATTTGTTTCGTTTGATATTTCGCAGTTATCATCACATGCTTTGTGATATTTTTCTTTAGTTTCGCTGTATTGTTTAGTTGACTTCTGCGAATGTTATTGTATTGTCCTTGATGCTTGTTCTTTGTTTACGTTATTCATTGTTGTCATACACTGTTTATATATATATTTAGTCATATTTAGTGCACTTGGGATATAAAATTGATTGATGGTGTTATTATTATAAAGTTGATTATACAAGTTCTTTGTCAAAGACTTGTTTCCCACAGAGATTGGGATAAAGTGAGGTACCTATTCAAGTTCTTTATTAAAAGACTTGTTCCCACTGAGATTGGGATAACGGATAAAGGGTGTTATTATTTCACAGGTACTGATAGCATATTATTAGGCATAATGTCTACATTAGACTACTTTATTGAACAATGGAAAGCCCTTGGGAAGACAGATGTGAAGCTGGAAGAATTTGCTCTTACTCAATATGACAAGGCGCAAAAGGCAGAAGAGAAAAAACAAAAAGAGGAGAGAAAACTTCAAGCTGAAGCTGAAGAGAAAAAAATTCAGCAACAAAGAGAATTTGAGGAGAGAAAACTTCAAGCAGATGCTGAAGAAAGAAAAATGAAAATGCAAATGCAAATGCAAATGGAAACTGAAAAACAGAAGCTAGAAGCTGAGAAACAGAAAATGGAACATGAAGAAAAACTCTTAGCTTTGGAGCTGGAGAAATTAAAATTGATATATATAGGGTAATTCTCAAGCAACTTCTGGTAAGACAAAGGAGAATTCTTATAAAGTCAAATTACCTGCTTTCAACGCTGCAAAAGACGACATAACGTTTTATCTAGATAGATTTGAACTTACTTGCGTATCGCATAAGGTAGATAAAGAGCAATATGTCGGAAATACTTACAGGTGAACCGTTAAATACAACAATGGCAATAGAAGAACCTGATAAGACTAACTATGAAGTTGTCAGGGCGGCTTTATTAAAAAGATATCAACTTAAAGAAGACGATTATCGTCTTCGTTTAAAGACTATGTTGCCAGAGACTGGGGTAGAGTTCTCAGACTGTATTACAAAGATACGTCTTACTTTCACACGTTGGATTGAGCTGTCTAATACTGAAAAAACATTTGAAGCACTTGTAGACTTATTACTTAGGGACAAAGTAATGTCATCAGTCAATGAGTCCCTCCTTGCCTTTATATTTGGCCATTTGTGAATAAAGACATACGCATTTATTGTCATTCTTGCATGATATGTCAAGAGGTCAAATCGAGAGGTCCACAACATGCTGCACCTATCCAGGCTGCAGACATTCCTATTCGGCCGTTTCAGAAGATGGCTATAGATATGATTTGTCCTTTTAAGATCAAGTCGACCAGAGGACATCAATTTATCGTAACATGCGTTGACATGTGCAAACGTTGGCCAGAGGCTATACCTCTTAAGAGCATCTCTACTGCAGATATTGCAGACGCTCTTTGGCTTATATTTTCTCGTCTGGGATTTCCCGGAGAAATATTGTCAGACCATGGCACACAATTAATATCACTATGTCGCAGGTAATGTCTACTCTGAATATTAAAAGGTCTCTGAGTAGTATATATCATCCTATGTCTAATGGGTTAGTTGAACGTCTGAATAGAACACTCAAAAACTTACTTGGGAAGATAACTGAGGATCATCTTCATGATTGGGATAGGGTTTTACCCGCGGGCCTCTTTGCATATAGAGAGGTCCCCAACGAACATACAGGATTTTCTCCTTTTGAACTTGTCTTTAGCGCGCGACCGCGCGGTCCTATGTCTTTGCTTCATGATCTTATAACTGCTGATAGTATTGACGATGACACACAATCTTCATATGAGTATGTCATTGCTCTCAGTCAAAAGATTATCGAGGCATGCAAACTAGCAACTTCCTCATCCGAATTTGCTAAAGAAAAGGCACGGCAATTTGCGAATAAGAATAGACGACTACGACAACTTTGTCCCGGCGACAAAGCATTTGTTTTGCTCTCTTCCAGGAAAAACAGACTTCTTATTGCATGGAAAGGTCCGTATATAATAGTCTCAAGAATTTCCGATGTCGACTATGTTGTCGATATTGACGGAAAGCATAAAACCTTTCATATAAGCATGCGTACGGAATTTCATGAACGACCAGACTATTTGCTGCCCACTTTCCATGCGACAGACGATTCTCCAGTCCCACATGGTCATTACTCATCCCTGTCGGTTATACAGGATGAGGAAACTACTTTCTCTTATGTTAATCTTCCTCTTCCTACGTTTCCACTTCATTCTACGGAATCATGGAAGAACGTTACTGTTTCTCCTAATTTATCTATTGAAGAACAACGACAAGTCTCTTCTATGTTACAGGCATTTCAGGATGTCCTTACTGACATTCCTGGACACACTCATGTCATTTAACATGACATAATACTTACTGACCATAATCCTATTAGGGTTAGACCTTACCCTATTCCCATTCACTTTCAGACACAGGTCGAGAAAGAATTTGATGAAATGATACGATTGAAAATAATCGAACCATCCACTTCAGCATACTCTTCGTCCATGGTTATTGTTCGAAAGAAAGACAAGAACATACGCCTTTGCGTCGATTATCGCAAATTAAACCAAGTTACGAAGTTCGATGCTGAACCTATGCCTTTATTAGTGGATCTGCTTAATAGACTCTCTAATTCTCGATTCTTTACCAAACTCGACTTGTCTAAAGGTTATTGGCAAGTTCCTCTAACTGAACGCGCCAAACCTCTCACTGCTTTCTCAACACCTAGGGGTTTATTTCAATGGAATTTCATGCCTTTCGGCCTTATGGACGCCCCAGCTACTTTCGTACGCATGATGCATCGAATTATCTCATATCGTTCAGATGTCATTGCATACTTTGACGATATCTGTCTCTTCGGTGATTCTTGGGAAGATCACTATTTGGGTTTATACGAATTACTGTCTACTCTACGCGAGCATAATTTGACAGCAAAACCCTCTAAAGTCTATGTTGGGTTTAGTGAAATCTCGTTCCTTGGTCACCGTGTTGGTCATGGTCTCTTGAAGACAGAGGACCACAATACTTCTCAGATACTAAACATTTCTATTCCTAAGACGAAAAAGCAAGTACGCAGTCTCTTAAGTTTAATACAATTCTACGGAAGATTCATTCCAAATCTATCTTCTATTATGGCACCTCTTTCAACCCTATTGAAGAAAGGGTCTCCTAATATGGTGCGCTGGTCCCAAGAATGCCAGTCTTCATTGGACCAGATTAAAACTTTATTCTCATCTCCCCCTATCTTAAGGTTACCTACTACTGATAAGACTTTTGTTCTTCGTAGTGACGACTCATCCACTGGGATCGGGGCCGCACTAATGCAGGAGTATTCAGAAACTCTGCATCCTGTAATGTATATCTCTAGGAAATTGAATGCGGCAGAAAGGAATTACTCGGTTCTAGACCGTGAAATGTTGGCTATGGTATGGTCAATTCTTAAGTTACAAAGATTCCTTCTTGGCGCGCATTTCATTGTGGAAACCGACCAAACAGCTCTTACAGCTATTCAGAGTAAAAACTTGAAGAGCTCGAGATCCACTCGATATGCTCTTCAACCGTCTGATTTCACGGTTCGAGCTATCCGTGGTTCGGATAATGTGATGGCAGACATTCTGTCCAGTTGCCCACATGATTCCACTTAACTTTTGTGTCCTAGATTTCCTGATACACTTTGAGATTTATAACAGTTCTTTACTATAACTATATATCAGCACGTCTGTTCTCACTTTACGTGAATTCATGGTATTATGCTGTGGGATTTTCTTTCTCTGTTACCGTCTCGGGATAACGGAGGAAGGTTTAGTGCTCACAATTTAATGGTCGAAATTTCACTCGGCCACAGTTAATAGTTAAGGATGTATGTTTGATTACTGTATATTAGAAAATCTAACGGTTATGAAATAGAATTGTGTTATTTATATTTTCTCAGCAAGTCGTCGATGTTTTGAGAGAATCTGTACATTTTGACAACCGTGACGTATTGTGAGGTCCATACTTACCCTTAGGACGATACAGTACATATGCCCTCTCAGACTTTGATCTGGACTTCATTGTTCATTTACTTAGTTAATTGTGTATAAAACATTATGTTAAAAATATATTATTACATGTTAACATGATGTAACCCTTTATTGTTAAGGTGATTGTATCTCTATAATGCGGTATATTTAGATAATAACACCGCTGTTCTTTATGATGTTTCATTGCTAAACTTGGACATAAGGTACTTGATGTGTTATATGTATGTAACTTTTGCTTGCATTATAACATTGCCAGCACTGTAGTGTACGTTGGTGGCACCTCCCTGGAATATGTGTATACTTAGAGAAATGCATTCTCTAATGTTCTGAGATATATTCTCATCTGACGCTTCATGCGTCGAGTTAGCCTCACATTAGGCATTATATTTATATGTGATACTTTTCGTCCGCGCATCATTCGTGCGTTATGAGCATGTTGAATCTTGCTCTTGGATGTATTTCAAAAAAAAAGTTTCATTTTTTTCCCGGGGGGTGCGGTAAACTGTTGCGTACAGTTTTGCTGAGTTTATAGTCTGTTAAATGCACCTGTTTAAATTTGGAGACATTATTTGTTAGATTACTGTTCAAAGGGTAGTTACTCATTTTTTACTTGGGTTGAATTCTACAGTGGTTGTTATCTCACTTGTTTTAATCTAGCGTTCTATTATTAGAATCGAAGTCTGGTTGCCTGACCATATATGCCTTGAATGGTCAGCTTTTCTTGGAATGTTTGCAACTAGAATCAATGTCTTACTACCTGACCATATATGGCTTGAATGGTCAGTCTTTTTCTAGTATATGTTTAACATCGCCCACCTGAGTTTAGCTCAGATGGTCTAGCGTCTCACGACGCATGCGCGACTTTTGTGGTGCGTTAAGAAAGACCTCCGATCGGGAGTCGAGCTGTAGTGTTTCAAAGGGTCAAGACGTCTGGTTCGTCTTCGACCTGGCTTTATATTATGGGGAAGGAAAGTTCTCTGTGTGTCTAAAGATTGTTCCCCCATATTGTATTTCTACGCGCCTAGGAGACGAGTGAGTTTTTTGGTGCTATTCGGAAGGAATGACAAGGTAAATTAGCCTTCATTCATTTTTTCTTATTGTCAGAATCATAAATAACATTTTGCCTATAGCCTAGTGACTTTTCCCTGGGCGGGAAAGAGTCCATCGAGTATATACCAGTAATTGAGCTCTCGTATTATGCTGACATTGAATGTACCGGGTTGGTGAATGCCCGAAGAACTTTATATATTCATTGAATCCCGCTATTGCGGCGATATCACCTTGAACAAGGTTTGTCCAAGGAATCACAGACAACACTGTATTCTGGGGCCCGCCATATTTCGCGGCCTGCTATATACCAGAAGTAAACCTGACTTGCTGGTGTCAGACGAGAGTTGTTTTAAACTCATATATTTGAAGACCCGTTTCCAATGCGGGGTAATTTGCTGTAGCTGAGAAGAGATACAGCTTGTCGTCAGCACTATGATATGGACAGCCTGCCTATGATCCATTAATGCCAGCTTCATTGAACATTATTATTATTATTATGCTGTGATGTCCCAAGTTTTTGTCAGATGACTATATATCATGATGTCGACATGCCTTGTTCTTGTATCGTAATAAATTATTGAAACGTCAGCTGCGGTTAACAACATTACTGACTTCTACGTGTGGTTGAGTGGGTGTCTTGTGCCAATGTCTAAGAGCCTATACACATTCGCGTCTATCATCTATATCTGATGTCTACTCGCCCACACATCGTATCAACCACACCCTTTTACGAGCACTACACATTTAAGAACCTGTACGAGTGAGTCTATATTACCCCTGTCAGTGCCTCAACGTTTGTTGACCTACATCCACTACAACAGTGTACTACCAGGTTGATCTGACTCCTACTCACATCTTCAACACTGATACATACATATGGCCATGCTACAGCCCTGCAACATTATGAGGTCCAGTACACACTCCGACATGGGATTCAACAGTCTGTCTGTTCGTGGCTGTATCTATATCTGTCTGTTCGTAGCTGTCTGTCTGTTCGTAGCTGTCTGTCGGTGTCTGTCTGTTCGTAGCTTTCTGTCTATTTTGTGATTGTCTGTCTGTCTGTCCGTGGCTGTCTGTCTATGTATGTTAGTTTGTGGCTGCCTGTTTATGGCTGTCTGTATGTTCGTAGCTGTCTTTCTATGTCTGTCTGTTCGTCGCTGTGTCTATGTCTGTCTGTTCGTAGCTGTCTGTCTGATCATGGCTGTCTGTCTGTTCGTGGTAATCTGTCTATGCCTGTCTGTTCGTAGCTGTCGGCTTCCTGTCTATGTCTATTCGTAGTTGTCTGTCTATTTCTGTATATTCGTAGTTGTCTGTCTATGTCTATCTGTTCGTGTCTGTCTGTTCGTGGTTGTGTATTTATGTCTGTCTGTTCGTGGCTGTCTGTCTATGTCTGTCTGTTCGTGGCTGTGTATCTGTTCGTGGCTGTCTGTTCGTGGCTGTCTGTCCGCCTGTGTTTTTTCCACTCATTTTCTATTCATTAGCAATCAGCCTGTCTCTAATCTCTAATTCACACACATATCGATGGCTTGGTGGTTGGTTATAGAATTACGTCGAGATCTAACAAACCCTTGTAATCTATTTCTTCTTCTTCCTCGTTCGTCCTGAAAAGGACGTTGGTTGCGTTGTGTCGCCGTTTACAGCGGAGCTGCGATATCTGCTCCTTTCGGCCCGACACATCCGACTTCCGCACGGCATTTTTGATGACCAGGTTTTGCCTTCCCTCTTCGATCCCTACTCTCTCAGCCAGACTACAGTGATGCAGCCTGTTTCCAGGACCACCACTTGGAGGTGGAGTAGGGCCTTGGTCAGCTCTGGTTCGCTGACCCTGACAGGAACATAAAGAAGGATGACAGGAATTGTTTTAAGGTATTGATCAAGGTATTACTTAGTGTTTTATACTAGACCAAATCATTGTATGAAGGGGATCATGGACAACTGGATCTAACTTAGGATTTATAAGGAAAGTGTAGTCACAGTGAACTGGCTGTAAGTGGTATTGAGGTAAATTGTCCTGTGCATATGTTAGCACAATGTCTGACACTGTTTGTTATGTCCATTGTATGTGAGGACAGAATAGTGTTGGACCATACAGGGGTTGTGATTATTTGTATTCCAGGTTTTATCCTGCAAACTACCAGAAGTATATGAATCAACTATCTCTGTTGGACTCTGAGGTGCAAGTGCTCTTAAAGACAATGGAGCCAGATACCCAGCATCCACTGCCTGGCAATTCACAGACGTGTTAGTCCATGGCGGGAGTATGATTGATCTCAATATAGAAGATAAGTGGCAACAACACGCCACTGGTCAGCCTATTCAGACTCTACCTCTAATATATACAATAAAAAGATAAAAATACAGTGTATGATGAATCCTTGTGGACAGAAATTTGATGATGACTACTTCACAGTCCAGTAAGAGTGACAAAACATATATGTATTAGATAATGGTTAATCAAAAGGTGAAATTCATCACAGTGATTCACTTCGATAATTAATTTTCCATGCTTATTTATTTTATAATGTAAATACATGTGAGTTCATTCTACGTTGCCTAACCGAAAAGATAAACGTTATAGGTTAAATAAATTGTAGATATGTACCATCAGACTTGCTAAATTATTTAAGTTGAGTTCAAGTTCTTGTTGGTATATATAAATATATATAGACATACATATTAATGAGTTAATCCCCTAGCAGAGCTAATAATAATAAGAAGAATAATAATATCAGGGGAGGATTCTTGAGAGGGAGCCCATAGACATTCAGGAACGTATACTATCATCATACCTGGAGGTTTATACAGCTGGATCCTACCTTTGATGTCGATACACCCTTATTCTTTTCAGAAAAGGGGGTATTTCTTGTAAGACCAGTCTCTTATCTGGCACTATCCTGGTATCCTCTGATACATCTTTTTGTCCAGGATACCTTATACTTTAAATAACAACAACCCTCTCGCGACAGGGAGGTATTTTCTTTGTAAGGCGTGCCTGGAGCCGAATCGCTTGAATTATTATTGGCCTGTTGTCTGCTGGGTTGACTGATGCTTGCCTCCGGAATGGATTGGGGAGATAACTGTGTTGTTCTTTTGATTTTCGCCTTCGTAGTTTTTATTTTGTTTTCTCTTGTTGATAAATACTGTAAATTTGTCCTTGTTAGTGTTTTCAGAATCCGATTCCGACGACATAATGCTGTTTATATTTTCTGAAGTGTTGCTGACAACTGGCGGGATGGTTGTTTGGTTTGTTTGTGTCGGTGGTACAGATTGTAACGGCTCGGTAGTTTGCTCTGTAGCAAAGATGATCTGTGCTCTACCATGTGACTGGACATAAGGGAGTGTTTTTTCCTCTTATTTTTATAGTTTCATGTTCTCTACATAATTCTCATTTTCTTTCCCTCCTATCTCTTCTTTGTCTGTCTATGACGAAGGCCGTGTGGCCGCAACGTAGGTTTTTCTTGTTCTTTCTATTTGTAAGACGTATTACTATTTGTGTGTTTTTTTTTTTTTTCATTCTACCGTTTTAACCCCCGTCTTACGGCAGTTCTCCTCATATTTTTAAAAAAAATTCCCCTTCTGGTGCTCAAAGTGAGGTCTATTGACTTTATTAAGTAGAATATGTAAATTGTGTGTGATCCCGGCCCTGGCTAAGACACTTTGATCTTAGCCAAAAGGCCGGGAAGCGAGTTCTCCTCATATAATCATATAGGAAAATGGATTGTATAAAGTATTGCTCATTAAAAGATTCATACAGATATGAGCAGCAATATTCTAAAATCCAAATTTCGTTTGCAACTTGTGTTATTTTTAAAGAAAAACAATTACAAGAATAACAAATAAAAATTTGTAAGTACTTTTTTCATATCCTACAAACATTTACTTTTGCTTCTTAAAAATGTAAAATTCAGTTGTAGCCCATTTAAGGGTATTTAAAATGATAGTAAAAGTTTATTTTTTTGGTGTGTGCAGAGTTTTTTCCCTTGGACAAAATATATTAACTTAGTAAATTCCCTTGATACAGAAAATTACGCGTGAGATATATATACAGTCGGCCCTCCGTATCCTCGGGGGACTGGTTCCAGGACCACCCGCGGATACCAAAATCCGCTGATGCTCAAGTCCCTTATATAAAATGCCGTAGTATTTGCATCTCTAGATTACTTATAATACCTAATACAATGTAAATGAAATGTAAATAATAGTTATACTGTTTTGTTTAGGGAATGATGACAAGAAATAAAAGTCTGTACATGTTCAGTACTGACGCAACCATCGTAGGCCTAACTACATAATACACGTCAGCAACAACGTAACATTTTCTTTCTTTCAACACTTACTTTTAATGACCTGAAAGAGAAAAACATAGAACAAAACACAGAATATTTAAAATACAATCAGATATAGAAAATTTAATTATAAATAGCGAAAATATAAATTCATTCTCTTTCTCTCTCACTCTGTTAGCACTCACCAAAACCCTGATTCTTCTCTCTTGATAACCCTTGTAAGCAGAGAGACACCAGGCTAACTTGAACCTTCTGAAAGGACGTCAGAAGGATCATCTACGTCGGAAGAACCAGGTTCCGACTGCAGACGTTGACGCTTTGGAGGCTCAATAATACTTCTTCTTCTTCTTCGTTCATCCTGAAAAGGACGGTGGTTGCGTTGTGTCTGTTTACGCCTAAGCTGTGATATCTGCACCTTTCGGTCGACACATCCGACTTCTGCACGGCATTTTTTAGGACCGGGTTTGCCTTCCCATTTCGATCCACACTCGCTCAGCCAGACTGCACAGCTGCAGACTGTTTCCAGGACCACCACGTGGAGGTGGAGTGCGGTCTTGACCAGCTCTGGTTCGCTGGTCCTGACGCAGGCAGTAAAGCTATGAGTCGCTGACTGCGGTCTCTATTGCTGCGTCTTGATGTCCCGCTCAATAATACTAATGTCAGGATCTGTTGAGGATGAGGGCTGAAAGAAGGTCAAGTGCCGATTGCAACGTTGTTGTTGTATCAGAAGGTAAAGTGCCGATTCCAGCGTTGTTTGTGAATCAGAAGGTCAAGTTCCGAAACCACAAACATTGTAATTGTTATCAGAAGGTCAAGTTTCGATACCATCGTCGTTACAGTTATTTTGAAGCAAGTTCAGCAGGACACTTCAGCGTTAGATCCTCTGATCCTTAGAATGCTGACTATAGTACCTGATCTTCGCCGTTGTTGGCGATAGGATTTTCTTAAGATAAGTGGCCTATTTGTTGTTGTGAACTGTGCCATTATGTTGTGTCTGAACTAAGCCTTCCGCATTTACACGTCCATTATATGCTGTATGTTCTTATGTGTTTACATGTTATTTATATGTTTATATTTCAGCGGGTTAGGTTGGGTCGGTGACTCCTGTAGGCAATATCCCACATAACCGAGGGCCTACTGTGAGCTTTCTTTAGGGCCTATCGCGAATCTTCTGTTGTGGAAATTATCAGCGACTTTTTGTTGCTTCACGATATTTTTGTTTAGATGTGACGAGGTGTACTTTTCGTTGTTTTTGTTATAATTTTTCTGTTCTTTAGTTTTGATTTGATTTGTTTGTATCTGTCCGCCTCCTTTTTCTTTCATTTAGTTCTATACAACCTTTATGTTTATACACTGTTGTGTCATTTGTTTCGTTTGATATTTCGCAGTTATCATCACATGCTTTATGATATTTTTCTTTAGTTTCGCTGTATTGTTTAGTTGACTTCTGCGAATGTTATTGTATTGTCCTTGATGCTTGTTCTTTGTTTACGTTATTCATTGTTGTCATACACTGTTTATATATATATTTAGTCATATTTAGTGCACTTGGGATATAAAATTGATTGATGGTGTTATTATTATAAAGTTGATTATACAAGTTCTTTGTCAAAGACTTGTTTCCCACAGAGATTGGGATAAAGTGAGGTACCTATTCAAGTTCTTTATTAAAAGACTTGTTCCCACTGAGATTGGGATAACGGATAAAGGGTGTTATTATTTCACAGGTACTGATAGCATATTATTAGGCATAATGTCTACATTAGACTACTTTATTGAACAATGGAAAGCCCTTGGGAAGACAGATGTGAAGCTGGAAGAATTTGCTCTTACTCAATATGACAAGGCGCAAAAGGCAGAAGAGAAAAAACAAAAAGAGGAGAGAAAACTTCAAGCTGAAGCTGAAGAGAAAAAAATTCAGCAACAAAGAGAATTTGAGGAGAGAAAACTTCAAGCAGATGCTGAAGAAAGAAAAATGAAAATGCAAATGCAAATGCAAATGGAAACTGAAAAACAGAAGCTAGAAGCTGAGAAACAGAAAATGGAACATGAAGAAAAACTCTTAGCTTTGGAGCTGGAGAAATTAAAATTGATATATATAGGGTAATTCTCAAGCAACTTCTGGTAAGACAAAGGAGAATTCTTATAAAGTCAAATTACCTGCTTTCAACGCTGCAAAAGACGACATAACGTTTTATCTAGATAGATTTGAACTTACTTGCGTATCGCATAAGGTAGATAAAGAGCAATATGTCGGAAATACTTACAGGTGAACCGTTAAATACAACAATGGCAATAGAAGAACCTGATAAGACTAACTATGAAGTTGTCAGGGCGGCTTTATTAAAAAGATATCAACTTAAAGAAGACGATTATCGTCTTCGTTTAAAGACTATGTTGCCAGAGACTGGGGTAGAGTTCTCAGACTGTATTACAAAGATACGTCTTACTTTCACACGTTGGATTGAGCTGTCTAATACTGAAAAAACATTTGAAGCACTTGTAGACTTATTACAGTAGAACTCCATTTATCCGAACCCCATGGGACCGAGCATCGTTCGGATAATCAAATGTTCGGATAATTGGATTACATAGTGTATCGAGTACATGTACACATATTTCTAAAAATAATTAACCATCACAAGGAAAATACACTATAAAACATATTTACTTGCACTGTAATAATAATACCCACACTGTATTAGATCACTGTATCACCAAAATCTTTTATTACACTGCAGTGCATGTACTACTTGTATTAATTATTTTTGTTAAGAAAGAGAAATGTTTTCAAAATAACATTACAAACGATTCAAAACCAGGCGCAACTTACGTATACATGTACTTGCACAGATGTAGCCCACTATTTAAAATAATGAGGAATCCTCTTTTGCACCAAACTGGATAGTCTCCTTTTGGCTGCTAAGTCCCGCATTCTCTTCAACAGCAGAAGCTGTGTAGAACAGCTGTCATCATCTTGCTCGTACCAAGCCATCGCTGTTTCTAGTGCTATAAAGGCCTCTTCAGGACTTGGTCGACGTTTTGGTTTTTCTTCATAATCTACAAGTACATCATGTACTTCTGAGGAGTCTTCATCATCGGTCACTACATGTATTTGGTTTTCTTCTTGCACAAAAGACAAAATTTCTTCGTCATTCAAAAACTGAAAACCAGAATCATTATCATCTTCTAGCCACATGTGTGCATCATCTTTGTCACAGTCCGAAAATCCGGGCATTGCTTGAAACAGTTCCACAACTTCATTTATACAATCATCATTTGTGTCCACTGCAGTAGTTTCATTTCCTCCTTTTTACACAAGCAATCTACTCCAAGCCTTGTTGAGATTATCTTGTGACAGGGTGGTCCAAGCATCAGCTAACATATAGCAGCAGTCTTTGAGATTAAGCTTTTTAGAAAACGCCACCACACTTTCTTCATCTTCAGCCAACAATAAACGACGCAAGACTTCCTTCTTGTACATCTTTTTAAGCTTTGCTATAACATCCTGATCCATTGGTTGAATCAGTGCTGTTACATTGGGAGGCAGAAAAATTACTTTAAAATTTGCATCAACTGCATTCAATGTATCCGTCTCTGGATGAGATGGTGCATTGTCCAGTAGAAGAATTACTTTTCCAGTTTTCTTTTCTTGTTCGCTCAACCTCTTCACATTTGGGATGAACTGATTTGTATACCAATCAAGAAATATTTCACTATTCATCCAAGCACTCTTCTGTGCTTTGTAACACAATGGGAGACATGTCACATTCTTTAAACAACGTGGTTTTTTGGCTTTGCCGATCATTAGCACCGGTAAACGATGACTTCCACTGGCATTCGTGGCTACCAAAATTGTTACTCTCTCTTTGCACTTTTTTAAACCCAGGGGCAGCTGCTTCGCGCTGAGATGCAAGTGATTTTTGAGGCAATGATTTCCAGTATAAGCCAGTCTCATCGGCATTATACACATCATCGAGTGAATAACCTTCTTCTTCCAAAAAAGCCAAGAATGTTTCTTTAAAATTTTTAGCGGCAGTTGCATCGCTAGATAAAGATTCCCCTTGAATCTCCAATTCTCGTATGCCATGACGAGATTTAAAGTTTCTTAACCATCCCTGGCTAGCCTTAAAGTCAGGAGGACCGTCAAGTTGATTGTTGAACTGAAGTGCCTTTTCACACAACAGAGAACCAGAGATAGGTTCCCCTTTGCTTCTTCTTTGCACAAACCATATATACAAAGCCTCTTCCAATTTCACATCTTTCGCATTTCTCATGGTTTTACGTTTCTTCGACCCATTTTCACTATCAAATTTCGATGCAAAACTCAATTTTATCCTTGTTACTTTTGATGTCAGAGACGGTAGCTTTCCCAACATTGAAAATCCTCGGAAGTGAAGACACAGTTTCACCTTGTCCTAGTCTCTTGATAATTTCTGTTTTCGTTTCAATTGACAAAACATTGCGGTTCCTTTTATATGCTTTAGACCTACTGGAAGATGCCATATCGCACAGAGAAATACTTGTACACCAAAATTATTCTGCTGTAGTAGCAGACACAATTATTTTAAGTTGAACTGTTTGTTTAGCCAGTGTTCTACCTAGAACGCACAGGTACACTGGATTGGTAAACCAGATATTAACTGACTTTATGATCTAACTGACTTCCTGTACGTAAGCAAAGATGCAGCAATAGTGAATGCAGTCAGTGACCCATAGCTTGACTGCTTGCATCAGGACCAGCGAACCAGAGCTGGTCAAGACCGTACTCCACCTCCACGTGGTGGTCCTGGAAACAGTCTGCAGCAGTGCTGTCTGGCTGAGCGAGTACGGATCGAAGAGGGAAGGCAAACACGGTCCAAAAAAATGCCGTGCTGAAGTCGGATGTGTCGACCGAAAGGTGCAGATATCACAGCTTAGGCGTAAACAGACACAACGCAACTACCGTCCTTTTCAGGGCGAACGAGGAAGAAGAAGAAGAAGTACGTAAGCGACCGACCATTAGCCATCCCATTCTCTACAAATTGTTCGCACACATTTGAAGTTTGCCGCATCAAAAGATTCAGAATTTTAGTCTAACGTGACTGTGGCATCTGATTTTTTTTTTTTTCTGGAAAAAGTGTTCGGATAATTGGATGTTCGGATAATTGGGGTTCGGATAAATGGAGTTCTACTGTACTTAGGGACAAAGTAATGTCATCAGTCAATGAGTCCCTCCTTGCCTTTATATTTGGCCATTTGTGAATAAAGACATACGCATTTATTGTCGTTCTTGCATGATATGTCAAGAGGTCAAATCGAGAGGTCCACAACATGCTGCACCTATCCAGGCTGCAGACATTCCTATTCGGCCGTTTCAGAAGATGGCTATAGATATGATTTGTCCTTTTAAGATCAAGTCGACCAGAGGACATCAATTTATCGTAACATGCGTTGACATGTGCAAACGTTGGCCAGAGGCTATACCTCTTAAGAGCATCTCTACTGCAGATATTGCAGACGCTCTTTGGCTTATATTTTCTCGTCTGGGATTTCCCGGAGAAATATTGTCAGACCATGGCACACAATTAATATCACTATGTCGCAGGTAATGTCTACTCTGAATATTAAAAGGTCTCTGAGTAGTATATATCATCCTATGTCTAATGGGTTAGTTGAACGTCTGAATAGAACACTCAAAAACTTACTTGGGAAGATAACTGAGGATCATCTTCATGATTGGGATAGGGTTTTACCCGCGGGCCTCTTTGCATATAGAGAGGTCCCCAACGAACATACAGGATTTTCTCCTTTTGAACTTGTCTTTAGCGCGCGACCGCGCGGTCCTATGTCTTTGCTTCATGATCTTATAACTGCTGATAGTATTGACGATGACACACAATCTTCATATGAGTATGTCATTGCTCTCAGTCAAAAGATTATCGAGGCATGCAAACTAGCAACTTCCTCATCCGAATTTGCTAAAGAAAAGGCACGGCAATTTGCGAATAAGAATAGACGACTACGACAACTTTGTCCCGGCGACAAAGCATTTGTTTTGCTCTCTTCCAGGAAAAAACAGACTTCTTATTGCATGGAAAGGTCCGTATATAATAGTCTCAAGAATTTCCGATGTCGACTATGTTGTCGATATTGACGGAAAGCATAAAACCTTTCATATAAGCATGCGTACGGAATTTCATGAACGACCAGACTATTTGCTGCCCACTTTCCATGCGACAGACGATTCTCCAGTCCCACATGGTCATTACTCATCCCTGTCGGTTATACAGGATGAGGAAACTACTTTCTCTTATGTTAATCTTCCTCTTCCTACGTTTCCACTTCATTCTACGGAATCATGGAAGAACGTTACTGTTTCTCCTAATTTATCTATTGAAGAACAACGACAAGTCTCTTCTATGTTACAGGCATTTCAGGATGTCCTTACTGACATTCCTGGACACACTCATGTCATTTAACATGACATAATACTTACTGACCATAATCCTATTAGGGTTAGACCTTACCCTATTCCCATTCACTTTCAGACACAGGTCGAGAAAGAATTTGATGAAATGATACGATTGAAAATAATCGAACCATCCACTTCAGCATACTCTTCGTCCATGGTTATTATTCGAAAGAAAGACAAGAACATACGCCTTTGCGTCGATTATCGCAAATTAAACCAAGTTACGAAGTTCGATGCTGAACCTATGCCTTTATTAGTGGATCTGCTTAATAGACTCTCTAATTCTCGATTCTTTACCAAACTCGACTTGTCTAAAGGTTATTGGCAAGTTCCTCTAACTGAACGCGCCAAACCTCTCACTGCTTTCTCAACACCTAGGGGTTTATTTCAATGGAATTTCATGCCTTTCGGCCTTATGGACGCCCCAGCTACTTTCGTACGCATGATGCATCGAATTATCTCATATCGTTCAGATGTCATTGCATACTTTGACGATATCTGTCTCTTCAGTGATTCTTGGGAAGATCACTATTTGGGTTTATACGAATTACTGTCTACTCTACGCGAGCATAATTTGACAGCAAAACCCTCTAAAGTCTATGTTGGGTTTAGTGAAATCTCGTTCCTTGGTCACCGTGTTGGTCATGGTCTCTTGAAGACAGAGGACCACAATACTTCTAAGATACTAAACATTTCTATTCCTAAGACGAAAAAGCAAGTACGCAGTCTCTTAAGTTTAATACAATTCTACGGAAGATTCATTCCAAATCTATCTTCTATTATGGCACCTCTTTCAACCCTATTGAAGAAAGGGTCTCCTAATATGGTGCGCTGGTCCCAAGAATGCCAGTCTTCATTGGACCAGATTAAAACTTTATTCTCATCTCCCCCTATCTTAAGGTTACCTACTACTGATAAGACTTTTGTTCTTCGTAGTGACGACTCATCCACTGGGATCGGGGCCGCACTAATGCAGGAGTATTCAGAAACTCTGCATCCTGTAATGTATATCTCTAGGAAATTGAATGCGGCAGAAAGGAATTACTCGGTTCTAGACCGTGAAATGTTGGCTATGGTATGGTCAATTCTTAAGTTACAAAGATTCCTTCTTGGCGCGCATTTCATTGTGGAAACCGACCAAACAGCTCTTACAGCTATTCAGAGTAAAAACTTGAAGAGCTCGAGATCCACTCGATATGCTCTTCAACCGTCTGATTTCACGGTTCGAGCTATCCGTGGTTCGGATAATGTGATGGCAGACATTCTGTCCAGATGCCCACATGATTCCACTTAACTTTTGTGTCCTAGATTTCCTGATACACTTTGAGATTTATAACAGTTCTTTACTATAACTATATATCAGCACGTCTGTTCTCACTTTACGTGAATTCATGGTATTATGCTGTGTGATTTTCTTTCTCTGTTACCGTCTCGGGATAACGGAGGAAGGTTTAGTGCTCACAATTTAATGGTCGAAATTTCACTCGGCCACAGTTAATAGTTAAGGATGTATGTTTGATTACTGTATATTAGAAAATCTAACGGTTATGAAATAGAATTGTGTTATTTATATTTTCTCAGCAAGTCGTCGATGTTTTGAGAGAATCTGTACATTTTGACAACCGTGACGTATTGTGAGGTCCATACTTACCCTTAGGACGATACAGTACATATGCCCTCTCAGACTTTGATCTGGACTTCATTGTTCATTTACTTAGTTAATTGTGTATAAAACATTATGTTAAAAATATATTATTACATGTTAACATGATGTAACCCTTTATTGTTAAGGTGATTGTATCTCTATAATGCGGTATATTTAGATAATAACACCGCTGTTCTTTATGATGTTTCATTGCTAAACTTGGACATAAGGTACTTGATGTGTTATATGTATGTAACTTTTGCTTGCATTATAACATTGCCAGCACTGTAGTGTACGTTGGTGGCACCTCCCTGGAATATGTGTATACTTAGAGAAATGCATTCTCTAATGTTCTGAGATATATTCTCATCTGACGCTTCATGCGTCGAGTTAGCCTCACATTAGGCATTATATTTATATGTGATACTTTTCGTCCGCGCATCATTCGTGCGTTATGAGCATGTTGAATCTTGCTCTTGGATGTATTTCAAAAAAAAAGTTTCATTTTTTTCCCGGGGGGTGCGGTAAACTGTTGCGTACAGTTTTGCTGAGTTTATAGTCTGTTAAATGCACCTGTTTAAATTTGGAGACATTATTTGTTAGATTACTGTTCAAAGGGTAGTTACTCATTTTTTACTTGGGTTGAATTCTACAGTGGTTGTTATCTCACTTGTTTTAATCTAGCGTTCTATTATTAGAATCGAAGTCTGGTTGCCTGACCATATATGCCTTGAATGGTCAGCTTTTCTTGGAATGTTTGCAACTAGAATCAATGTCTTACTACCTGACCATATATGGCTTGAATGGTCAGTCTTTTTCTAGTATATGTTTAACATCGCCCACCTGAGTTTAGCTCAGATGGTCTAGCGTCTCACGACGCATGCGCGACTTTTGTGGTGCGTTAAGAAAGACTTCCGATAGGGAGTCGAGCTGTAGTGTTTCAAAGGGTCAAGACGTCTGGTTCGTCTTCGACCTGGCTTTATATTATGGGGAAGGAAAGTTCTCTGTGTGTCTAAAGATTGTTCCCCCATATTGTATTTCTACGCGCCTAGGAGACGAGTGAGTTTTTTGGTGCTATTCGGAAGGAATGACAAGGTAAATTAGCCTTCATTCATTTTTTCTTATTGTCAGAATCATAAATAACATTTTGCCTATAGCCTAGTGACTTTTCCCTGGGCGGGAAAGAGTCCATCGAGTATATACCAGTAATTGAGCTCTCGTATTATGCTGACATTGAATGTACCGGGTTGGTGAATGCCCGAAGAACTTTATATATTCATTGAATCCCGCTATTGCGGCGATATCACCTTGAACAAGGTTTGTCCAAGGAATCACAGACAACACTGTATTCTGGGGCCCGCCATATTTCGCGGCCTGCTATATACCAGAAGTAAACCTGACTTGCTGGTGTCAGACGAGAGTTGTTTAAACTCATATATTTGAAGACCCGTTTCCAATGCGGGGTAATTTGCTGTAGCTGAGAAGAGATATAGCTTGTCGTCAGCACTATGATATGGACAGCCTGCCTATGATCCATTAATGCCAGCTTCATTGAACATTATTATTATTATTATGCTGTGATGTCCCAAGTTTTTGTCAGATGACTATATATCATGATGTCGACATGCCTTGTTCTTGTATCGTAATAAATTATTGAAACGTCAGCTGCGGTTAACAACATTACTGACTTCTACGTGTGGTTGAGTGGGTGTCTTGTGCCAATGTCTAAGAGCCTATACACATTCGCGTCTATCATCTATATCTGATGTCTACTCGCCCACACATCGTATCAACCACACCCTTTTACGAGCACTACACATTTAAGAACCTGTACGAGTGAGTCTATATTACCCCTGTCAGTGCCTCAACGTTTGTTGACCTACATCCACTACAACAGTGTACTACCAGGTTGACCTGACTCCTACTCACATCTTCAACACTGATACATACATATGGCCATGCTACAGCCCTGCAACATTATGAGGTCCAGTACACACTCCGACATGGGATTCAACAGTCTGTCTGTTCGTGGCTGTATCTATATCTGTCTGTTCGTAGCTGTCTGTCTGTTCGTAGCTGTCTGTCGGTGTCTGTCTGTTCGTAGCTTTCTGTCTATTTGTGATTGTCTGTCTGTCTGTCCGTGGCTGTCTGTCTATGTATGTTAGTTTGTGGCTGCCTGTTTATGGCTGTCTGTATGTTCGTAGCTGTCTTTCTATGTCTGTCTGTTCGTCGCTGTGTCTATGTCTGTCTGTTCGTAGCTGTCTGTCTGATCATGGCTGTCTGTCTGTTCGTGGTAATCTGTCTATGCCTGTCTGTTCGTAGCTGTCGGCTTCCTGTCTATGTCTATTCGTAGTTGTCTGTCTATTTCTGTTTATTCGTAGTTGTCTGTCTATGTCTATCTGTTCGTGTCTGTCTGTTCGTGGTTGTGTATTTATGTCTGTCTGTTCGTGGCTGTCTGTCTATGTCTGTCTGTTCGTGGCTGTGTATCTGTTCGTGGCTGTCTGTTCGTGGCTGTCTGTCCGCCTGTGTTTTTCCACTCATTTTCTATTCATTAGCAATCAGCCTGTCTCTAATCTCTAATTCACACACATATCGATGGCTTGGTGGTTGGTTATAGAATTACGTCGAGATCTAACAAACCCTTGTAATCTATTTCTTCTTCTTCCTCGTTCGTCCTGAAAAGGACGTTGGTTGCGTTGTGTCGCCGTTTACAGCGGAGCTGCGATATCTGCTCCTTTCGGCCCGACACATCCGACTTCCGCACGGCATTTTTGATGACCAGGTTTGCCTTCCCTCTTCGATCCCTTCTCTCTCGGCCAGACTACAGTGATGCAGCCTGTTTCCAGGACCACCACTTGGAGGTGGAGTAGGGCCTTGGTCAGCTCTGGTTCGCTGACCCTGACAGGAACATAAAGAAGGATGACAGGAATTGTTTTAAGGTATTGATCAAGGTATTACTTAGTGTTTTATACTAGACCAAATCATTGTATGAAGGGGATCATGGACAACTGGATCTAACTTAGGATTTATAAGGAAAGTGTAGTCACAGTGAACTGGCTGTAAGTGGTATTGAGGTAAATTGTCCTGTGCATATGTTAGCACAATGTCTGACACTGTTTGTTATGTCCATTGTATGTGAGGACAGAATAGTGTTGGACCATACAGGGGTTGTGATTATTTGTATTCCAGGTTTTATCCTGCAAACTACCAGAAGTATATGAATCAACTATCTCTGTTGGACTCTGAGGTGCAAGTGCTCTTAAAGACAATGGAGCCAGATACCCAGCATCCACTGCCTGGCAATTCACAGACGTGTTAGTCCATGGCGGGAGTGTGATTGATCTCTACATAGAAGATAAGTGGCAACAACACGCCACTGGTCAGCCTATTCAGACTCTACCTCTAATATATACAATAAAAAGATAAAAATACAGTGTATGATGAATCCTTGTGGACAGAAATTTGATGATGACTACTTCACAGTCCAGTAAGAGTGACAAAACATATATGTATTAGATAATGGTTAATCAAAAGGTGAAATTCATCACAGTGATTCACTTCGATAATTAATTTTCCATGCTTATTTATTTTATAATGTAAATACATGTGAGTTCATTCTACGTTGCCTAACCGAAAAGATAAACGTTATAGGTTAAATAAATTGTAGATATGTACCATCAGACTTGCTAAATTATTTAAGTTGAGTTCAAGTTCTTGTTGGTATATATAAATATATATAGACATACATATTAATGAGCTAATCCCCTAGCAGAGCTAATAATAATAAGAAGAATAATAATATCAGGGGAGGATTCTTGAGAGGGAGCCCATAGACATTCAGGAACGTATACTATCATCATACCTGGAGGTTTATACAGCTGGATCCTACCTTTGATGTAGATACACCCTTATTCTTTTCAGAAAAGGGGGTATTTCTTGTAAGACCAGTCTCTTATCTGGCACTATCCTGGTATCCTCTGATACATCTTTTTGTCCAGGATACCTTATACTTTAAATAACAACAACCCTCTCGCGACAGGGAGGTATTTTCTTTGTAAGGCGTGCCTGGAGCCGAATCGCTTGAATTATTATTGGCCTGTTGTCTGCTGGGTTGACTGATGCTTGCCTCCGGAATGGATTGGGGAGATAACTGTGTTGTTCTTTTGATTTTCGCCTTCGTAGTTTTTATTTTGTTTTCTCTTGTTGATAAATACTGTAAATTTGTCCTTGTTAGTGTTTTCAGAATCCGATTCCGACGACATAATGCTGTTTATATTTTCTGAAGTGTTGCTGACAACTGGCGGGATGGTTGTTTGGTTTGTTTGTGTCGGTGGTACAGATTGTAACGGCTCGGTAGTTTGCTCTGTAGCAAAGATGATCTGTGCTCTACCATGTGACTGGACATAAGGGAGTGTTTTTTCCTCTTATTTTTATAGTTTCATGTTCTCTACATAATTCTCATTTTCTTTCCCTCCTATCTCTTCTTTGTCTGTCTATGACGAAGGCCTTGTGGCCGCAACGTAGGTTTTTCTTGTTCTTTCTATTTGTAAGACGTATTACTATTTGTGTGTGTGTTTTTTTTTCATTCTACCGTTTTAACCCCCGTCTTACGGCAGTTCTCCTCATATTTTTTAAAAAAATTCCCCTTCTGGTGCTCAAAGTGAGGTCTATTGACTTTATTAAGTAGAATATGTAAATTGTGTGTGATCCCGGCCCTGGCTAAGACACTTTGATCTTAGCCAAAAGGCCGGGAAGCGAGTTCTCCTCATATAATCATATAGGAAAATGGATTGTATGACGTATTACTCATTTGTTGTTGTTTTGATGAAATGATGGGTGGAGATCGGGCACTCAACCTCTGATCATTGTTGCCTCTTCTCTTTCCATCTTGGTCTACCCTGTTCAACCTGAAAGTTGGTTATAATTGGGGTATTTAGTGTCATTTTCTTTACTAATTTTGTATTCAATTTAAATAACTGTTGTCTTTTGCAGTTGCTGATTTTTATTTATATTAGTATTTGTCAATTTTATTTTCTCTTTTGTATTGTTTCTAGATAACTATTGTCCTTTACACTTGGTTTTAATTTGTATTAGTATTTGTTCTTTTTGAGTTGTTGTCCCTTTTTTTTTAATACCTTGTCTTTCCTTGTCCTATGAGTAGTTATTTTTTTTTTTTTTTTTTGTTAATGCTTTGTTAGTTCTTGCTGCTTAATTTCTATTTAGTTGGATGATTTTCCTGAAGTTCTAACCTTATATTTTTTCCTTTGTTTTATGTATATATCTTTTAAGTATTGATTGGGCATCTCTTGGGGCATCTATACTTAAAACCTTATCACCTGTTAAGTCTATATTGTGATTTCTATAGTAAGTTTTTAATTCAAGCCTTTGTTGTTCATACTTTTTACAGTGGATCAGGTAGTGGTCTATGTCATTCTCTTCCTGACATTCTTGGCAGTGTGGTTCTTCTACCATGAAGTATGCTGCTCCGAGTCGGAGACGCCACAGTTTTTTGTTCGATGGTATCTTTAATTCTTCTCTGACCTGGCATGTCCTCGTTGGTTCTTTCAGCAGTTTGAACGCGTGTCTGCCTTTTCTACTTTCCTTCCATGTTGTCTTCCATTCCTCGTTTATAGTTTCCTTCACTTGGCTCTTGATCTCTGACCTTCCCAGTCCTGCTTTTATATTGTTTTTACTTGTTCTTCCCTTCTTGGCATTCTGGTCTGCCAACTCGTTGCCAGCTATACCTATGTGTGCTGGAACCCACACTAGCCTCACACTACATCCTCTGTTCTCTAGTGATGTATTAATTGCTAGAATTTCTTCCTTTATGTCTGGCCGGCTACATTTACCTGGGTGTTCTAGTGCTTGTAGTGATGATAGTGAGTCTGTAAATATCGTAACAGCTTCTGGTGGGTTATCTTCGATTATTTCTAGACTTTTAAGAATTGCTACCATCTCTGCAGTAAAAATCGATGCCCCTTTCGTTATACTGTAGCTCTTTTTTATTCCCCATTGTGGTATTACAACTCCGGCACCTAGTTGCCCACTATCACCCTTGGATCCATCAGTGTAGACGGCCAGACTTTGTTTAGTTAGTTGCTCTATGAACTTTCTACTTATCATTTTGGCTTCCTTATCTTCTATGTTTTGTTTGATCTTTTCAGTAAGTGAGTAGTCTATGATTGGTGATTTTAGTTCCCAGGGTGGTATTTTGCTTCTGTATTTATTACTATTTTCAATTGTGTTTGATAGTTCTTTGAACTGCATTAGGTCTTCTATAGTTCTCCATCCTGTTGGATATCTATCTTTATTTAAGGGGACGTCCCATACACTTGGTTGGTTCTTGACAAATGCTTTATGTGCTGGGTGGGTCACTTCTTGTGCTACTTTACTCCAATAATTTAATCTCAGTTCTTTCCGTCTTAGACCAAGGGGAGGTATGCCGAGAGCTACTTCTAGAGCTTCTACTGGTGTCGATATAAATGCACCTGTAATAGTTCTCATGGCTGCATTTTGAATCCTGTCCAGTTTTGCTTTGTTAGAAGCTGCAGCTGAGTCATAGACTATGCTGGCATAATCCAGTTTCCCCCTGATGAAGGACTTGTAGAACATAAGCATTATTTTATTGCTGGCCCCCCATCCATTACCTTTTACAATCCTTAGTATATTTAGGGGTCCCCTACAGCTTTCTACCAAATTGTCTATATGTTTATTATAATTTAGTTGTTTATCTAAAGTTATGCCCAGAAATCTAGTTGTTGAGGAGGTACATATTTTCTGTCCTTTAATGGTTATATTGATTTTGTTATTTTTTTTTAAATTTCCTTTGCTGAAAATCATACCTACTGTTTTGTTTACATTAATTTGGAAGCCCCAACTTTTCATCCACTCTGAAACTTTGTCTATTTGATTTTGAAGTTTTTTGTAAACATGGTCCAAGTTTTTTCCAGATCGCCAAATGGCACAGTCATCTGCAAATTGTGATACTGCATTCTTTATGTCATTAAATTCATCTGCTAAATCATTTACAGCTATAGTGAAAATTGAAGGAGAGATCACTGATCCTTGAGGAATCCCATTCTGTTGTTCATATATTTCTGACCTATCATTATTCACCTGTACAGCAAAATACCTGTCCTGTAAAAAGTTTTCTAGATACCTATAGGTTTTACCAGTAATGCCAATCTTTTTCATTTTGTAAAGAGCTCCATCGCGCCAGCATTCATCATATGCTCTAGCTACATCTAGAAAGACTGCCACTGTTTTCTCTTTCCTCTTGAACCCTAGCTTTACATCATGTTCTAATCTTACAAGCTGGTCTACTGTACTTCTGTCTGCTCTAAACCCTGACTGGTTTGGGCTATATAACTGGTTTTTTTTCCAGGTAGAATTTAACTCTTTTATTCACAACAGTTTCCAGTATTTTACCTAGTTGTGATGTTAAGGAGATAGGCCTATATGAACTTACTTCATGGGCTTCCTTATTGGGTTTTAGAATGGGTACTATCATAGCTACTTTCCATGCTTTTGGTATCTTTCCTAAGTTCCAGATTTTGTTATAAAGTGAAGTTATTATGTTTATGGTTCTTTTGGGTACTTTCTTAAGGATTTCATAACTAAGTATATCTTGCCCTGAGGCAGTATTAGATTTATCTTTTATTGCATTAGTTACTTCTTCCTCTGTTATATCAGCATCTAAATAGTTTGTTTCATCTATCTGGTCTGGTAGTTCTTTTAAAAACTGTATCCTAAGTCTTTCTCTTCTCTCATTTTCTTCCTGTCCAAGGCTACTTTTTGCACTGACTTTATAGAAATACTCGGCAAGGGCATTAGCTTTTTCTTTATCTGTTTCTGCTCTCTTTGGTAGTTTGATTGTTGGCATTATTGTTTTCTTATTGTTCCCTTTGATTGCCTTAAGCTTTTTCCATACTTCTCTAATTTGAGTGCTAGGTTTAAGTGACTGACAAAACTCCTTCCAGTTAGTTTCTTTGGCTTTGAATATTATTCTGTTAGATTCATTCCTAATAAGTTTATACTTATCATAGTTTTCTTCTGTTCTGTTATTTCTATATTTTTGTAAGGCCCTTTTTCTTCTCTCATGAATTTCTGCACAGCTTTTATTCCACCAGGCAACTGGTTCTTTATTCCATTGAGTTTCTCTTTTCTTATTAATGTTACTTATTGGTTTAAGGTGTTGTGGCATATTTTTATTTGGTATATACTTTATTGCTATTTTCAGAATTTCATTGGTCAGTGTTTCCGCCCACAAGTCAGTATCATCTGATTCCATGTCTTTATATTCCATCACCTCCAGCTCTGATTGGAAAGCTTCCCAGTTTGCTTTTTTATAGTTGAAGGTAGGTTTCTCTGGTTCTGGGTTTGGAATGACATTTTCATGTATGGTTATTACAATGGGCAGATGATCTGAGTTTGTGTCTTGTAACACTTCCCAATTTACATTCGCTAGGTTGTTAGTTGCTATACTTATGTCTATTGCTGAGTCTGCCCTATTAGCTTGTGGATTAATTCTTGTTGCAGATCCATCATTTAGTATTAGTAGTTCATTGTTTTCTATGAAGTCAAGTAGGCATTTTCCTGCATTATCTGCATGTTGTCCACCCCAAGCACAATGATGGGAGTTAAAATCGCCTACTATGATTGTTTTGGGGCCTAGTCTGGTGCTTATGGCTAGTATTTCTTCATCTTTAATTGTGCCATCTTTAGCATATACATTTAGAATTGTTAGATTGTTTGGTTCAGCTGCTATAGTAACCTGGATACCTTCTATATTGGTTGTATTAAATACTTCCCAGTCTATGATTTTAAATTTTTCGCTAACTAAGACTGCGACACCTCCTCCTCTACCTTCTTTCCTATCGTGTCTAAGTATCTTAAAGCCCTTACAACTATATCTATTATTTGGGTTTAAATGGGTCTCTTGAAGAGCATATATATCAGTATTTCCTCCAGTTTCTGATAGTAGGGGTGCAAAATTTTTTTTAATACCCCTACAATTCCACTGGATAATTCTAAATCTTTCTAAATTGAATTTTATCATCATCTAGTATACCTTTTATTTTTGGTTAACTATCAATTTTGCTCTTATTCTTTATTTCCTGTACTTGTGGACTCACTATCCATCAAGTTCTCAAGAAAATCCTTATTTAAACTTGTCATTATTTCCCTAACTTCTTCCGCTAAGTGTGGTAACAGTCCCTCAAATCGTTTTTTGATAGTTTCTATGATATTTTCTTCTAGGTTGCTTTTGTTCTTTTTGACCACTTTCCTATTTTCATCCAATGCTACATTCCCTTCTCTCCCTATGTTAATCTCCTGTTTTTCACTTTCCATTCTTTTTAGTATTATTTCACTTTCTTCTTTTTGTTCAGACAGTTTGACTAGTATCATTTCATTTTCTTCTTTCAGTTCAGTCAGTTTAGCTATATCCTGGGAAATTTGGTGCTGTATGGCTTTCACTTCTTGAAGCAATGCCTCTGTACTTTTCAGTGCACTTGTGTCATCCGAGGATGAGGTTTGATACTTCACTACTCATTAAAAGATTCATACAGATATAAGCAGCAATATTCTAAAATCCAAATTTCGTTTGCAACTTGTGTTATTTTTAAAGAAAAACAATTACAAGAATAACAAATAAAAATTTGTAAGTACTTTTTTCATATCCTACAAACATTTACTTTTGCTTCTTAAAAATGTAAAATTCAGTTGTAGCCCATTTAAGGGTATTTAAAATGATAGTAAAAGTTTATTTTTTTGGTGTGTGCAGAGTTTTTTCCCTTGGACAAAATATATTAACTTAGTAAATTCCCTTGATACAGAAAATTACGCGTGAGATATATATACAGTCGGCCCTCCGTATCCTCGGGGGACTGGTTCCAGGACCACCCGCGGATACCAAAATCCGCTGATGCTCAAGTCCCTTATATAAAATGCCGTAGTATTTGCATCTCTAGATTACTTATAATACCTAATACAATGTAAATGAAATGTAAATAATAGTTATACTGTTTTGTTTAGGGAATGATGACAAGAAATAAAAGTCTGTACATGTTCAGTACTGACGCAACCATCGTAGGCCTAACTACATAATACACGTCAGCAACAACGTAACATTTTCTTTCTTTCAACACTTACTTTTAATGACCTGAAAGAGAAAAACATAGAACAAAACACAGAATATTTAAAATACAATCAGATATAGAAAATTTAATTATAAATAGCGAAAATATAAATTCATTCTCTTTCTCTCTCACTCTGTTAGCACTCACCAAAACCCTGATTCTTCTCTCTTGATAACCCTTGTAAGCAGAGAGACACCAGGCTAACTTGAACCTTCTGAAAGGACGTCAGAAGGATCATCTACGTCGGAAGAACCAGGTTCCGACTGCAGACGTTGACGCTTTGGAGGCTCAATAATACTTCTTCTTCTTCTTCGTTCATCCTGAAAAGGACGGTGGTTGCGTTGTGTCTGTTTACGCCTAAGCTGTGATATCTGCACCTTTCGGTCGACACATCCGACTTCTGCACGGCATTTTTTAGGACCGGGTTTGCCTTCCCATTTCGATCCACACTCGCTCAGCCAGACTGCACAGCTGCAGACTGTTTCCAGGACCACCACGTGGAGGTGGAGTGCGGTCTTGACCAGCTCTGGTTCGCTGGTCCTGACGCAGGCAGTAAAGCTATGAGTCGCTGACTGCGGTCTCTATTGCTGCGTCTTGATGTCCCGCTCAATAATACTAATGTCAGGATCTGTTGAGGATGAGGGCTGAGGATCTTCTAGCATTGAAGGTCGAGGCTTCATAATTGTAGATGCTTTAGTTAGATACATTGTTATAGGAAGCTGTTTCTTCTTTTTCTTTGCATCGTCAAACAAATCTTGAAGTGGCTGTAGGCATATTGTTATCCCTCGGATGACACGGAGGCTTCGTTCCATCGAAGAATCGTACTCGAGAATCATATCCTTTAACACTTGCGCCTGTTGAACAACTGCTGCAAATTTTTCAAGTGTCCAAATTGATGGCCCTGCATCATTATCATCATCTGTAAATTATTTCTGCAGATCTTCGAGTTCCTCGTTGGTAAGGGTTTCCCCTCGCTCTTCTATGTGTTCCTCGACGTCGTCCTCGATCGTGTGAGAGAAGCCGTCACCACCAACTTCCCTTGCAACATTCAAGATATTCTTGACTTGTGCATCAATAGTGGGCAAGCCCCTGAAATCATTGACTATCTCACTCCATAATGGCTTCCAACATGCATTCACTGTCTCGGGTTTTATGACATCTACAGTCTCTGCAATAAGCACAATTGCATCTGCAATTGTCACGCTCTTCCATACATCTATGACGCTGCGGTCAGGGCTAGCATCAAGGGCAGCACGAATCCTCCCGAATGTGAGGCGGGTGTAAGTTGCCTTAATGCACTTAATGATGCCTCGATAAAGTGGCTGCAGTAGTGACGTAGTGTTAGGAGGCAGGAACATCACTACCACGTTCTCGTCGGCGAAGCAGAGATCTCGATTGGGGATGGTCGGGAGCTTTGTCAATTATGAGGAGTACCTTAAATGGCAGCCCCTTCTCTTCGAGGTATTTCTTCACTTTAGGAATGAAGCACTGGTGGAACCATTCCAAGAACAAGATGGCCATCACCCAAGCTTTCTTGTTGTGTTGCCAGAACACGGGCAGGCAATTTTTGATTTTGTTCTTAAGGGCTCGAGGATTGTTTGCTTGGTAGACGAGGCCTGGCTTTATCATGTGACCTGCTGCGTTGCCACACAGCACCAGAGTAAGGCGATCTTTCCAGACCTTGAACCCCGGGGCCTGCTAGGCACTCTTATGGATGTAGGTACGATTGGGCATCTTCTTCCAGAATAAGCCCGTTTCATCACAATTGAGGACGTGCTCTGGAAGAAAGCCTTTCTCTTCAATGAGTTTCTTGAGCTCTTCTGGGAACGTTGATGCCGCCTCGGCATCAGCCGATGCCAATTCTCCCGTGATCTTTAAGTTCTTGAGGCTGTAACGCTTTACATAGCTAGCCAGCCATCCCTTACTAGCCTTAAACACCTTCCTCTTGCTCTCCTCAACCCCCTCAAAGTACTGCTCATAAAGGCTGAGTGCTTTTTCACGCATAATTTTGCCATCAACAGCAATATGCTTCTGTGACATGTCCTCTATCCACACACTTAATGCTTTCTCAGTCTTTGCAAGCACGTTATCACGAACCAGAGAGACCATTTTTGCCGTTGTAGGGGCAGCACTTCCACGAATTTCAGCTTCTTTCCGCTTTATTGTGTGAATGCTCGATTCGTTCTTACCGACTTTACGGCCCACTTCGGCAAGCGACATGCCACTTTTCAAAAGATCTAAGAGTTTTATTTTCTCGTCGAGAGATAGCACTTTACGCTTCTTCTTAGCCGGTGAGGGATTGCTTTGACCACTTAATTGCTTTTTAGGAGCCATTTTTTCACAGAAGCAAAGAGTACACACAAAACAAGTAGCAAATGAACGAGACGCGAGGCGAACAATGCTCAATCAACGAGTGCTGGAGAGCGACTGAGGATCTGTGAAATGGCGGGAGACTACAGCAGGGTACGCCTACACATCACTTCATTCCCGTGGATTCCGCGTAGCGCACGGCGCGCGGCAAATTTAACTTTTGCTTTTTGGAATTTTCTGGAATTTTTTTTTTTCTAATCTTTTCGATCCGCGGTTGATTGAATCCACGGATGCGGAACCCGCGGATACGGAGGGCCGACTATATATATATATATAATTTTTGAAGCAGCATAGTCAAATCGAGTTGAACAGACAAAAATATCAAAATTATAAAACCAGAGACAGAACGAGCTATTGTTACGTTGGGAATGATAAAGAAAAAACAAGAAATCAAACCAAACAAAGAAACAACAATCTACAACTCAGATGTGACGTCAGTCAAATTGTATGCCTCTGAAACACGGAGAACAACAAAAATAACAATTGGAAAGTTACAGAATATAAACAAATTAGCGCATGCGCAGATTAGAAGGATTGATACAGTTTGATAAGATAACCAATGTGGAAGTGATGGAGTGAACCAGACAAATAACTGGAAGAGGATGTGAGGAGAAGACGTTGGTCTTGAGTAGCATACACAACGAGGACATCAGCTGACATTTTCTTTCTCCACTCATTATTTTGTTTAATTATCATAATAATTGTCCAAAGTCAATAATGTCTTTACATCTTAGTAGTTCTTCGTATTAGAACCAACGAACGAACTTTATTTTCAAAGGGTTAAGAATTGGGCGCGCAGGCCCGTCTAACATTCTGTCCTTCCATTCTCACTTATCTTGCCTACTATACCCTTTCATTCCCACGTGTTACTTTAAGCATTAAATTAAAGGTATACAATGTTACAAAGGTTACATAACAGCATACAATGACATTACCCAATCATAATCAAAATAAAGTATTATTTTTAAACAAAGAAGATTTAAAACATCCGAGCAACGGCATGACAAGTTAATAACGGTGTGAATCCATATATACACATATGGACCAGCAACATATGCAACAGAAGATGAAGGTGGATAAGTCTTTCTGCGCTTTAGTAATGGTAAACAAAAAAGCTGTCATTCGTAAAAGGGACATTCTCTAGTAACTTCAGAGCAGTCTTTAAAAAACTGCAGCAAACGTTCTAACGACAGCTCTGAGAGACAAGAAGCTCTCTTCACAGATGCTCTGTCCACAATTGCAGCGATGAAAAGTCAGAATAATGCCGACCTGAATGACCTGAGACTAACACTCCACAAATGATATCAGCAGTTCAAAAGAGTTGTGACACAGTGGATCCTATCTCACTGCAACATCCCCGGAAATTAAGAGGCTGACAGATTGGCATAGGAAGGGGGAAAACTACTCCAACTTGACACAAGCATAACTTATGAAGAGGCCTAGAGTTTTATCAATAGCAGATACAGGAAGCAGAGCATCTAGGCGACCAAGATAAAAATAATGCATATTGATAGCCTAGTAGATATAAGCGGTAGCCTTCAGACTTCGCTTAATAGAAGTGAATACGTGGTAGCCTTCAGACTTCGCACAGTCTACAACAAATTGGTATACAATCTATCCAACAAGCTAAAGATAGGAACTACTGATGAGTGTAAATGATGCTGAACATCTACTTCAAAGGTGCCTAACATATGAGAATCAGAGAAATCATCAGTACCATTCATGGAAAAGCTCTATGGAGACATCAACAGCCTCAAGCTGACAACTGCTTTCTTTGAACATATTCAAGTTGACGTCTGAGAGTGAACGAAGAAGAGGAAAGAAATAACTATTAAGACAGTAAATGACAGTAGCGTCACTAGGGTTGGTGTCACCCCCATGGACCTCCTCCAGTACCAGACCATACAGAATCCTTAGTAATGTTTTTTGTACTAACGTTACTCGTAAATCGTAATTCCCGTATATCACTGAATGTAATGGCAATAGTAGTGACATAAACAACTAGCAACATTAAAATTACACCTTTAAATTACAATATCATACGCACAGCCTAAATGTATTTACATTTACATAGTTTCATGTGGTTAAAGTGAAAATTCGGTCAGAAAACAATAGAATTCGAAGTAAAAACGTTTAAGAACTACATCAAAATTATGTTCATTTTAACGTTAGTAACTACAGGGATATTTTTATAAAAAATAATAAATTTCTGCTGAAACACTGCACAAAAATTGTATAGACAGTCATTTTAGTGTCACCCCCTCCGATGCTGTCACCCGGTACGGTCCGCACCCCCCCTAGTGACGCCACTGGTGAAAGATATAATTTAATCGCGTTAACAGTTCAGGTTGTGTCGCAACACCAGATAACTTCCTATCACATAAAAATATATGGTGTTCATCATCACCATTCGACTAATATAAGGTTATGCATGGGACTGGCACACTCATCATATAAAACAAATTGACACAAAAAAACAAATGCTGCAAGAACAAGGGAATGGTTTGTGCAAGCTTCATACAAGGGGGGGGGGGGGGGGGGAGATTCAGTTGTTGTTCCGTGCTCCATATGTAATGAAAAGGAACATCATGATGATAATGATCATATCATTACCTTTCAGTTGTCCGTCTTTATTCCTTTTATGGGTATCTCCAACCCCCTTCCCCATATGTTTATTTTTAAATCTCCCTTTATTTTTCTTGCCCTGGGGATTCCGCAACAGAAGACCACCTTATGTTGCTATCAGCTGGATTCTGTAGCAATTTATTTAACGTGATAAGGTTGCCAGCCGCATGCATACATCACACATCATTCGCCTCTTACGACATACCTGCGGGAGCGAAGGCACTATTCTTTCAACGTCCCCTCAGAGACTTCTGGAACTATGCTGATCTTTTAATTCGGTATTAACAAGTATTATCAATCACGTGACTTGAGTTCTATTTTATGAACAGACCGTACGTCGTAATAATCATGTGTAGTTTGCCTTCATATTGATCCGCTTACGTCTAGGGAAAAGTACACCACAATAAGAAAATACAAAACATTACTATTTCTATATGAACTTTTACGCTTTAAAAAAAAAATAAAATAACACAGATTTTCAAGTGAAGTTTAATTACTTTCCTTTTCTATATAATATGACATAATATATTATGCTCGACTTTATTACATATGAATTATATCTTAAAAGCGACATGTCATATTCATTTATTATTTCATAAAATGTTATTATACAGAATTATCGAATATAAAAATGTTTTACGATTGCACATTTAATCAACTAATTTTTTTTTTCTTCCCTGGTTATTCTGAATCCGTAGTCGCTTTCCTCTCTGAATACGGGAAGTCATTTTCAGCTCATTAGAAATCCGTCTCTCTAATCTTTAATTCTCACACAGGCCTGAGGTTAGTAATAGAATTCGGTCGAGATGGAATCAACAAGTTTCATATTTTTGTGTCTGATTATAACTTCCTAGTTCGCGTATATACGTATATATATATATATCTTCTTCTTCTTTCTCGTTCGTCCCGAAAAGGACGTTGGTTGCGTTGTGTCTGTTTACATCGGAGATGCGATATCTGCGCCTTTCGGCCGACACATCCGACTTCAGCACAGCATTTTTTGGGACCGGGTTTGCCTTCCCTCTTCGATCCCTACTCTCTCAGTCAGACTGCAGTGATGCAGCCTGTTTCCAGGACCACCACGTGGAGGTGGAGTAGGGTCTTGGTCAGCTCTGGTTCGCTAACCCTGACGCAAGCAGTCAAGCTATTGGTCGCTGACTGCTGCTGCATCTTTGGGTTCCATATATATATATATATATATATATATATATATATATATATATATATATATATATATATATATATATATATATATATATATATATATATATATATATATATATATATATATAAACAGAAAAAGATGAAGTTAATGAATGGGGAATATAAGAGAAATACTATGTAAGTAAGTGAGGATTCTGCTTGGTTTTAGCTCTGCGTAGCCGTCATGGTTTGTCTCATAAACCTAACAGAAGTAGTCTATATATATATGCGTGTGCGTGTGTAAGTTTGTCTAACTGTCTCTTTCTGTCCCACTGTCACTTCTTTCCTCTTTGTATATTTCTGTCCGTTCGTTTCATTATCTGCCTGACTGAATACCTGCTTTCCTGCCTGAATACCTGCCTTACTGATTGAATACCTGCATTCCTTCATAAATACCCGCCTTCCTACCTGAACACCTGCGAACCTACCTAATTACTCACCTGCCTAACTACCTACCTACTTACCTATCCTTACGCTTACGTAGCTACTTACCTAAGTATTTACTTATCTACCTACCTGCTTACATACTTTTCTGTCTGTCTGTCTGTCTGTCCGTCTGTCTATATATCCGCTTATCTGTCTGTTCGTCTGTCTGTCTGTCTGCCTGTATGTTTATTACACAGCCCTACCAAAAAAAAAATTTTTTTTTGGTGCCAAACATTTTACTCTTGATTGTACATGAATGAGGCCTGTGTAGTGGTTTTTGATGTTATTGCGTGGTTGCTATGTTACCTAGTGTACTGGATGAGGTCAGCTGTGAAGGCTCCTGAAGATAACAGTTTATGTGAGTTACAGAATGCCTTTCTGCTACCACTTATGACCTCAAACAGACTTATTCTGCTATTATGTATGTTAGCTACGTTTAATGTCTAGGGTAATGAAATGTGATGGGTAGGTAATTAAATACACAGACACACACATGTAAACACTAATTCTAATAATAATAAGCACTATGATCAAATCAACTAACACTGGCTTTAGAATTTAAATTTTACAATTTTTTAGAATTTATTTATTCCTGAACCAAATTTTCTTCTGGTCAGGACGTATGAAACAATATGTATTTATCAATAAAAGTGCATATATATATTGAATAATCAAAATGAAAATTGTGTACATAGATATATTGTTACATTGGTTAATGGTAACACTAATTACTGTGTCTTTGGAAAACTAGCACTGGATGTCTAGTCGGGGTGGTGTCATCATACCCGATCTCTGTTTACAATAGTCATTGTCTTTGAAATATGGAACTGAGGTATAGTTTGTATACACCTGATAAAAGTCAGTTAATTAGTTTAACCTCCGTTAATGTTTAATGGCTGGGAACTGTTGATAATACTACGGTTGTGTGTTGGTGTCATAAGTGGGGTGTGTATAGAAGTACAGTCGCACACCACAGATACACACATCAGCGTTGAGGTAACAGTTTCCGAATCATATACGCCACACAGGCACTTCGAAATGATCCTAAACTACGCCACCATACTGGCCACCACTGATACGAGTACAGCAGATGTGTATTCCCGTGGGCAGTGTTTTTTGGGCATCGACTGGAGAGAGTCGGTCCCATAGTGTGTGTTCTTGATGGTAAGCCTGTACAGTGCTGAAGATAAGAGGCCATGATTTGTGTAAGGCCATTATTTCCTGAGAGAAGATAATTGTGTTATGTGAAGACATGTTGATAAGTGATATTATTGCAAACTGCTGGGTGAGCAGTATTGTGAGTATTTTGATAAGGATCCATTAACTTACACATGTCATATAATAGCGCTAAGATGAGTAAAGACGAGATTATTGCAGACTGCCGGGTATGGAGTCGTGTGAGAAATTGCTGGTAGGACTCATTAGATTATGATAGCGTTTATGTGAAGAGTATCTGGAGGATACCATATTTATGCAGTAGCACGGCGATGATGTGAGCCGTTTGCTATCTGTGAGAAGGATCCATCATTATTAGGATAGCGCTTATATGAGGAGTATCTGGAGGATACCATATTTATGCAGTAGCACGGCGATGATGATGTCCGTTTGCTATCTGTGAGGAGGATATTTATATTTATGTTAGCACGGCGATGATGCCCGTTTGCTGGGATCCATTATTGGAATATTATAGCACTTATGTGAGGAGTATCTGGAGGATACCATATTTAGGCAGTAGCACGGCGATGATGATGTCCGTTTGCTATCTGTGAGGAGGATATTTATATTTATGTTAGCACGGCGATGATGCCCGTTTGCTGGGATCCATTATTGGAATATTATAGCGCTTATGTGAGGAGTATCTGGAGGATACCATATTTATGCAGTAGCACGGCGATGATGATGTCCGTTTGCTATCTGTGAGGAGGATATTTATATTTATGTTAGCACGGCGATGATGCCCGTTTGCTGGGATCCATTATTGGAATATTATAGCGCTTATGTGAGGAGTATCTGGAGGATACCATATTTATGCAGTAGCACGGCGATGATGTTAGCCGTTTGCTATCTGTGAGGAGGCCATATTTACGGATCCATTATTATATCTTATAGCGCAGGAGGAGTATCTGGAGGATACCATATTTAGGCAGTAGCACGGCGATGATGTCCGTTTGCTATCTGTGAGGAGGCCATATTTATGCTAGCACGGCGATGATGCCCGTTGGCTAGAGGATCCATGATTAGAATATTATAGCGCTAATGTGAGGACAGGTGGATAGCGCTGAGTTGAGGAGTATCTTTAAGGACGCCATGGATATTGTAGTATCTGCATGATTCTGAGATGTGAGAAGTACTTTATTATTGTATTGCTATAACTTGTAGTTTGACTATAACTGTGTATTCTGTATTAACGTAACATGTTGTGGTGTATTAAACATTCATTAACAGGACACCTGCCGTTATAACCATCAATGACTTCTTTGATGCGTAACCTTGTAATGTGAGCGACTGTCCCAAAACACACTCACCTTCTTCACCATAAATACATCCACCGTACTCGTATCAACACCAGGATTTTTATTTATTTTATTGTGACAAAATTTGACGAATCCACAGCAGGCCAGGTTTTCAACGTATCTGGCCTGTGACGCTGTAGTAAAGACTTCAAGCGGCCCACTCCTCACAGTTGCTGGAGTAAAATGGTAGGCTTCTTAATCATCCACTCTTGGACCTCTTCAAAGCATCTGGCACTAGCGCAGTGCCAGACCAGAAACTCTGAAACCAAAATTTTTGCCATGTGTCAACACACTGCCTACTGCACCATTTTTACACACAACAAAGCAAACAATTTACAAAGACCGGGTCAGATCTCTCTGACCGACTCAGCACATCTCACCCAGGCGGTATCAAATAGCACTAGTTTCCCATGACTGCACTGCATCCGAAATATGTTCATTAGTCTCCTTTTCCATCCAATAAGGTGGGTGATATGTTCCCACTGATCTCAAATATAAATCTGTCTTTTATAGTCTTGGTTATGTTTTTTCATTTGGTTCATTGCCTCTAGACGCTTCCCCTGGACTTCCCCGGCAAAGTTATTTTTAGCTTCTACCCTCCCCTGATTGCCCCTTGTCCACATGCAGTTTTTTTTTTTTTTGCGTTTGGCTCAAGGACGCGTCAAATGTGATTTTTGTGAGAAGTATGCACAAATAACTGTCGGCTAGTCTGTATTGAACAATACAGTCTTTCGTCAATATCTTCCGTGTTATCTGTCCGTTTGTGTAATTAAAAGTATATTATTTCTCAGGTAAAGATGGGCTATCAAACTAGCTAGTTTTTATTTTCCTAAGCTTATTATTAAGAAAAAAAACCTACTTTTTCAAGGTTAGTTTTGAAATTTGTTTTTGTACCTTCGTTCACGCCGTTTGCCGCTATATTCAAACTAAAACGACTAATTACCGTAGAACGTTCAAGATACGTCTGTTTCTGACAAGAGCTAAGGTCGTTTTTCGTCCAATTCCTTAAATTGTGTCAACTAGTGGCGTAATTTTTTTCTTTAAAAACTACAAATTGCGTCTTCTAGACTTTTAGATTCAAACACGTGTTCAGACCGCCACATTTTTTTCCTTTTATCTCCGTTTCTACCCCGTCTAAAAGGATAGGCCGTTAGTCTGCATGTTATAACTAGTTAGTTTTCAATGGCGCTAGAAAACGCTGGCGTGGGCGAGAATGTATCAGTATATCTTACCTATATTTTTATCCCTACATGTTATTTTACCTATTATCTTTATAAATGGAGAAATTTTAACGTTGCATCACTGTAATTTCACCACAGCCTGCTCAATCCAAATATCCCATTTACTTATCAGTAGCAGCTCTAGTTTTGAGATACAGACATTTTTGTATTTCATTAATACAGGGTGACCAAAAAAAAAAAAAAACGGGCCCGTGCGCGCACTTATTGTGCGCGCGCGGACCCGTTTTTTTGGGTCACCCTGTATTACGAGGTATTACAATATTTTCTATATAAGGCTATGTAAAAAAAAACTATTGCTGTCTAGTCCTTTACAAAAGAAAACTGCTTGTTTACTCTCAGTTTCAGTTTTCCAAGAATCTTCCCAGAATTGCCTTTTTAGATTTTAAGCCACTGCATGCATGTTACTATGCTACTTATTTTATTACACTTCTAACAGAGAATGGCATCATCTTTAAGAAGAGCATGTTTTCTTTCACCGCATTTATTTTGTTATATTTGTGGAGAGTACACTTTCAAAGAAGAACATAGGAAGCATATTACTGTTTTTGTGAAAAAGGCATACTTTGCTTACTTTAAAGTAAAACTAGGTGACCAGGACAAGTCTTGGGCTCCTCAATATTGTTTGCAAAACATGTGTTGAACACCTGCGACAGTGGACTTGTGGGAAAAGAAAATGTTTAAAATTTGGAATTCCAATGGTTTGGAGAGAGCCCAAGAACCACTATGATAACTGTTATTTCTATTTTGTGAATATTATGGGAATTAATGGAAAAAATCACAACAAGTGGAAATATCCAGATTTAGATTCTGATAGGCGACCTGTTCCACACGGAGATGACATACCAATTCCAACTTTCAGTAATACTAATAAGATGAGACAGCAGTGGCATGTAGAACGACAAGTGACAGTGATAGTGATTTCGAAGATGATTTTTCAGATGCTCAACGCTTCGACCAGCTTGAACTAAATGATCTAATCAGAAATCTATATCTCTCCAAGGAATCTTCAGAACGTTTGGCTTCAAGATTGAAAGAAAAAAAAATACTGACTGCTGAAACAAAGGTTACATTTTATCTCA
Organism: Oreohelix idahoensis; assembly: GCA_024509875.1. NCBI lineage: Eukaryota > Metazoa > Mollusca > Gastropoda > Stylommatophora > Oreohelicidae > Oreohelix > Oreohelix idahoensis. The sequence goes on from JAMPIV010016934.1 coordinate 328,554, forward strand.
GCAGAGAGTAAGATTTTATTCCATTCTTTTGTAAAGAAAACAACCTTGTGTTTTGTACTAATGTAGGAGGTCTTGTTAACAAAATGGGTGTAAGTTATACACCAGATGAGTGGCGACTTTTCATTGACAGCTCTAAAAGAAGTTTGAAGGGAGTTCTCTTACACAATGGTAACAAATATGGCTCAATTCCAATTGCTCATTCTACTACAATGAAGAAGGAGTATGCTACAATAAGCACAGTTCTGGAAAAATTGAAGTATTTAGAACATCACTGGATGGTTTGTGTAGATCTTAAAATGATGAACTTCTTGCTTGGCCAGCAAATGGGATTCACCAAATATCCATGCTTTATATGTTTGTGGAATAGCAGGGCAAAAGATATGCACTGGACAAAGAAACAGTGGCCGTTGAGGGATGAATTTAAAGTTGAAGAAAAAAATATTGTCAATAAGCCTCTCATTGATCGAAAAATAGTTCTACTGCCACCATTACATATAAACTTGGCTTTATGAAGCAATTTGTTAAGGCACTGAACAAAGATGTTACCATGTTTTAATTACTTATGCAGAAAGTTTCCAGAATTGAGCATAGACAAACTTAAAGCTGGAATTTTTGATGGACCTCAAATTAGAAAGTTAATAAGCGATCCAAATTTTATTGATTCCATGAACAAAACAGTCCACAGCCTGGTCATCATTTGTTTTAGTTGTGCAAAACTTTCTGGGTAACTTTAAAGCAGACAATTATTCTGAATTAGTTGGAAACATGCTGTCGAGTTTTTGTGAACTTGGATGCAACATGAGCATAAAATTGCACTACCTCCATAACCTTTTACATTTATTTCCGGAGAATCTTGGCGACTTTAGTGAGGAGCAAGGTGAAAGATTTCACCAAGATATAAAAACAATGGAAGAGAGATACCAGGGACTTTGGGATGCCCACATGATGGCAGATTACTGTTGAACCCTTAAGCGTGACTGTCCGGGCATATCACATTCCAGGAAGTCCTTGAAAAGATCCTTTTTGCGTGTTGACTAAACAAGTGCTAGTGATAAAGTTGTATTACATTTTTGGTAATATATGCACAGTAATTACATATAATATGAATGCAGACTAAAGTCAAAATGCCACTGATAGCACCTAACTCTAGGATTGTACATAACAAATGCCCTACTAATATGGTCATTCTTAGTTATCTCAAAAACTAGAGCTGGTAGAAAAAATCTGATTACATTTTTGGAATCAGCAACCAAAATTTACCCAAGAACAGCTGTAAAATTTAAGGCACCAAAATGTGTGCATACCAGTGTTATCTATCTGTCACTTTTCTGTCTTTCTGACAGTCTATTTTTCTTTTCTCTGCCTTTCTGTTGTTTTCTCTGTCCGTGTGTATGTTAGTCTGTCCGCTTATGTGTGTTCGTCAGCCTGTATATGTCTCACTATTCGTGGTTGTCTTGCCCTGTCTATCTGTTCGTGATTGTCTGTCTATGTCTCTCTGTCCGAGGCTGTCTGTCCATGGCTGTCTGTCTTTGTCTGTTTGTTTGTAGCTGCCTGTTTATGGCTGTCTGTATGTTCGTGGCTGTCAGTCTATGTGTCTGTTCGTGGCTGCCTGTCTATATCTGTCTGTATGGGGCTGCCTGTTTATGTCTGTCTGTTCGTGGCTGTATCTATATCTGTCTGTTCGTAGCTGTCTGTCTGTTCGTAGCTGTCTGTCTGTGTCTGTCTGTTCGTGGCTGTCTGTTTATTCGTGGCTGTCTGTCTATGTCTGTCTGTGCCTGTCTATCTATGTATGTTAGTTTGTGGCTGCCTGTTTATGGCTGTCTGTATGTTCGTAGTTGTCTTTCTATGTCTGTCTGTTCGTGGCTGTCTGTCTATGTCTGTCTGTTCGTAGCTGTCTGTCTGTTCGAGTTGTCTGTCTGATCGTGGCTGTCTGTCTGTGTCTGTCTCTTCATAGCTGTTTGTCTGTTCGTGGTAATCTGTTTATGCCTGTCTGTTCGTAGCTGTCGGTCTGCTCGTGGCTTCCTGTCTATGTCTGTCTATTCGTAGTTCTCTGTCTATGTCTGTGTCGTGAAACGAAGTGTAACCCACTACTTTGTTAATCACTATGTCGAGATACAGATTTGCTTCAACCAATCAACTTGCACCGTTCACCAGTCTCTAAGACAGAATAAATTATACTGTTCACGCAGTTCACGCAAGATGGCGGCTAAAAACTGAATAAAATTAGGCTGTATGAGCAAAAGACGAAACCGGAGGAAACCAATCATTTTGCTCCGCCAGGAACCAACCGAAAGCCTTTCTTAAGCAGTTACCTGCCTATATATTCGGGCGGAATTTTATGCTAACCACGCAATCCCGAACTTGACGCCAGAGATACTGACTGAAGAGGAAGAAGCTGTCACCTTGATTGATTGTTTACCTGAGGGCATCGACCTGCAACCTACTTCACTAGTCGAGTCAAACTGGCCGTTTTTTAAATCTTGGAGGGTTTATTTGTGTCCTAAAAACCTGAGGTCGTATGTTCGAGTCAATCCCGCTGCCTGGAACTTCACAGGAGCATAGAGATTGTACAGAAGCTACATCTTTAGTCCCCCTCAGACTTGGGTGGGCTAAAGTAACGAGCCTCAGCAGGAGTGGTGTGAACCAAACTAAGGAGAACAGAACGTTTTAAGAGATGAGTACACATTAGTACCATTTCTGTCAGCATTGTGAGCATAGAAACTGTCAGTGATGAGAAAGTGACTTAACATAGCAAGAGACAAAATTAATAGCATAGCTGAGAAGTGTTATATCCTTAATTAACAGCACAGCTGATCCATGTACTATAATTAATTAACGGCACAGCTGATATAATTTTTGTTCCTATAATTGGAAAACTTGTTGTCTATATAAATATAAATATTTGTAAAATATATGTAAACTTACAAATTCATTACGTTCCATTTTTTTCAACATTCACCCTTCAGCACAAGAGTAGATAGTGTATATACTAAATAAAATATAAGGAAATTGTATTTTGAACGACTTGTCAATTTTATCATTGTTAAGTAAAAATCTGTTTCCTTGTTTTGTTTAATATCACAGTTAGTTACACAGCGGAGGTGGCACTTTATGTCGGTCTCCTCTCTACTATTGTTTCGAGATCAGATCATTCACAGCCGTAACTAATTTGTGATACCAGTAGTTCTCTCAGACACTGGGACTTCACCATTTTCTGCAGAAATTCTATTTCTGTAATTGTCAGTACTATACTGATCCAAGAGCCAAATAAAACCTCTCGCCACACTGAGGGCTCGTTCCTGGGATATTGCTGTATATCTTGAGCCATACTTAGTCTATTCATCTATTTACACTCTAACTTGTGCCAACCATAGGTAACATAAGAAAATAAATTTTTTTGTTGAGAAAATCATTATAGGATTTTTACAAAATTATTTTCTTAGGAGTAGTACCATTTAGTACTCAGTAAATAGTTGATGCTCACAAAGTTGCACGGAAATTTTTTGTTCATTTAAATTAATTAAGTTTAATTACAATAATTGGGTTATAGTAAATATACGTACCCTATCTAAGTAACGCCATGGCTGATCTAGTGAAGTTCAGGACTGCAATCATGCAGATGGGTAAGGAATTAAATATTACAGGTGATGCTCTCACTCAGTATGTCACAACAGAAGTGGACAAACATATGGATAGGGAAGAAAGAAAGTTGCAATTAGAGACTGAAGCAAGGAAATTAGAGGCTGATAGAGAAGCAAAGAAATTAGAGGCTGAAGAAAGGCGGTTGCAAGCGGAAGCTGAGAGAGAAGCCAAAAGACTGGAAGCTGAGAGAGAAGCCAAAAGACTGGAAACTGAGAGAGAAGACAAAAGACTGGAAGCTCAGAGAGAAGACAAAAGACTGGAAGCTGAGAGAGAAACCAAAAGATTAGAAATTGAGGCCAAGAAATGGGAGGCTGAAGCTGAGGAAAGGAAATTACAAGCAGAGAGAGACCATCAGTTGAGATTAAAAGAGCTTGAAATTCAGGCAAATACTGGCAATAATGGGGGTAGCTCACCTCACTCTGAGAGTAGCTCCAGCCAGAGCACCTCAAGTGGGGCCATGAATTTTCATCTGGACCCATATGTTGAGAAAGAAGACGCCATCGAGTCGTACCTGGATAGATGCGAAAGACTAGCCACTACCTATGGCTTAGTGAAAGAAAAATGGAGTCTTAAACTATCTCAGGGATTGAGAGGTGTGGCCTACGATGTGTATTTGAAGCTCTCAAGAGATGACCAGGAAGATTATGAAATCCTGAAGCAGGCACTGCTTGTGGGATATGAAAAGAACTCAGAATCATATAGAAAGAAATTCTGAACAGCTAAACTTCTTCCAGGAGAAAACTATCACCAATTCTCTGCTAGACTGGAAACCTATTTGGAAAAATGGAGTAGTTTAGGAAAGTGTCAAAATCTGAAAGAAATGATAATGATGGAGCAAGTGAAAGAGTCCATGCCTCAAGAAATGAGGAAGTTTATCATGGAACAAGGAGCAGAGAGATTGGAAGATATTGTAACTGTTGCTGAGAGATATCAAGCTGCTCAGGTAGAAGTATTAGGAAATAGGAAAAAGCAGGATGAAAACTTCACATCATCACAAAACTATACCAAATATGAACAAAAGGACCATACCACAAGGAACAAACAAAGATTTGACCAAAAGGACAAAAACCCTCTAAGATCGGATAAGACACCTTACCGGAAGGAAGGAAAGTGGTGTAAAACTTGTCTAATGAGTAACCACAATACTGCAGACTGCAGAAGGAACAACCCTCCTTATTACGCTGCGTGTCTCACAACAGGGAACAAGGGAAGGAAGGAAATGGCAGTAAGTCAGAAGGACTTCCATCATCCCCCTGTCTGTGAGGAAGTGACCTGTAATGGCACTAAAATTCAGTGCTTATATGATTCAGGTTTGGAATTCGACTCAGTCGTGAGTGCAACCCTAGTGCACCCTGACCAACTTACCACAGAAACAGTGGACATACAAGGGGCAATGCAGGGAACCGGCACCATGACACTTCCCATAGCAAGGATCAACGTGAGAACTCGCTATGTAGAAGGAGTGATAAGAGCAGCAGTAAGTGATGATCCTATATACCCGCTGGTAATAGGATGTAAATATGTCTTTTTGGGTGACCCAATAAAACCTGTTGTCATGGCAGCAAACCATACCAGGTCGAGCACCAAAAAGGAGGAGGGAGATCCAATAACCATTCATCGTACAAAGATGAAAAAGGCTCAAACAGCAGACAGCACATTGAAACCTTGTTTTGGCAAATTGCCAAAGGCCCATAACCCTCCAGAGAAAGGAGACTACTATATGGAAAATGGCCTACTCTACAGACAAGCTGGAAAAGGACCTAAAGGGCATGGACAGCTGGTAGTGCCAAAATTCTATAGGGAGGAAATTATGGAGCAAGAGCATGCTACATCAAGCAGTGGTCACAGAGGAAAAGGGGCCACTGGTCAACATATAGCATTGCGATATTACTGGCCAGGAATAATTGAAGACATAAGTCGGTATATGAAATCCTGTTCAGAATGTAACCAGGTAACCTCATTCAGAAGCGTAGACCAGTTACAGGACCTAGGGAAGCATTGTTGCGGACGTAGGCCCACAAAGAAGATACACAAGAGAAAACAACAGGTAGAAGCAGTGATAACGAGAAAACGAAATCACAACAAGTCTACTGTTACACCAGTAACCATGGCAACTCTCCGTATTGTACAGAGAGGGGACGAGAGACATCCCACCCCGACTAGATATTTGTCGGAACACCATGGCCTGGATCATTTGAAAAATTTGGTTAGTCAGCAACCAGTATTTAAAAAGCTGCAGAAACAAACCCGAAGGAAAGGAGGTAGGAACCAGGGCTGTACCAAACAGTTGAGGGAGACCGGCCCCACTTCGGTATACTGCCCCTTACAATAGAAATAGGTGTGGGTCCGGCAACGTTGTTGTATTGCCGTCCCCATACACAGTCCACTGGAAGCATTGCTGCGGACATGGACTGAACAATAGCAAGCACAAACACTCAAGGATGAGATTGACTATCTCTTAAAAGAGAATTATTTCAAAGTCTGAATCTCCCTATAGCTCACGTGTGGTGCTATTGAGAAAGCCGAGTGGTGAACACAGGTTATGTATTGACTACCGGAAGCTTAATGCGATCACAGAATCTCAGGTGGACCCATTACCTGACACCAACCAGCTGTTCTCTACACTGAGTAAGGCTAGGTATTTATCGAAGGTAGATCTAAGCAAGGGATACTACCAAATACCAGTGAAACCAGAAGTTAGGAAAATGCTGGCATTTAGTACATCAGACGGACACTACGAGTTTAATGTACTACCCTTTTGGCTGAAAAATGCTCCCAGTATCTTTTCAAGAATGATGAGGAAATTATTGGAACCTCTACAAAATCCCCATATCACTAACTTTATGGATGACATTCTTGTTGCTACAAACACATTTGAAGAGCATATAGTAGCGCTCTCCATGTTGTTTGACAGACTGAGAGAAACTGGATTGACTGCACGTCCAACCAAGTGCTATATCGGTTGTAAGGAGTTGGAATTCCTAGGTCACACTATTTCTACAGGTCATATGTCTCCTGACCCAAAGAATATAGAGAAGCTAAAGAAGGCACCCAGACCTCAAACGAAGAAAGATGTGAGATCATTCGTGTCATTATGTGGGTTCTATCAGAAGTACATACCCCACTTTAACTCTGTGTGTGCACCATTAACAAACTTAACGAAGAAAGGACAGCCTGATAAAATCCAATGGAATGCTGATTGTGAAAAAGCTTACACAGAGCTAAAAGCAAAACTCACCAGCAAACCCATCCTTACACTACCCAATATCACACAGGAATTTGTATTAAGAACGGACGCTAGCAGTATAGGTATTGGTGCAACTCTCTTGCAGAAATCAAAAGCCCAGCCGGAGGAACTTTTACCAGTCGCCTACGCCAGTAGGAAGCTGAATGCAGCTGAGTTGAATTACTCGACCATAGAGAAAGAATGTTTAGCTCTAATTTGGTCCATCAACAAATTTTCACCTTATCTGTATGGGACACACTTCATTGTCCAAAGCGATCACCAACCTTTAACATTCTTGGCTGCATCTAAAAAGCTAAATTCGAGATTGTTAAGGTGGAGTCTGCTTCTGGCGCCTTATTCCTTTACCGTGAATTACATTCCGGGAAGAGACAATGTAGGAGCTGATTTTTTAAGTCGACACCCTAGTACTCTGGAAGGACATACGCAAAAGGATTAACCACAGCAGGGGTTTACACGTCAGCTATGACAAGTCACAGCTAGGAAAGGAGGGGGGCTATGTCGTGAAACGAAGTGTAACCCACTACTTTGTTAATCACTATGTCGAGATACAGATTTGCTTCAACCAATCAACTTGCACCGTTCACCAGTCTCTAAGACAGAATAAATTATACTGTTCACGCAGTTCACGCAAGATGGCGGCTAAAAACTGAATAAAATTAGGCTGTATGAGCAAAAGACGAAACCGGAGGAAACCAATCATTTTGCTCCGCCAGGAACCAACCGAAAGCCTTTCTTAAGCAGTTACCTGCCTATATATTCGGGCGGAATTTTATGCTAACCACGCAATCCCGAACTTGACGCCAGAGATACTGACTGAAGAGGAAGAAGCTGTCACCTTGATTGGTTGTTTTCCTGAGGGCATCGACCTGCAACCTACTTCACTAGTCGAGTCAAACTGGCCGTTTTTTAAATCTTGGAGGGTTTATTTGTGTCCTAAAAACCTGAGGTCGTATGTTCGAGTCAATATCGCTGCCTGGAACTTCACAGGAGCATAGAGATTGTACAGAAGCTACATCTTTAGTCCCCCTCAGTCTTGGGTGGGCTAAAGTAACGAGCCTCAGCAGGAGTGGTGTGAACCAAACTAAGGAGAACAGAACGTTTTAAGAGATGAGTACACGAGACGCGAGAACTCCAGTGACCTATTTGCACAGAACCAACCGATCAGCGGGAGCAGAACATACCTGTGACGGATGAAATTATAGCTGTCCCTGAATTGTCGGATGATAATAGTAGTACCCTTGAATAGCATCGGGGGCCCTGAATTTACGTTGAAATTAAATCGCCAACGTGGATCACACGTGGAATCTCCACGCGTGCTAATTAGTATGCATTATTCCAGGTGGATTTCCCCACGCGGGCTAATTAGTATGCACATAGTTATCATGCGGGCAGCCAGGATATCGCTTTGTCTTAATTTTTGTTTAGTCACGCCTACTGTCTTATTTCTCGAGCCATTAAAAATCAAGCTATTTCTCTACCTCTTTCTGTCATCCCGTCAAGAAGGCGGCGCCAGAGAAACGGCAAGCGGGCAGTTATCAAAGACTGTTGTAGTCTCTAAGATCGTAGCAGAGTTTTACACCTCCGGTTGACACGTTGACGCGTACTGGTCTAAGAGGGTTAGAAATCTCTGCCGGACGAAGAGATACGGGGAAAGTCTAGCGGTAGATAGTGTGTAATAGCGCTTTGATCGGCGGGCCCAGTCGAAATAGCTCCCTAGAATCAAGAGAGGCGAGGGATATCGCATGCGGCTATTACTTTTCATTCATTAAATTTATATTGGTATCGCTGAAAAATGCAGTTATCATTCGCGCCAGAGAGTTGAAGAGGAGGCTAGCTCATATTATTAGAATCTAACAAGATTTCTTTGGATTTCTTCTATACGTGGAGTCTGAATTCATTCTGTGTGCTGCGGTAAAATATATTAGAGTTTTAACGTGTAAAGGTCATTTATTTCACTGAATTTTTGTGTTAATTTAAACCTATTAGATAAGCCTATAGCAAAGTTCTCCAGATGTAAATAGAAAATGTAACTATCCGTTATTTCCCGAGATAATAGACGTGTAACATAATTATAAAACGCTAGGTGATCGTAATTGTTTAATAACCATATATTTTTTTCATCTTGTGTAAATTTTAAGTAATTAACTGTTCAAAGCTAGTGTAAAAGCGATACATTAGCTAGTCACTTATGTAGTTTTTCTTAATATAAATAATTAAATACCGGAGTGATTTTACAGATCTTACATAAAAACGCGGGTGTTAGAATATAATTATAGCAGGATTACCTGTTTTATGTATTCTCTTTTATACAGGTGATCATACCTTTTCGATCCAATGGTTTTCATAGAGATACATGATCAGATGGCTTAAGGCATCCAAATTATATGTTCCTAAACATACAAACAATTGACAGTAAAAATCTGATGTTAGAGACCTTTATAGGTCCACCTTCTCAACCCGTGAGAGCGGTTAAATAACCAGAACACTTCAATGTTAAATGGTGTTAAATGTTAAACTGGAACGGGAAAATGCCAGAAGATTTTTTTCTATCTTAATCATATAAAGTTCCCTGGCCTGATGAGGCAGAACTTACAGCACAAATTTATTTAATCAAACCCATATGACAGTAAACATTTTCCTACCACCAACTTCTACAGAGAACATTTACGGCTATTTCTTTCCGAGAACAGCCTGGGAGTAACATTTTGCTGTTTGAAATATTTCACCTTCACTACGACAGAAAACTAGAAAAAACTTATCCCCACCAAATACCTGCAGTACGAAAGAGGAATCCTCCACCCAGGACAAAATATAATCAACGCACCAATTCAGCGAAATCTCCAAGAAAAATAGCAGTTGCCTAGACGGAGCTTTTCTGGGGCTGAACCGGTCAAACAGGACATATAATAGTCTTAAAATACATTGAGTGTGATTAATTCCTTGGAACGTATGCAGCGTCGACAGAGGGGTAAGCCTGTATGTAAGTGAGCTCACTGTATGTATGTAGAGAGTGAAACGGAACGAAAGAATTTATTTTCTTAGGTTACTACTAATATAACATCTTCTCTTTTTTTATCTATCTCTCGCTAAGTCTGAAGGCCCACGGGATAGTTAAATTAAGGACATACTTGTTACTCGTCCTGACTACTCCCCACTCCCATTGTTAATTACTTGTTTTGATCTTTTGGGTAAACAACCTCGGGTTGGATCATTCCTAGTTTTCCATATTCCAGAGGGAGGGTCTATGAGAGTATAATTTTTCTTTTCTCTTATGTAACTCGCCTCTTGATCACCAGTCACAGTATAGTGGCTTTCATCATATCTATTAGCGCAGCGTCTTTTGCAGAATTGAAAACACCAGATTATGTACATAAAACGGAGCACTCAGTCACAAATAAAAGTTCAAGCCAGCCAAACCGGATTTACCATCGAGTATGCAGGCCTAATTTCACGCGCCTGGATAATAGCGCAATGGACCGTTTGTCCTAAATTGACCTCGTCTTGTGTGTGTTTCTGGTCATTCAAAACCCCGCACGTATTAGCGGTCAGCCGAAGATAGACAGAGTAATCTACAACCTATCTCGTTATTAGGGTGTTGTGATAAATTTAACCGTGATACAACGTTAAAATATCTCCAAAGATAAAATGTAGGGATAAAAATAATGCGTAAGCTACTAGAAGACATGATCGCCCATGCCGCGGGTCACTACCCGCCATGGAAACTAACTTGTTAGACGTGAAGGCAAAACGTTTACCCTTGTAGATGGGATGAGAACGGAGATCAAAAAGAAAAATATGACTGAACACGTGCTTGAAACTAGCAAGGCTAAAAAGACGCAATTGGTGGGGAAAGAAAAAAAAAATTTCACGTCCCCAAGTTGACACAAGATAAAGAAATGGACAAAAGGGACCTTAGCTATTATACGCAACAGTCATTTCTTGGACGCTTTTACGATACTTAGCCCTTTTATTTGAATTCAGCGGCAAACGCATTACAGAAGATGCTCGAACATATTTAAAAAAAAAAAAAAAACTAACCTTGAAAAGTAACTTTTTCTTAATAATAATGTTAGGAATATAAAACCTAGCTGGCCTGATGGCCCATCTTGAGCAGAGAAATAATATGCTTTCATTTATACAGACGGATGGATAATAATGAAGATATTGACAAAAGACTGTGTTGTTCATACAGACGAGCGACTGCACTGTTAAAAAAAAATGTCACTAATTTTCAAAAAATTGCGGCCTTGAGACTCAAGTGCTAAAACCTAGTTGGAATGAAAGAGAGGGGGAAATATGGAAAAGTGTGGCTAAAAATAACTCTAGAGACAGACGGACCAACAGACAATAATACATACTTGACTGAGGTATGACTGAATTGACTTTTGGTAGGAGGTTTGAAATTTGAAAAGGGGGAAAGGCGGTGATTGGCCACAGATAATCATATTATCGGCGCTCAGACGCGCATTTTTGCCATTCAACATAAATTGTCCAGTAGTAGACACAGTAATTCTTCAGTGGTGTAATTCCCAGAAGCTAATTGCAATATTTAGAGGGACGCCATACTAGAGCCAGCAGCTCAGCTGAGTTTTGCTAGCATATAACTGTGTTCTCTATTCATAATTCTGGTAAGACTGAAAGTATTTCTTTGTATATTTTAATATTGTTTAATGTTTCGAGTGATTTGATACTGCCATATCAAAATCTATCCCTTACAACAAGTAAGGATTCGCTCTAGATCCCCAGCCCCAGTTCAGGGTCTAGAGACAAACAAAATACATAAACGCCAGCAAGGATTATGAAGGGCGGATCAAGTGTTGAGATCAGTGGAACATATCACCTATCCTATTCAATGGCAGGAAGTTAATAAACATATTTCAGAATATGTAGTCTTGGGGAACTTATACTATGGGAAACCAACTTGGTAAGATGTGCTGTATGGTCAGAGAGATCTGACCCCGTCTATGTGGTGTTGTTGTGTAGTGTTGTGTGTAGAAGTGGCTCAGGAGGTAGAGTTCTGACACATGACCCAATACTCTTATTTCAGAACTGTGAGTTTTTTATTTGGCACCAAAGTGGTGTCAAATGCTGTGTTGAAAAATACAAGTGAGGACCCGTGCAGTCTAGTATTTTGGCAGAACAGCCTTATATTGCCCCCAAGCACGGAGAGGTGGGGCCACCAGATTCCAGCACCAGAACTACTCAGTCAAGATACGTGAGCGTCTGGCCTGCTGGACATTCACCAACTTATTTTCTAACTAACACACCAACTATTGTTCAGTGTGTTATAAATTTTATTAATATTATTAGACTTATTAAATATCTGTGTGTGTGTGTATGTAATCTACCACAACACATTTCATATCAGTACCCTAGATTTTTAACGTAGCCACATTCATTAGTAAAAAAGATATGTGTGAGGTCGTAAGTGGTAGCAAGAAGGGCCTTCTGTAAATTCACAGCTACATTTATCTCAGGAGCCTTCACAGCTGACCTCATGCATCACACTAGGTAATATCACAACCATACAGTAGCATCAAAACCCACTACAGGTGTAACCAACGGTGCATGGATAGCACCTACAGTGTATTTATAGTGAATATTCATCACCTATAGGAGGATATATATACATAAAGACACTAACTGGAGTTATTGAGTGTGGTTCCCCAAAAGCGGAAGGATTGAGAACTTTGTTTATTTATTTTCTCGGTGTTCTACAGGACGGGTTTTTGTGTTGGTGAGTTGTTTTTGTCCATTGGTGTTTACTTGGATATTTGTTAACGATGTTAATATTGATGCCTTGATTATGTTGTTGTGCTGATATACTTATTTTCATATATTTTCTTCTTCAAGAACCTTAAATAAATTTTACTCATTTATTACCGCGCTGTTCACGACCCTTCATCCATAATTATTATTTCAGCTCTTACTATGGTCTCTATTTGACAAGAGTAAAGAGAGAGATAGCGGGTGGTGCTTAGACTATATAAGTGTGTTGAGGCTTGGAAAGAGAGATAGCTTTAATGAATCCTCTTCCAGGTTGGTCTCAAGTTCACCCTATTTACAAATTATCTGAGTGTTATCTATAATTTTGTCAGTTCACTCTCATGGTCGATTTCACTACAATTGTCTAACTCGAAAAATACTCTAACACTTTAACTCAACCACGACACCTCTATTAATGTTATGTGTTTTATGTTATGTATTGTGTGACTGAAGATGAAATGTCTGATTAAAGAATTTATTTTTATTATAGTTCTTTTTGGAGGGTTAAAAATATTGCATATATATAGTAGCTTAGGGATAACATACGTGTTTACTATGATGCCCCTACCGAATATTGTAGCGTTTTTATATTTGTAACATTCTAATTTATTTTCAGTTTTTATGATTATATTTTTCCACATTTATTTGTTTGTTTTATATGGTATAGACATGAAATTTACTCCATATATTTTCATATTATTAGTTTTTGCTAGCTAGCTGCGTGGGAAAGTCTGTTTTGTTTGCCCAATGTCCCATGCCCATTATTTGTGATTTTTTAATGTTGATTTTTGAACCGCTAGTTTTTCTAAATTTATCGAAGGTATCTAGGATATTTTTTATTGATAATCTGCTTGAGGGGAAGAAGATTGTGTCATCAGCGTATGCTATTAGTTTCCTTTCACCTATACCTGGTACATGGACGCCTTTAATACTTGTATTTTCCCTGATGCTCTTTAATAAAGGTTCCAACATTAGTACATATAGTAAAGGAGACATTGAGCAACCTTGGCTGACTGATCGAGTGAGAGGAATTGTTTCAGATATATTGTGATTTATCAGCAATGTGCTTTCCGGTGTTTTGTATATGATTTTTATACAAGATCTGAAATATTGGCCGAAATTATTTTCTTGTAAAGTTTTGTGCTTTTTCTTGATCTATGGACATTATTGCTGCAGGTGTGCTTTTGTCATGTGTGTATTGAATGATATCCCGAATGAAATGAGTATGTTTGTTTACGTTTCTATTTTTAACACCACATTGTTGATCCTGATGGATGAGTTTATGCATAAAGGGTTGTAGTTTTAATGTTAGGGCCTTGGCAAGAATTTTGTAATCTGAAGAGAAATTGGTCTGTAATTTTGCATGTATTTCTTGTCTGTTAATTCTTTGTCTGCTCTATCAGCAATTTTGTTTATTTGTCTGTTCTTTTGTATGTTTTGTTCTATTGTTAGAAATTGTTTACTCGGTGTCTCTTGTATTGGGGCGTATGGTCTGGTTCTTGCTTGAGCCCCGTTAATTGTGTATTGGTCATACTTTGATATTTCTTCTTGTAGTGAAAAAATTTGTGGGGCGTTTCTGTCTAACTTTTCGGTTAGGAATAGTGCTTTTTCTAACATGTTTTCGTTTTCTACTATTTTTTTGTATGTGAGTTGCAACAGACTGTGTTACTTCTTTAATTGTTCTTTTTAGCAAATCCCACTGTTGTGTCATGTTTTCCGTTGGTGCAGTACTGGTGTAATCTTGAATGAGTTTTGTCATAGTAGTAATATAAAATTCGTTTTGTAATAGAGAATTGTTGAACTTCCAGTGGGGGAGATCTTTTCGTAAAGTTTAAACATTCTTTTCCGTTGACCGTTAGAAGGACTGCTTTATAGTCAGAGAAATTAGTAGTATGATTTATGTTTCTTACTTTAATAATGATGTAACTACTATGTATATAAAATCTGTCCAATCTCGTAGCACTTCCAAAGGGACGTGTTCTGTCAGTGTATGTTATTTCTGTTCCTTTTGTGTATTTTTTCCTGTATGCGTCTGATAAGTCGAGTTCCTCTAAGGTGTTTTGCAGTATGTCTATTTGTTTATGTTCTGTCTTCATTCGGTTGTTTTTTTTTTTTTGAGTGTAGTGTCCCTCGTATTCTGTCTAATTCATGTAATACTAAGTTAAAGTCTCCTCCCATTATGGCTCGGTTTCCGTTATAACGTTGAGTTACCGTGTCAGACAGTGTTTGGTAGAAGTGTAATTGTTGTGCTCTCACTGCTGGAGAATAAACGTTTATTAAGTTGTGTGTATCTGTGTGATCGACTGAATTTCTTATTTGTATTATTGCAAACCTGTCTTCTCTATCTTCACTTTTATGTGTTATTGATACTAAATGACGCTTTGATACCAAGTAGGTTGTTGTTGGTGGTACTAGTGCTACAGACTGGTGGGTATAAGCTGTAACATCACTGGCTGATTGATTCTATACCTGATGTGTACTGTCACTGGATACTGATTGGTATATCGTGCTGTAATATGATTTATCGCGAATGCGTGACACGAAAGTTCGTCAAGGTGGACATCTATGTAGCAGTGCTGACTTGTATCACAACATGTAACGTACAAGAGTGTGTGTGGCATTCATCACATTGAAAGGTGTAGATGTGGGGTTGATATAAGGACATGTTGTACGTGTTACAGGTATGGAGTCAAAAATATAGGTGAACAGCTGTGGACGTTTTCACCATTTATTATAGTCACAGCAACAAGACGTAGACAAATCCATGTAAGCATGACACAGGAACATGGCGGATATGAAGACATATCACTACAATTGCATGTACATAAGTTCCAATAAATATATGATTATCAATGTGTTGCTGACTCCATTTTATCTCTCATTCCACAACTAGCAGAAAAACCCCGCATTACAGCCCGGGTAAATAACTGTATAAATATCCAACAGTTTCATTCTGACTCTTCTTAAATCGCTCTTCTTAAGTCGACCCCAAACATGGCGGGCGACGAAAATAGCATAGTCCATCCCTCTAATCGGACGTATCGAAGATAGGCTGTCCTTTCGAAGATAGTCTTATATCACTCCCTCGTACATCAGGCGAGTTTTCATTTTCCAAAGTTATAATAGCAATAACTTGTAAGATTCATCTGGTCTTCCACTCCAGATAGTTATATATATTAGGCGTCTATAAAACAGTAAACACTGTGGATTCCTCATATGTAGACATAAGCGTCTAAGTTCAAAGATATACCGCTAATCATGCGGGTTTTTGAATCATGTCTATTCTCCTGGGTTTCTGTGTGTAAATCTAAACCTGACGGTCTTAGATGGCTCCAACGAGCGTAACAAGTAGAATACTCTGCCTTTCAACCATTCGTCAGCTCTCGTCACCGGTTGACTCAAAATATGTTCCTTACACTGCGAACAAAGGAAGTGTGAAAGTTTCGTTTTTTTTACCTTGCTTCGAATTCCTAACACAACTTAGAAGCAACTGTCGTCTTCCTGACGAACAGAAATAACACAGAGGACTTTAAATAACAGTGGAAGAGTTTCCATCCCCAAAGGCAATGCAGAGAAGTAACCAGACATTTCGTCTGACCAACCCAGTTCAACAAAACCGGCCTCCCGCACAGGAAATCTTGTTCTAGTTTGCGCATGCGCTGTCCGCATAACCTCTGACCTAAGCAGTCAGCTGGTATAACCTTTAAGAGGAGAAACTACATATTTACTTTCCCTCAAAGCAAAAAATGAGTATTCGCCCTTAGATTAGGGTTAGATTAGAAAAAACACATTAGACCCAAAATCTTATTCAAAATATTTTCAAACATAACAAGTATACAGACAGACTACATTACAGTTAGGAAAACTGCACGTAACAGTTATCTTCCATTGATCAGAAGTCTGCAGGATAACTACTCACGTGTGTGATGTTCCTAGGCTAAAATGTGCGTTTCGTAAACCTAAAAGTGTTGTGATGTGGTTCGCACGTGATTCATCGCTAACAAGGGTTTCTTGTAGAAACATAAAATCTGGTTTATATGTTTGTATTAAGGCTACAATTTTATCTGTCTTATTTGTGAGATCTCTCACATTGAGCGTCATAGTGGGCTGTAGGAAGAAGTAATTGTGTTGTGTTTATTTAAACCTAATTTTCTTGCAACATCGTACAAAACAAAGGTTCGAAAGGATAAGGGCAGGAAAACAAAACATTACCCTCGTGAATTCGATTCAGACACCTAGATATACACCGATGTATATATATGTAACTACGCGTGTACTCATAAATATATCTATACAAAGTGAGTGTGACCCAAAGGGAATTGTGGATGTATAAAGATAAATCAGCAGTAAAGTGTTTAAAATATTCGCAAGTTCCTTTTCCGTCTGTTCGCATCGTCCATGTAACAAACAGTGTTCTTTAGAGGGAGTTCATTACGTATGTTTCAGAAGGTCAGGGTATTGGTAAGTGGGTTTCCGTCATCATCCATCCTTAAGGAAGTCACATCAAAACTTGGCTCGTAGTAACCTTCTTCTGTTGTAAGAGTCACCCAGGATGGGGAGGTATTTTCTTTGTAAGGCGTGCCTGGAGCCGAATCGCTTGAATTATTATTGTTCTGTTGTCTGCTGGGTTGACTGATGCTTATCTCCGGAATGGATTGGGGAGATGGCTGTGTTGTTCTTTTGATTTTCGCCTGCGTAGTTTTTATTTTTTTTTCTCTTGTTGATAAATACTGTAAAATTGTCCTTTTTTTTGTTTTCAGAATCCGATTCCGACGACATAATGCTGTTTATATTTTCTGAAGTGTTGCTGACAACTGGCGGGATGGTTGTTTGGTTTGTTTGTGCCGGTGGTACTGGTGGTAAAGATTGTAACGGCTCTGTAGTTTGCTCTGTAGCAAAGATGATCTTTGCTCTACCATGTGACTGGACATAAGTGTGTGTTTTTTCTCTTATTTTTATAGTTTCATGTACTCTACTTAATTCTCATTTTCTTTCCCTCCTGTCTTTTGTTTGTCTGTCTATGACGAAGGCCTTGTGGCCGCAACGTAGGTTTTTCTTGTCCTTTCTCTTTGTAAGACGTATTACTATTCTGGGGCTCAAAGTGAGGTCTATTGACTTTATTTAGTAGCATGTGTAAATTGTGTGTGGTCCCGGCCCTGGCTAAGACAATTTGATCTTAGCCAAAAGGCCGAGAAGCTTTTTTTTTTTTTTTCCCCTCGCATGAGGTCGCATATTTTTTTCCTCGCATGAGGTTGCATGGCCCACGCTCAACCCGGCCCTGGTCAAGACCCATGTCCCAACACAAGAAGACCCAATGACAACATGTGTCACTGTAGTGATCCTCTGTGTTCTCACACAAAGGGCCTAATGACACATGAATGTCACTGTAATTTAAAGGTGTAATTTTAATTTTGCTAGTTGTTTTTTCACTACTATTGCCATTACATTCAGTGATATACGGGAATTACGATTTACGAGTAACATTAGTACAAAAAACATTACTAAGGATTCTGTATGGTCTGGTACTGGAGGAGGTCCATGGGGGTGACACCAACCCTAGTGACGCTACTGTCATTTACTGTCTTAATAGTTATTTTTTTCCTCTTCTTCGTTCACTCTCAGACGTCAACTTGAATATGTTCAAAGAAAGCAGTTGTCAGCTTGAGGCTGTTGATGTCTCCATAGAGCTTTTCCATGAATGGTACTGACGATTTCTCTGTTCCTCATATGTTAGGCACCTTTGAAGTAGATGTTCAGCATCATTTACACTCATCAGTAGTTCCTATCTTTAGCTTGTTGGATAGATTGTATCCCAATTTGTTGTAGACTGTGCGAAGTCTGAAGGCTACCACGTATTCACTTCTACTAGGCTATTAATATGCATTATTTTTGTCTTGGTGGCCTAGAGGCTCTGCTTCCTGTGTCTGCTATTGATAAAACTCTAGGCCTCTTCATACGTTATGCTTGTGTCAAGTTGGAGTAGCTTTCACCCTTCCTATGCCAATCTGTCAGCCTCTTAATGTCCGGGGATGTTGCAGTGAGATATGATCCA
Organism: Oreohelix idahoensis; assembly: GCA_024509875.1. Lineage (NCBI taxonomy): Eukaryota > Metazoa > Mollusca > Gastropoda > Stylommatophora > Oreohelicidae > Oreohelix > Oreohelix idahoensis. The sequence goes on from JAMPIV010016934.1 coordinate 347,261, forward strand.
CTGTGTCACAACTCTTTTGAACTGCTGATATCATTTGTGGAGTGTTACTCTCAGGTCATTCAGGTCGGCATTATTCTGACTTTTCAGCGCTGCAATTGCAGACAGAGCATCTGTGAAGAGAGCTTCTTGTCTCTCAGAGCTGTCATTAGAACATCTGCTGCAGTTTTTTAAAGACTGCTCTGAAGTTACTAGAGAATGTCCCTTTTACGACTGACAGCTTTTTTGTGTACCATTACTAAAGCGCAGAAAGACTTATCCACCTCCATCTTCTGTTGCATATGTTGCTGGTTCATATGTGTATATATGGATTCAAACCGTTATTAACTTGTCATGCCGTTGCTCGGATGTTTTAAATCTTAGACGCTCAAAATCACAACGTTCTATCCATCGTAGACAGTTAAAACTGTTTGTCCTGTGATGAGTATTGGGGCAACTACGACAGTAGTTTTGGCCAGGAATAGCCTCCTATGGGTTATTAGGTAGAAGGTCTCTAGAAATTGGCTCGTTAAGAAAGAATAAAGACCTATTCGAGATAGGGACAAGAAGAAGGGAATGCGAATGCTTTCCACTGGACAGTGTTCTCTAGATAATTATGGAAAGAGTTCCTCTCCTTCTGTCTTTGCCTTCCTAACTCAAGAGCAGAATCAGGCTAGGTACATAGTTAGACGGACTAGGTAGATAGTTAGACAGACTAGGTAGATAGTTAGACAGACTAGGTAGATAGTTAGATAGACATCTGCGAAAGACATTAATTTTCCAAGGGTTGAAAATCAGGCACACAGTCCCCTCTTGTATACTTTCTTCCTCTTGCTCATCTTTTGTTACTGTTGCTCAAACATTCACCGGCGTACTTAAATTATTAATTTAAGCTCAATGAAACGTTACAAAGTAGAATAATAGTATACATTAACAGTACATCATCACAAAATTAAAAATAATTATATTGTAATGAAAAACTAGATCATCAGAGCCTCCATACTGTATATTAGATACTAATTCGAAACATAACTAGTTTGGGCTATAATCATGTGTTCGTCGTTTGTTTGTTATTGTGGTTTTGTTTCTTTCATTACCATCTTCTTTGTTTAAAAATAATACTTTATTTTGATTATGATTGGGTAATGTCATTGCATGCTGTTATGTAACCTTTATAACATTGTATGCCTTTAATTTAATGCTTAAAGTAACACGTGGGAATGAAAGGGTATAGTATGCAAGATACGTGAGATGGAAGGGCAGAATGTTAGACGGGCCTGCGCGCCCAATTCTTAACCCTTTGAATATAAAGTTCGTTCGTTCGTTCTAATACGAAGAACTACTAAGATGTAAAGACATTATTGACTTTGGACAATTATTATGATAATTTAAAAAAATAATGAGCGGAGAAAGAAAATGTCAGCAGATGTCCTCATTGTGTATGCTACTCTAGACCAACGTCTTCTCCTCACATCCTCTTCCAGTTATATTTGTCTGGTTCACTCCATCACTTCCACATTGGTTATCTTATCAAACTGTATCAATCCTTCTAATCTGCGCATGCTCTAATTTGTTTACACTCTGTAACTTTCCAATTGTTATTTTTGTTGTTCTCCGTGTTTCAGAGGCATACAATTTGACTGACGTCACATCTGAGTTGTAGATTGTTGTTTCTTTGTTTGGTTTGATTTCTTGTTTTTTCTTTATCATTCCCAACGTAACAATAGCTCGTTCTGTCTCTGGTTTTATAATTTTGATATTTTTGTCTGTTCAACTCGATTTGACTATGCTGCTTCAAAAATTATATATATATATATAGTCGGCCCTCCGTATCCGCGGGTTCCGCATCCGCGGATTCAATCAACCGCGGATCGAAAAGATTTGAAAAAAAAAATTCCAGAAAATTCCAAAAAGCAAAAGTTAAATTTGCCGCGCGCCGTGCGCTACGCGGAATCCACGGGGATGATGTGATGTGTAGGCGTACCCTGCTGTAGTCTCCCGCCATTTCACAGATCCTCAGTCGCTCTCCAGCACTCGTTGATTGAGCATTGTTCGCCTCGCGTCTCGTTCATTTGCTACTTGTTTTGTGTGTACCCTTTGCATCTGTGAAAAATGGCTCCTAAAAAGCAATTAAGTGGTCAAAGCAATCTCTCACAGGTTAAGAGGAAGCGAAAAGTGCTATCTCTCGACGAGAAAATAAAACTCTTAGATCTTTTGAAAAGTGGCATATCGTTTGCCGAAGTGGGCCGTAAAGTCGGTAAGAACGAATCGAGCATTCACACAATAAAGCGGAAAGAAGCTGAAATTCGTGGAAGTGCTGCCCCTACAACGGCAAAAATGATCTCTCTGGTTCGTAATAAAGTGCTTGTAAAGACTGAGAAAGCATTAAGTGTGTGGATAGAGGACATGTCACAGAAGCATATTCCTGTTGATGGCAAAATTATGCATGAAAATCACTCAGCCTTTATGAGCAGTACTGTGAGGGGGTTGAGGAGAGCGAGAGGAAGGTGTTTAAGGCTAGTAAGGGATGGCTGGCTAGCTATGTAAAGCGCTACAGCCTCAAGAACTTAAAGATCACGGGAGAATCGGCATCGGCTGATGCCGAGGCAGCATCAACGTTCCCAGAAGAGCTCAAGAAACTCGTTGAAGAGAAAGGCTTTCTTCCAGAGCACGTCTTCAATTGTTCTGGAAGAAGATGCCCAATCGTACCTACATCCATAAGTGTGCCTAGCAGGCCCCGGGGTTAAAGGTCTGGAAAGGTCGCCTTACTCTGGTGCTGTGTGGCAACGCAGCAGGTCACATGATAAAGCCAGGCCTCGTCTACCGAGCAAACAATCCCCGGGCCCTTAAGAACAAAAACAAAAATTGCCTTCCCGTGTTCTGGCAACACAACAAGAAGGCTTGGTTATGGCCATCTTGTTCTTGGAATGGTTCCACCAGTGCTTCATTCCTGAAGTGAAGAAATACCTCGAAGAGAAGGGGGCTGCCATTCAAGGTCCTCCTCATAATTGACAAAGCTCCCGGCCATCCCCAATCGAGATGTCTGCTTCGCCGACGAGAATGTGGAAGTGATTTTCCTGCCTCCTAACACTACGTCACTGCTGCAGCCACTTTATCGAGGCATCATTAAGTGCATTAAGGCGACTTACACCCGCCTCACATTTGGGAGGATTCGTGCTGCCCTTGATTCTAACCCTGACTGCAGCATCATGGATTTATGGAAGAGCTTCACAATTGCAGATGCAATGTGCTTATTGCAGAGGCTGTAGATGTCATAAAACCCGAGACAGTCAATGCATGTTGGAAGCCATTATGGAGTGAAATAGTCAATGATTTCAGGGGCTTGCCCACTATTGATGCACAAGTCAAGAATATCTTGAATGTTGCAAGGGAAGTTGGTGGTGAAGGCTTCTCTGACATGATCGAGGACGACGTCGAGGAACACATAGAAGAACAAAGAGAAACCCTTACCAACGAGGAACTCGAAGATCTGCAGACATCCTTTACAGATGATGATGATGATGATGCAGAAGGTTTAGAGGAGGCAGAGCCATCAATTTGGACACTTGAAAAATTTTGCAGCAGTTTTTCAACAGGCGCAAGTGTTAAAGGATATGATCCTCGAGTACGATCCTTCGATGGAACGAAGCCTGCGTGTCACCAGAGGGATAACAACATGCCTACAACCACTTCAAGATTTGTTTGACGATGCAAAGAAAAAGAAGAAACAGCTTCCTATAACAATGTTTCTATCTAAAGCATCTGCAATTGTGAAGTCTTGACCTTCAACGCTGGAAGATTCTCAGACCTCATCCTCCACGGATCCTGACATTAGTATTATTGAACCTCCAAAGCGTCGACGTCTGCAATCGGAACCTGGTTCTTCTGACGTAGATGATCCTTCTGACGTCCTGTCAGAAGGTTCAAGTTAGCCTGATGTCTCACTGCTTACGAGGGTTATCAAGAGAGAAGAATCAGGGTTTTGGTGAGTGTTAACACAGTGAGAGAGAGAGAGAGAGAGAGAGAGAGAGAGAGAGAGAGAGAGAGAGAGAATGAATTTATAATTTCGCTATTTATAATTATATTTTCTATATCTGCTTGTATTTTAAATATTCTGTGTTTTGTTCTATGTATTTCTCTTTCAGGTCATTAAAAGTAAGTGTTGAAAGAAAGAAAATGTTACGTTGTTGCTGACGTGTATTATGTAGTTAGGCCTACGATGGTTGCGTCAGTACTGAACATGTACAGACTTTTATTTCTTGTCATTATTCCCTAAGCAAAACAGTATAACAATTATTTACATATCATTTACATTGTATTATGAATTATAAGTAATCTAGAGATGCAAATACTACGACATTTTATATAAGGGACTTGAGCATCAGCGGATTTTGGTATCCGCTGGGGGGTCCTGGAACCAGTCCCCCGAGGATACGGAGGGCCCGAACCGACTGTTTATATCTCACGCGTAATTTTCTGTATCAAGGGAATTTATTAAGTTATAATATTTTTTGTCCAAGGGAAAAAACTCTGCACACACAAAAAAAGAAATAAAACCTTTACTATCAGTTTTAATAACCTTAAACGGGCCAAAACTGAATTTTAATTTTAACATGCAAAAGTACATGTTTGTGGGATTTTGAAAAAAAATACTTACAAATTTTTATTTGTAATGTTTTTATTGTTTTTCTTTAAAAATAACACAAGTTGCAAACGGAATTTGGATTTTAGAATATTGCTGCTTATATCTGTATGAATCTTTTTAATGAGCAATTGCTTATCAACCTTGTTATTTTGGCGTGAGGTTTTATTTGGCGGTAGGATCAGTATAGTACTGAAAATTACAGAAATAGAATTTCTGCAGAAAATGGTGAAGTCCCAGTGTCTGAGAGAACTACTGGTATCACAAATTAGTTACGGCTGTGAATGTTCTGATCTCGAAACAATAGTAGAGAGGAGACCGACATAAAGTGCCACCTCCGCTGTGTAACTAACTGTGATATTAATAAACAAGGAAAACATGTTTTGCTTAAGAAAGATAAAATTGACAAGTCGTTCAAATACAATTTCCTTATATTTTATTTAGTATATACACTATCTACTCTTGTGCTGAAGGGTGAATGTTGAAAAAGGGAATGTAATGAATTTGTAAGTTTACATATGATTTACAAATATTTATATTTATATAGATATGTAAATAAATATTACAACAAGTTTTCCAATTATAGGAACAAAAATTATATCAGCTGTGCTGTTATTCAATTATAGTACAAGTATCAGCTGTGCTGTTAATTAAGGATATAACACTTATCAGCTATGCTGTTATTTACGTATAATTTATCCACTATGATCTTATTATTGTCTCTTGCTACGCTAATTCACGTTTTCTTCATTGACTTAGATTTTGCTCACAATGCCGACAGAAATGGTACTAATGTGTACTCATCTCTTAGAAGTGCTGTCCTTCTTGGTTTGGTTGACACAAAACACCAGCTGTTGATCGTTTCGTTAGCCCACCCAAGACTGAGGGGGACTAAAGATGTAGAGTCTTGACAACCTCTATGCTCCTGCGGAGTTCCAGGCAGTTGGATTGACGACCCACGATCTTAGTTTTTATGACACGTATAAAACCTGTAACAAGGAAAAATAGGGGCTAATTTCTGTCCTCAAGCCCACCTATTTCTATTGTATATGATATGAGCGTGTCTCAGTGTTTGCATGTAGGATGAATGACAACATGGCTCAGTATGATTTAGCAATAGCGAGACAAGACAGGTGTCTACTTGCAAAACATTCTTTCTGATAAACTAATACATGGATATCATTCAATAATATAAATTCAATGCATGAATACATTCAATAATATAAATTCAATACATGAATACATTCAATACATGAATACATCCCATAATATAAGTTCAATACACGAATACATCCAATAATATGTACACCTAGGTGTGATACAACAATGTCCTTCCCCCTATAATATACCAGGCCCTCTCTGACAAGTGCTATAATATATCCTAACAATAACGTTATGTATGCGACGAGGACTGTTTGGTGATATCTCAGGTTGGAGTTATAGGAGACAATAGATTGGAGTTAGATGAGACAATAGATTGAGTCCTAACAAGGACTGTTTTGGTTATATTGCAGTTGGTCTGAGATAATAGATTGAAGTATAGGAGACAATAGCTTGAGTCCTAACAAGGACTGTTTTTGGTTATATGGCAGTTGGTCTTATCGGAGATAGGAGACAATAGATTGAGGTATGAGTCCTATTAGTCTTTGTCTATTCAATCATAATATGAAATACAATCATTATACTTAATTTCCCCAAGATACAATCAGTAACCTGATAGGTAGTATAAATGACACACAACAAATAGCAACATTATAGACCTGCTGAAAGCCTATTTTCCTAAAGGTTATCGTAAATATATTTACCCTCTAAGATTCAAACCGGCCAGATTTTGACTCGACTTAGCAAAGCAGACTGCAGATCATTGCACTCCAGGTAAGCTATAAATCAAGGTGACAACTTCTCCTCTTCAGTCGGTCGGTATCTCTGGCGTCGCGTCGGTGATGTGTGATTATGCATAAAATCCGCCCGATTATATAGGTAGGTGAATGCTTAAGGAAAGCGTTTGGTTGGTTCCTGGCGGAGAAAGCTGATTGGTTTCCTCTGGTTTAGTCTCAAGCGCTGTACAGCCTAATTTTATTCAGTTTTCATCAGCCATCTTGCGTGAACAAGATGGCCGTTAATTTATTCTGTCTCAGAGACTGGTGAACGTTGCTCGTTGATTGGTTGAAGCAAATCTGTATCTCGACATAGTGATTAACAAAGTAGTGGGTTACACTCGTTTCACGACATTATTCCGATATGATTATATGAGGAGAACTCGCTTCTCGGCCTTTTGGCTAAGATCAAAGTGTCTAAGCACAGGGACCAATACAGTGACATTCATGTGTCATTAGGTCCTTTGTGTGAGAACACAGAGGATCACTACAGTGACACATGATGTCATTGGGTCTTCTTGTGTTGGGACATGGGTCTTGACCAGGGCCGGATTGAGCGTGTGCCATGCAACCTCATGCGAGGCAAAAAATAAGCGACCTCATGCGAGGGAAAAAATATGCGACCTCATGCGAGGAAAAAAAAGAGAAAAAAAAAATAAAAAAATGAGGAGAACTCGCTTCTCGGCCTTTTAGCTAAGATCAAAGTGTCTTAGCCAGGACCGGGATCACACACACCTGAGGTTTAGTGATAGAATTCGGTCGAGATGGAATCAACAAGTTTCATATTTTTGTGTCTGATTGTAACTTCCTAGTTCGCGCGCGCGCGCGCGCGTGTGTGTGTGTGAGTGTGTGTGTGTGTACGCACCCACGCACACACACACACACATATATATATATATATATATATATATATATATATATATATATATATATATATATATATATATATATATATATATATATATATATATATATAATACCTACCTAAGCATTTACTTATCTACCTACCTGCTTACCTACTTTTCTGTCTGTTTGTCTGCCCGTCTGTCTATATATCCACTTATCTGTCTGTTCGTCTCTCTGCCTGTATGCTTATTATCTATCTGTCACTTTTCTGTCTTTCTTACAGTCTATTTTTCTTTTCTCTGCCTTTCTGTCATTTTCTCTGTCCGGTCTGTCCGTGGCTGTCTGTCTATGTATGTTAGTTTGTGGCTGCCTGTTTATGGCTGTCTGTATGTTCGTAGCTGTCTTTCTATGTCTGTCTGTCCGTGGCTGTCTGTCTATGTCTGTCTGTTCGTAGCTGTCTGTCTACGCCTGTCTGTTCGAGCTGTCTGTCTGATCGTGGCTGTCTGTCTGTGTCTGTTTCTTCATAGCTGTTTGTCTGTTCGTGGTAATCTGTCTATGTCTGTCTGTTCGTAGCTGTCGGTCTGCTCGTGGCTTCCTGTCTATGTCTGTCTATTCGTAGTTGTCTGTCTATGTCTGTCTGTTCGTGGTTGTCTATTTATGGCTGTCTGTTCGTGGCTGTCTGTCCGCCTATGTCTATATACTCATTTTCTATTCATTAGCAATCCGTCTGTCTCTAATCTCTTATTCACACACATATCGATGGCTTGGTGGTTAGTTATAGAAGTACGTCGAGATCTGACCAACCCTTGTAATCTATTTCTTCTTCCTCGTTCGTCCTGAAAAGGACGTTGGTTGCGTTGTGTCGCCGTTTACAGCGGAGCTGCGATATCTGCACCTTTCGGCCCGACACATCCGACTTCCGCATGGCATTTTGGGGACCGGGTTTGCCTTCCCTCTTCGATCCCTTCTCTTTCGGCCAGACTACAGTGATGAAGCCTGTTTCCAGGACCACCACTTGGAGGTGGAGTAGGGCCTTGGTCAGCTCTGGTTCGCTGAACCTGACGCAAGCAGTCAAGCTATGAGTCGCTGAATACATTCATCTCTTTTGCTGCGTCTTCGGTCCCGTAATCTATTTGAAATATGAGTGTGAGTTTTCCACTGTGCTTAGACCGTCCTACTTTATGTTGTCGATGTCTTAATTTCTCTCATAATTTCTGTCTCAATCACGCCTCCCTTTCTGTACCTCTCAGCTGACTCTTCGAATACCAGCTCACTCCATCACTTGTTTAAATCCCGCACCCAACTCTATAATACTAGCTCGCTCACACATTCATTCACTCACTCACCCACTCAGTCACAAAAATGTCAGCAGAATGCAACTTTTCCGATAATTTCTAGTTCAGCTTCTCCCACACAAATAAGGAAGCAGGCCATCACCTTTCACGCGCCGATAAAAGATAAAAGTAGCCTCATTGCAGTTTCTGACGTAGGGGAGCTATGCCGTACCGACTTTACCACACTAGGTGCAGCTTTATGAGGTGATGTGACCACTTTCCTTCTTCGCTGCCTTTACTTACCTTAATCAAGAGCATGGTTAGGTAGCCATTTACACCTGGGTAGACTGGCGCATGACGTAGCAGTCTTCAATCCTGAACCTGGTGACTTTGCCACCGAGAGACCAGAGCTCTAACCCCATAGCCAGTCCACACACAGATAGGAAGTCTAAATAGCTGCAATGATACATGGAAACTCAATATTTCGTCTTCCACATTGGGACGGTATTGCCTCCCCTGCTTTGCAGTAGTGGTCCAATAATGGCCAAAACTCAAGAGTATCTAATATGGGCTTCAATATGGGCTTCAAAGGTATCTACCTTCGCACAAGATTACTCTTGGCAGAGATGTAGATAGAAGGGTGATGACACTTCTATTACAAAAGGAGTCATCACAAGATATTCAGAATAAGCGAGAACAATTCTGCCGAAGCTTTTGTGAAGGATTTAATCACTTATTACTTTCAGATAGTTTAAGCCCCTACCCCTGATTTACTCAGTGGAATTATATTATTCTAGTATAGCTCTGTTTAGAGTGTGTGTAGTAATTTGACTGAGACAAACATGCATTAACTTTAAAATGATTAAATCGAAGTTAAATTTGTAACATTAGAAATAACAAAATTTAATAATCACTTTAGGTTTTATCAGTTGAAAATAATTTGAATTGTTATGAATCAAGAAAAGTTATCATCATGGTCTTTAAGGAATGTGAGATGTTACATGAAGTTCAAGTGGCAGCATATATTTAAACTTAGCTGCCAATGACGGTTCTGCTCCTTTTTATGGGTTGGTTCTTTTCACAGTGCTCATACGCGTCTCTGATCAAGGTTGTCGGGGGTAGCTCGTTTCCCAGAAATGTAAAGGAGAGTCTACCACGTGGGTCCTTTGTCTTAAAACTTAGGCCACGGTTCCCTTCTTATTCTAGAGATAGTACTTTCTGCTGGTACCACCAATAACTATGGTAAAAGAAAAGAAACGCTCTTCTGAGTATGGCGTTTTCCACCCCATAGTTATGGATTCCTATCTTCCCATACCACTGTCGTAACACGGTCTATTCTTCTCTCCATCTTTGTCTCCCTTCTCTTCCCTTCTTTCTCTCTCTCCTTTATTCTCATTAATTTTCACGTTACACTACCGTATTTTCGGCTTTGTAGTCAGCGTTTCTCTCTCAGACATCACGGCGCTAACTAATGGTTACTGAGCAAATATCGCAAACGCATCAACACCAGGTTATAACACATGGCCAGAGGATATACCTTAATTAAGAGTAAAAGGCGTCTTAAAGTCTAGAGATCCATTGCTTTATTGCACCTTATTTGAGGGACCTGACGGAAAACGCCCCAGTGTCAAATTTCATTGCATCAGCCAGCACGTGTATGCCTTCTAGGAGTAACCAGTAATTACGGGGCGGGGAAGCTTTCTCACGCAAGACGGTTCGAATATGCGTCACACGAGCTGAGGTTCAGAGAGAGAATTCACGTGTTATTTACGTCGGAATGATTTAGAACACGTGAGAAGAGATTCATAAAATCTAGAAGCTTAGACGAAAACTTCACTTACACGCCCGACTTCTGGGCCGAGTGCATCTACATGGCGGGGAATCCTACACTACAAGCACTTTGGTATTAACCAAGCGGTGTTGTATAATTTCACTCTGTGCGGGTTCGTATATACTGCAAAATATGCACGTAGAATATTCATTGGTATAAATGTATTGTTATTCTTAATATGATCTAAACATGTGCTATGTGAATTATTCATTGGTATAAATGTATTGTTATTCTTAATATGATCTAAACATGTGCTATGTGAATGATTGTTGCTTGTACAAAAACTTATCACAACTAGCCCCACAGCAAATAGAAGATAACATCTATCATATTAATTGCTTTATCCATGACGAAGATAAAGGCAGTCCCATGGCAGAGATTGTCATAGGGAAATAAAGTTTTAGAAGCTGCATCATGAAAGATCCCGCTTTTTCGAGGTTAGGTGAACAGTTTCCTTCCTCGCTGCCTTTTCCTTCCTTAGCTCGAGAGCACAACTGAGTGCCCATTTACAGCTGGTAAACTGGAGTATTCCACAGCCAGGTTTCAGTTCTAAAACTATATAGTTGTGCTACAGAAGAAAGCTACCTGATCGCTTGGCCAGTCGGTCACTCACTTTATCTATTTGTGTAATATAAATGTATTATATTTTATTGTTATTCATCATTGTATGAAGGAACGACTATCCTTGTAGAACACAGTTCTTGGGAAAGAAGACTGACTAAACTAATTAACTCCTGAAGTTACAAAGGTCTAAGTTTACCTATCATGTCTTGACTGAGAAAGGAAGTCAGATGAATATAACATTGATATGCCTGATGTGTGACTGTATGAAAGTGAAGTATAAATATCTTATATAACATGAAAAGTTGCCTGTAATCTTTAGATTGTATGACATAATAGTCCTCTTATTGAATGAAAGAGGATAATTCTGATATGCCTGGTGTATGCGGTTTGAATGGGAATGATAGCTGTTCCCATATGACAGGAAAACTCATGAAGCCACAATTGTGTCTTCAGACTTTTAGGTTTCTGAGCGGACAACTGTCACGAAGTGTATTCGCCTTCTTTTCTCTCTGTCAATCTGTTCTCATACCAAAACATTCCTTCTCTCTAAATTCTCTAGAATCTACCACGCGTAAATACACATCAGGAGATCTCCCATTTGCTGCGGGAAATAAATTCCTTTGTTCTACGTTTGACTGGCAAAACCACTGTGACCTTTTACCGCTGTGAACTTTTACACCGCGCCCTGAATAATTACAGTTTAGTCAATGGATAGGAGAGCCGTATATTGTCTTTTGACCTTTGACCTCAGCAACCAAACGGAAACCTGGAGGAATTAGGCGCGATTCTCGAAGCGCAGGATTCACACAGCGGCAGCCTAGACTAGCGGACCGACCAGCCTGGACAAAGATGGTCCTGTCTATGAAATCGCAGAGGGGAACGGTCCAATTTTAACACAGAAATGGTGTGAGCTTGAGCGAGTAAGTGATCTATATTGTTATATGAATAACATGAATTAATCATATGTTTATCTACAACATATCATGTCAGTATCTTTTGTTTTTCACTTTGACAGAAATTAATATCCTTGATTTTGTACAGGAGACAACAACATTATGTATACTGAAAGTTTCATCTATGAACTACGCTTGTCTTGTTTTATACTGAATGAGTTCTACTAATTTTAATGTATGATTTCAGCCATGATTCATCATCATCATGTGACGTATTCTTTCCAGAACGTTGTCTCCATTACAGCTGCTCTGAACGCATCACGATTCTGGGCAAGTCGACCTGCATCAGCCAAAGACAAGTTCAGACTCTCTGTGATGTCCTGGGTCCACCGTCATCTAGGTCGACCCCTTCCCCTTTCTCCAGGGACCATGCCTTCCATCACTGTTTTTTCCAGACTATTATGTCTTTTTATATGACCGATTATCCTTGTCATATTTTAATCCTGAACTGATTTCTGCAAATATCCTTATTAATTATATTTTAATGTGTTAATGTGCATGTATCCTATGTTATGATGGTATTAATAAGGTATATGAATGCCTATCACAGAAACACAGAAGTATGTAATGAATGGGCAACAGCACTAGCCAATTTTATAAATGAATATGTTGACTGACTTGTAATTCAGTGGTTCTCAAACCTTGGCAGCAATGACACCCCCCAACATGTTACAGAAGAATAGAAAACTATTACCCAGTGGTTCTCAAACCATTGTTGACAGTGACCCCAAATTAATTTTATTGCTCTGTGGGCACAATGTAGACCAGTGGTTCTCAAACTTTTGATGACCACTGCCCCAAACTTCACAGTTGGTGAAGCTAACGGCCCATATGTTGAAAATCACTGCGGTAAACAAGCTGGAAGCCAGATATAGGTTTAGATCCACCTGTTTGCTTATGACATCAGTTATGCTATAGTACTTTATAGATAATAAATAGTACTTTGTTATTGATGTTAGCTATGAATGTTTGTTAGATTTCTGACGGAAGATTAGCGTCCAGCAGATATGGGAAATGACTTCTCTGGCAAGATTACTAATGGCGCTTCAATTGTTTGTCAATCCAGTCCTACCAGGTTGTCATATCCGGTTGTCATACCAGAAGACCTAAGCATAAGCAGTGTTCTCAAGGGCAGACTTAATCCATCCCAGCTGGTGATGCGCCCTGAGTCAAGATGGAGAAAGCAGCTTGCCATCCTCCGAAACCCTAAAAAGAACTTGCGGGACCTGGAGTGCTGGGACATATTGAACCCCTGGCAACAAGACTACATCAGCAATTGAGATGAGTATCTGAACATGCCAGCAGAACCACTACAGAATATTCATATTGTCCTATGATTAAAAATTAATTCTGACATGGATCAGAACCATTCATAGATTAAGGAACATATCATATAGTTGTATATTTTAATATATTGTGACATTCTATTTTCATTTTTGTAAACTTTACATAACCGAGTCTGTTGTTATTTTCTTTGTAATATTTAATTGGGTTGTATAGTTTTAATAACATAAATCTACACCCTGGGGGCAGAGCCATAATTAATAAACACTATTGGGTCAGGATATTTTTTAATGTGGCTGGGCACCAAATCTCTTATCCATCTATATGTACTATACATAGTCCTTTGTAGGATATCGGATATAGAATTTATCGCCTAGAGAATATCCTGTTTAGTTTCACCAGAATTCTCTTAGAAGGTTTTTTGAGTGGACTAATTCCCGAGGAGAGACTGTGCATTCAACTTGCAGTCTGGAAGAGTTTCCTCTTGAGATTATCTTTTATTCATTCCATTCAAGCTGTCCTATCTCTTCAAAAACATTTCGCTACACTGGGACGCTCGTGTCCGGGATCTACTTTTTTCATATTTAGACACTTGTCTGAGATATGAAAACTCTTATCTTTCCTAGACCACTACTGCTGTAGGTACTTGTCACTTATTGGTGTCCAAGTCTAGGATTAGATTAAAGAGGGGACATATAAATTACCCTAGACTAAATTACATATAAATTTTTACAAGAAAAACAGATTTTAGTTATGATATGAAAACTATTCTTTTTGGTACTGCTGGTTATTAGTTACATGTTGTTAACTAATATTTATGTTATGTTGTATGTATGCTGGTTTTAAATAACAGAGGTTGTTAAAATACTTTAGTTTAGTTACGGCTATAGAAAGTATTAAGCCTGTATTTATTTGATAGTGAGTTAGAGATCTCATACTCGCTCAGCAAAACCACTGCTGTTAAAATGGATGAGATAGAAGGACTGAAGAAATGGACAGCGCAATCATATAAGATTGGAAAATTATCTGGCTTCTCGGGAAGTTTGCTGGAAAATTATGTCTCGGAACAGGTAGAATGTTTCATGAGCATAATGGGGCAACAGAACGAATGGAGAGCAAAATGCAAGGAAGAGAATGTGGAACATGAGAGACAAAGACAAGAAAAATCCCTCCAGTGTAAGGAAGAACTGCAAGAAATGGAAACTCAGTTTCAACCTATAAAAATGGAATGCAGGGAAAAACTTGAATCTAGGAATACTCATCATGCCACTCCTTTGCCAATTCCATCACCACCCTCAGCGGTAAATATAACTGCACCACATGAAGCCAAGTCTATGTCTCAGAATTCAGGCTCAGACAGAGCAGAGGCTAGGATATCTAAACAGAGACCTCTAGACTGTCCTGAAAACAAGATTAAGCACAGCTGTGCTAATAATCTGAAGAGACCTTCCACATCCTCAGCAAAAACTCACAACAGGCATACTGAAAACAACCGCACCAAAAACCTGGTAAATAGGATCGCTCAAGTAAATAGGATTGCTCAACCAAATAGGATCACTCAACGGAAAAGGATTACGCAAACCTATGGGAAGGGAAGGGATGTTCTTGAACATCACCTGTCGGCCACCCTACATCAGTTAGACTGTAGGCGCCGAGACCAAAACCCACAGACTTCATACAAAGCTAAGGTCCCTACCATGGATGGGAACTTGACGAAGGCCCGGAGTGGATACAGGGATTCTCAAAATGTGGAGACTGCCACAGTAAATGGAGAACAAATCACCTGTTTGTATTATCAAGGTCTTGGGTGTGATGCCCTTGTCTCAGCCTCTGTCATCGACCTTGATCAAGTCACCGAAGAGGATGTTGAGGTAACCGCACCCATGATAAACAACAGAAGGATGATTTTGCCTTTAGCTTATGTAGAAGTTAGGTCGAACTTTGTAAACGGCAAAGTAAAGGCCGCAATATTAGATGAACGAATTTACCCCATACCTCAAGGAGGGAAATATATCATCTTAGGAGACTCAGCACGATCCAGAGACAGCGTGACTGAACAGGCTATGGAGACTCCAATGCCTAACTCATCTTCCAATATTTTCACTGAAAAGTTGGAAGAGTGCAAATGGATTGACCACCCCAGTGCACTTAATTCTGAACAAGTTTTGATAGTCTCACCCACTAACTGCGTGCAGAAAGTGAAGCCGGGCCAGAGTTTCTTGGTACCTGGTGGGATGAAACATGTTTCAGAAATATCTTCCTTTAACATGAGAGAAGCAGCTGTAGAGGAACAGGACCCTCAAGCACTAAGACTTCACTCAGTTCCGATAACCTCACCCACTCTCTGGGATCAGAAAGTGAAGCTGGTCCAAATTTCCTTGGTACCTGGTGGGATGAAACATGTTTCAGGAATATCTTCCGCTAACACGGGAGAAATGGCTAAAGAGGAACATGAGCCTCAAGCACTTAGTCTTCAGTCAGTTCCGATAACCTCACCCACTATCTGGGATCAGAAAGTGAAGCGGGTTCAAATTTTCTTGGTACCTGGTGAGCAGGAACAACTGACAGACATATCTTTCTCTGTCACTGGAGAAACAGTGAAAGAAGATCATACACGCTCTCATACCTGGGGAGATAGGTATGTGTCCTTAGGCAGGTCAAGCAATATGACTAAAATAAGGTTGTGTATGAGGCTGGCAACCTCATCACGCAAAACTATTTGCTATATACCGCATTGCAAGCAGAGTGTAGGCTTTAGAGCAAGCTCTGTGCCAGGAGGCAAGCTTCAATGGAGGATCCATAAGGGAGAAAAGAAGAGGGGGAAATTTTTGCGAGCAGGCTTGCTCAACCCACCTCAACTACTTATGGAAGAGGAAACGGATAGAGATGTGTGGATTACAGGCATACCGTTCGACAGAGGAAAAATGGGATTGAATAACGAGAGATATGAAACAGGAAGGTATTAGCAGACAGAAGAGAATAGTCGGCTCAACTTAAGTTAGCCGTAGGCATAACTTTTAAAAGGGGGCCTATGTCACGAAGTGTATTCGCCTTCTTTTCTCTCTGTCAATCTGTTCTCATACCAAAACATTCCTTCTCTCTAAATTCTCTAGAATCTACCACGCGTAAATACACATCAGGAGATCTCCCATTTGCTGCGGGAAATAAATTCCTTTGTTCTACGTTTGACTGGCAAAACCACTGTGACCTTTTACCGCTGTGAACTTTTACACCGCGCCCTGAATAATTACAGTTTAGCCAATGGATAGGAGAGCCGTATATTGTCTTTTGACCTTTGACCTCAGCAACCAAACGGAAACCTGGAGGAATTAGGCGCGATTCTCGAAGCGCAGGATTCACACAGCGGCAGCCTAGACTAGCGGACCGACCAGCCTGGACAAAGATGGTCCTGTCTATGAAATCGCAGAGGGGAACAGTCCAATTTTAACACAGAAATGGTGTGAGCTTGAGCGAGTAAGTGATCTATATTGTTATATGAATAACATGAATTAATCATATGTTTATCTACAACATATCATGTCAGTATCTTTTGTTTTTCACTGTGACAGAAATTAATATCCTTGATTTTGTACAGGAGACAACAACATTATGTATACTGAAAGTTTCATCTATGAACTACGCTTGTCTTGTTTTATACTGAATGAGTTCTACTAATTTTAATGTATGATTTCAGCCATGATTATCCTTGTCATATTTTAATCCTGAACTGATTTCTGCAAATATCCTTATTAATTATATTTTAATGTGTTAATGTGCATGTATCCTATGTTATGATGGTATTAATAAGGTATATGAATGCCTATCACAGAAACACAGAAGTATGTAATGAATGGGCAACAGCACTAGCCAATTTTATAAATGAATATGTTGACTGACTTGTAATTCAGTGGTTCTCAAACCTTGGCAGCAATGACACCCCCCAACATGTTACAGAAGAATAGAAAACTATTACCCAGTGGTTCTCAAACCATTGTTGACAGTGACCCCAAATTAATTTTATTGCTCTGTGGGCACAATGTAGACCAGTGGTTCTCAAACTTTTGATGACCACTGCCCCAAACTTCACAGTTGGTGAAGCTAACGGCCCATATGTTGAAAATCACTGCGGTAAACAAGCTGGAAGCCAGATATAGGTTTAGATCCACCTGTTTGCTTATGACATCAGTTATGCTATAGTACTTTATAGATAATAAATAGTACTTTGTTATTGATGTTAGCTATGAATGTTTGTTAGATTTCTGACGGACGATTAGCGTCCAGCAGATATGGGAAATGACTTCTCTGGCAAGATTACTAATGGCGCTTCAATTGTTTGTCAATCCAGTCCTACCAGGTTGTCATATCCGGTTGTCATACCAGAAGACCTAAGCATAAGCAGTGTTCTCAAGGGCAGACTTAATCCATCCCAGCTGGTGATGCGCCCTGAGTCAAGACGGAGAAAGCAGCTTGCCATCCTCCGAAACCCTAAAAAGAACTTGCGGGACCTGGAGTGCTGGGACATATTGAACCCCTGGCAACAAGACTACATCAGCAATTGAGATGAGTATCTGAACATGCCAGCAGAACCACTACAGAATATTCATATTGTCCTATGATTAAAAATTAATTCTGACATGGATCAGAACCATTCATAGATTAGGGAACATATCATATAGTTGTATATTTTAATATATTGTGACATTCTATTTTTATTTTTGTAAACTTTACATAACCGAGTCTGTTGTTATTTTCTTTGTAATATTTAATTGGGTTGTATAGTTTTAATAACATAAATCTACACCCTGGGGGCAGAGCCATAATTAATAAACACTATTGGGTCAGGATATTTTTTAATGTGGCTGGGCACCAAATCTCTTATCCATCTATATGTACTATACATAGTCCTTTGTAGGATATCGGATATAGAATTTATCGCCTAGAGAATATCTTGTTTAGTTTCACCAGAATTCTCTTAGAAGGTTTTTTGAGTGGACTAATTCCCGAGGAGAGACTGTGCATTCAACTTGCAGTCTGGAAGAGTTTCCTCTTGAGATTATCTTTTATTCATTCCATTCAAGCTGTCCTATCTCCTCAAAACAATTTCGCCACAACAACATTCGCAGTTGCAGAATTCAGTGTCCGGCGCCTGACGGTAACAGACAGCCAGTCTTTTGACCGAGCAGCAGAACCAAAAGCCAGAGATCTCGTCAACTCCTAAGCATAAAGGAGCATAGATCAACGCTCGCACGTGTAATGTCATATCGCTGCAGGATGACAGCACCTAACAACCAGAAATCTCAGAGATCTTATTCAAATTCCAAACAGAACTTTCACATAAATACTCACGGAACTAATTTTAAAGTGCCTTCCAGGGTATTACAAAGTGAACATTACATTCAACAACGTTAGGCAACTCTCCTAATAGTTACACCAGTGCAAATGATGATTAGTAGGACATACTAAGACTTTTAGTCATTCAGTGTTTAGGGCCATATTATTATTTTCGTTTACCTTTTCATTTTCTTTGTGTCGTATATGTGGTTTAGGGACTAAATATATGTACATAAGTTATATCATCTACCAAGTGGTCGAGTGAGTTTCTTACATGTACTGTCTCTTAAATCCATATATGTGTCATTTCCTCAGTATGAGAGGATGGGGGCTAATAACAATTATAATATTCAGTAAGAGTAACAGGGGAGATTTGTCGCAAGGAAACAGAATCCATTCTCATGTGCCCTTCTGAGACATTATCTCTTTGTGAGAATATTCGCCTTCCTTTCACCCCTTACTTGTATAGGAATCTAACAATTAACGAGCCACTTCTAAGATCCTATATATCTTTCTTACATTTCTCAATTTACAACTTTCTTATCCAACTGTGCTGTGACCATTAATGTCCAGTTTGGAATAACGGCGCGACAATTGGAGGCTATGTCCGGTATCTAGATCATAACTCTAGAGAACCTTTTCTACCTCTTGCATTCCTATAGTTCTCCACTGAGAACATATATCTCTAGGATCTGACTTTTTTTTTACAACACTAGGGATTTTAGTATATATACACGTACATACCTCTTAGATAACGAGATATTGCAATATCACGATTAATTCTTTTTTGATGGATAGAACTGGGAAACCAGATCTTTATTTGTAAACACAGCGAACTTTGAGTTCAGCGAATTTTTTTTACCTGTAAGCGAAGCTAAAAATAGTAACTGGGTCAACGCACTAACGACATTTTAATCATAAGAACGAATATAAAAGATCTGAGTAGAATCTGAGGAAATCCTTATGCTTAATTATATGTTGTATTATATACTTAGTATTATACTTTGTATTAATGAGATAATTAATCGTTGTATTAATATATCTTATTGTTGGTATTTGTTAGAAGTATATTTTGTTACAGTTGTAATTAGAGATACATTTGAGTTGGTCATTAGCATATTATTTGCAAGTCATACCAACCTGTTCAGAGTGAATCACCACTGCTAAAATGGACGAAACAATGGAATTGGATGAGTGGAGAGCATTCTGGACAGAGTTAGCCATTGAGTGCGAACTCTCCGGAGAAGAGCTAGATACTTTCGTTTCACAGGAGATGGAGAAATGCAGGATGAGGGAGGAGGAGGAGAGACAGCAACACAAATTAAGGATGGAAGCTTTGGATACGGAACTACTGCGTCTCGAAACGATGCAGCCTAGAATGAGCTCCAAGACCTCAACTTCCTCCAGCCCCTCACCTCCGTCAGTTAAGTTACTCCCGCAGGTAGCACCTCAAACTGTACCAGAGAGAGTCAGGTCGGTTAGTAAAACCCTATTGCCCGAAAGAGAAGAGGGGCGGCTTTCAGAACAAAGGCATCAGGACCACTCTGAGAAGCAGAAGCGTGCAAAGGCGGATGATCTGGAAAGACCCCCTTCCACCTTCTCTACGACTCACAACATTCACCCTCTGAATAAAAACAGGACCAACATAAAGCATGAAATGGCTTCGGAGATGAATGGGATGGAGAGCAATATTAATAAGTCTTTCCGATCGATTCACCACAGTAATCAAAACTGCAGGCATCGAACCCCAACCATACAAACTGTCAGCCCAGCGCAAGGCCCGCCGTGTAAAGGAAACCCGGTGAAGCCCCGAGGTGACCTTAGGAAACCTTTGAATGAGGGTTATGCGACCGTCAATGGTAGACGAGTCATATGTCTGCTTGTACCTGATCTCGGGTTTAGTGCAGTTGCTTCATCCTCACTCGTAAACGTCGATGAAATTACTGAGGAATATGTAATGGTAAATGCACCTATGCTCCATGGGGAACCGATGGAATTGCCCATTGCAAGCTTGCACTTAGAATCTCATTATGAGACAGGATTGATTAACGCAGCAATAGTAGACGAACGCTTTTTCCCCATACCCCAAGGAGAGAGTTACTTGCTCTTAGGAAACTCAGCACATGCCAGAGTGAACATGACTGAGGAGGGCGGGGAAATTCAAACGCCTATGTCGATTTCCAACATTTTTGGAGGGAAGCTGGAAACAGGTCAGAGGAATTCAAATCCTGGAATCCATGGTTTTAAACCATTAAAACAAACCCCATCCACCATCCTTGTGCAAAAGGAGGTGAAAATGTGTCACAGGGAACCGTCTCCCTTGATACATGATGGTATTAAACTGCCGAATTTAGTTTCTCCGATCCTCACAGGAGAGGCAGTTTTAAAGGAGTACAACCACCCCACAAGCAGGGAAGGCAGAAGTACGACCTCTTATCATTCAGCACTGCAAAATGTCGAAGCCGGACAAGATTCGGAAGAGCACATCAAGACTTCAAAGTCAGAACTTCGCACACATTGGCTCATGGATGAGTGGGGGACAGGTCGAATTCAGCACAACTCTAAGGTGTCCTCTATGCTACAAAATTCACTATCAATTCGTCTCAAGAAAGAGGCGGTACCAGAGGAAATAATTTGCCTCCAAGTTAAAAGAGATCATGAAGGAACCTTAAAAGGCCCGACGCAGCCTGAGATTGCTGTAACAGGAAAGGCCGGGGAGCAGTCAGAGGTGACCCCTGCGCCAGAATATGAACACCTCCTTACAGAGGAGCGGATACAGAGAGAAATGGGAGGGAAACCCAAAGTACCTTGTGGAAAACTATTAATTAACTCACCTCTCAAGGGAGAGGCGGTGTTAGAAGAGCGGTCCTCCTCTAAAATCCTTGGAGAAGGAAATATGTCTGGATTACCTAATTCAACCTCCCATCCTCCTAAGAAGGAGATTGTCTTAGATGAGTATATTTACACCCAAACTGGTGAATATATGTATGCGCCCATACGGGGCCCAACACAAACTATGGTTATCATGACCGAACGAGTTAAGAAACCTGAGTCCCCCCCCCCCCCCCCAAACCCCTGCACACGGATATAGAAAAGACCCAGACAGAGAATATTACTTTAAAGCTTTGGATTGGACATCAGTTTTACGCCCAGTCACGCCCTACACCCCAGGGAGAAGTTTATGGCGAAATCAGACTGATAGACAAAAGTATCGGCAAGAGAGGACTCAAGATTACGCCACATGTTGCATCGTCCTCGTCTAAAGCCCACTGGTTGAAAATGTGCAATTTGTTACATTTAACTCGACGTCTGAAGATCGGGATCAGGATGCACCCTATCTTACGTCATGATCACTGGCGGAGCAGGAAAGCTAACAGACGTAGTCTAGGAAAGAACTACTCCACCAGTAAGCATTTCACCCCGCGTAGTTTCCGGGAATTGCTCATAAGAAACGGAAAGAATAGAACTACTGCTCACTTTGGCAGGTCGTATAAGGCGACCAAAATAAAGATGTATAGGATGGTAGCGAGCTTGTCAGGACAACCCATTTCCTATCAACCGACATGTCGTCAATCCATACGTTTTAATGCAGGCCCATTGCAAGGAGAATGTCAGCTACATTGGTGGAAGAAGAAAGAGAGTAGTGCGAGGAAAGTGAAGATGAGAAGAACGAATTTAGGAATGATCGAGAAGACCAGACCTCAGTATATTAGACCGCAGGTCAAACTGAAGGGGGAGGCTATGTCGTAACACGGTCTATTCTTCTCTCCATCTTTGTCTCCCTTCTCTTCCCTTCTTTCTCTCTCTCCTTTATTCTCATTAATTTTCACGTTACACTACGGTATTTTCGGCTTTGTAGTCAGCGTTTCTCTCTCAGACATCACGGCGCTTACTAATGGTTACTGAGCAAATATCGCAAACGCATCAACACCAGGTTATAACACATGGCCAGAGGATATACCTTAATTAAGAGTAAAAGGCGTCTTAAAGTCTAGAGATCCATTGCTTTATTGCACCTTATTTGAGGGACCTGACGGAAAACGCCCCAGTGTCAAATTTCATTGCATCAGCCAGCACGTGTATGCCTTCTAGGAGTAACCAGTAATTACGGGGCGGGGAAGCTTTCTCACGCAAGACGGTTCGCAACTGCGTCACACGAGCTCAGGTTCAGAGAGAGAATTTACGTGTTATTACGTCGGAATGATTTAGAACACGTGAGAAGAGATTCATAAAATCTAGAAGCTTAGACGAAAACTTCACTTACACGCCCAATTCTGGGCCGAGTGCATCTACATGGCGGGGAATCCTACACTACAAGCACTTTGGTATTAACCAAGCGGTGTTGTATAATTTCACTCTGTGCGGGTTCGTATATACTGCAAAATATGCACGTAGAATATTCATTGGTATAAATGTATTGTTATTCTTAATATGATCTAAACATGTGCTATGTGAATGATTGTTGCTTGTACAAAAACTTATCACAACTAGCCCCACAGCAAATAGAAGATAACATCTATCATATTAATTGCTTTATCCATGACGAAGATAAAGGCAGTCCCATGGCAGAGATTGTCATAGGGAAATAAAGTTTTAGAAGCTGCATCATGAAAGATCCCGCTTTTTCGAGGTTAGGTGAACAGTTTCCTTCCTCGCTGCCTTTTCCTTCCTTAGCTCGAGAGCACAACTGAGTGCCCATTTACAGCTGGTAAACTGGAGTATTCCACAGCCAGGTTTCAGTTCTAAAACTATATAGTTGTGCTACAGAAGAAAGCTACCTGATCGCTTGGCCAGTCGGTCACTCACTTTATCTATTTGTGTAATATAAATGTATTATATTTTATTGTTATTCATCATTGTATGAAGGAACGACTATCCTTGTAGAACACAGTTCTTGGGAAAGAAGACTGACTAAACTAATTAACTCCTGAAGTTACAAAGGTCTAAGTTTACCTATCATGTCTTGACTGTGAGAAAGGAAGTCAGATGAATATAACATTGATATGCCTGATGTGTGACTGTATGAAAGTGAAGTATAAATATCTTATATAACATGAAAAGTTGCCTGTAATCTTTAGATTGTATGACATAATAGTCCTCTTATTGAATGAAAGAGGATAATTCTGATATGCCTGGTGTATGCGGTTTGAATGGGAATGATAGCTGTTCCCATATGACAGGAAAACTCATGAAGCCACAATTGTGTCTTCAGACTTTTAGGTTTCTGAGCGGACAACATTCGCAGTTGCAGAATTCAGTGTCCGGCGCCTGACGGTAACAGACAGCCAGTCTTTTGACCGAGCAGCAGAACCAAAAGCCAGAGATCTCGTCAACTCCTAAGCATAAAGGAGCATAGATCAACGCTCGCACGTGTAATGTCATATCGCTGCAGGATGACAGCACCTAACAACCTGCGCCAGGGCTGACAACATCGGATTACAGATAAGTCCAAAAGCATAAGGATTATTTTCCTCCAGAAATCTCAGAGATCTTATTCAAATTCCAAACAGAACTTTCACATAAATACTCACGGAACTAATTTTAAAGTGCCTTCCAGGGTATTACAAAGTGAACATTACATTCAACAACGTTAGGCAACTCTCCTAATAGTTACACCAGTGCAAATGATGATTAGTAGGACATACTAGGACTTTTAGTCATTCAGTGTTTATGTCCATATTATTATTTTCGTTTACCTTTTCATTTTCTTTGTGTCGTATATGTGGTTTAGGGACTAAATATATGTACATAAGTTATATCATCTACCAAGTGGTCGGGTGAGTTTCTTACATGTACTGTCTCTTAAATCCATTTATGTGTCATTTCCTCAGTATGAGAGGATGGGGGCTAATAACAATTATAATATTCAGTAAGAGTAACAGGGGAGATTTGTCGCAAGGAAACAGAATCCATTCTCATGTGCCCTTCTGAGACATTATCTCTTTGTGAGAATATTCGCCTTCCTTTCACCCCTTACTTGTATAGGAATCTAACAATTAACGAGCCACTTCTGAGATCCTATATATCTTTCTTATATTTCTCAATTTACAACTTTCTTATCCAACTGTGCTGTGACAATTAATGTCCAGTTCGGGATAACGGCGCGACAACCACCATCCCAATTAGCTCAGACTTTACCCTCGATGAGAATTAAATTTAATCCCTCGGGATAAACTTTCTTTACATTTAAATAGAATAGCTTTCATAGTTACTTTATATTTAAATGAAAAGGTTAATAATACAGGTAGAGTCTGTTTACATATACATCTTTAATTCTCATCGAGGGTAAATTCTGAGTTAAATGGGATGGTGGAATAGGAAGAAAGGGGCACATAGGTATGTGTCGGAAAACACAATACTCAGGAGAGCGTTTCGTTTCTATTCTTTTACCATTGTTGTTGGTAGTACCAGGAGTGTACTAATCTCTGGAACAAAGTGAGGGTAGAAGTGGACAAACGTACAAACGCGGGACCAGCTTGGCAGTTTCTCCCTGGCATTTCTGGGAATGTGCTGCTCCTTTAATCTTGACCAGAGACGCGAGACCTCCAGTGACCTATCTGCACATAATAATTGCTTAATCCTTCACAAAAGCTGTCGGCATATCATAGAATTAACGTGCTCAGTCAATGCAGCATTGTTTTCGCTTTTCTGAATATCTTGTGAAAAACTCCCTTGGGATAGAAGCGTCATTTCCCTTCTATCTACATCTCTGCCAAGAGTAATGTTGTGTGAAGGTAGACACCTTTGACGACCCGCTTTAGATACTCTTGAGTTTTGGCCACTGTATAATACGGGACAAATGTGCACTGTATGATATGGGTTAACGTTGCACTGTATAGTACTGATTAATAGTGCACTGTATGATACGGGTTAAAGTCGCACTGTATAATACGGCTTAAAGTTGCACTGTTTTTACGTGTTAAAATTGCACTGTATGATATGGGTTAATAGTGTACTGTATAATACGGCCTAAAGTTGCACTGTTTTACGTGTTAAAGTTGCACTGTATGATACGGGTTAATAGTGAACAATATAAAACGGGTTAAAGTTGCACAGTATCATACGGGTTAAAGTTGTACTGTATAATATGGGTTAATACAGCACTGTTTGTATGTATGATCCCGTGCAGTTTCCGGGGTTCTCTCAATAGACATATAAAGAAGAGGACTACTATGCCCTCATGCATGTCGTACAGTGCAACTAATATGAGGTTGTGTGTGGTCTGGCAACATCGCCATGTGAAAAAAGTATCACAGAAATCACTATTAAAAAGAGCATGTAACTGTCTTGAAGAAAAGCATTCTGCGGGACCAGCTGTTGACTTCATGCACTGTAAGGAGCGCAAAGGAAAAGAGTGACGGTGGTGATGATGGCGATGATGATGATGATGATGGTGATGATGTTGATGATGATGGTGGGGATGGTGATAATGATGATGATGGTGATGATGTTGATAATGATGGTGATAATATTGATGATGATGATAATGATGACGATGATGTTGATGGTAATGATGATGATGGTGATGATGATGGTGTTTATGTTGTTGATGATGATGATGGTGGTGGTAGTGATGATGTTGATGATAATGATGATGGTGACGATACTGATGGTGTTTATGATGATGGTGGTGATGATGTTCATGATGATGATGATGGTGTTTATGATGATTATGTTGGTGGTGATGTTGTTCATGATGATGATGGTGTTTATGATGACGATGATGGTGATGATGATGCTGATGATAATGATGGTGTCGATGATGATAATGATGATGATAATTTTGATGATGATAATGTTGTTGATGATGATGATGATGATGATGAATACGTATTAAAAGTGTATTACAAAGGTGCATTAGCCTTGCTATTGACGAATGAAAATAAACTTTTACACTGATGAGAAAGTAATACATTTTAATTATGTTAGGAAATTACAGTAAAGATTTTACAGAAGTGTTCTGATAGCGGTTGGGAGACGCTATGAGAACATATCCTCAAGCACTTGCCAAAAGTGAGCATACATCAAGTCTGTAACAATTGGGCAAAGAAATTACACATTTTTGTGTGACCGTGATTTGGTTATGGGATTTTATAGATGCAGGTAAAGCATTCTAGATCCAGAAATTGCCCTAGGGAATTTTTCGAAGGTCTCTTGTTGACTTCCCCATCCCCTTTTAACGAGGCGTACTATATCTTACGAGCGTTGTTGTTAAACTAGGGTTGCTGAGCATCTCGCTCCTATGCAGCCAATAACACGTTGAAGACTCCTTGGTATTTTCTATACTGTACATCTCAGCTTTTCCTGTGGCTTTTCTGCCAATGCGAAAGACGTTAAGTTGAAGTCATGAGCTCCAGTTTCTCCAACTTGGCTTGCTTTTAAAAGACAGACGATCGACAAATACATTGACACGCTGACTGACAGACAAAAATTCAAATTGACAGGCAGTTCAGAAAGAGAGACGGACAGAACGAAGACGAGCGGCTAAACGGATAGAAGGATGAACAGACAGACATACAACTTGTATGATACAAGCAATCAGACAGACAGCACCGCTGGAAAAACACAGTAAGTGAGGAGTAATTGAGACATAAGGTATGAGAGAACTTAAGACAGCGGCAACATAAAGTAGGACAAAGGGAAAATGGTACTATCAAATTTCAAATATATGACTAAGGTTGGTTAAATATCGACCTAATTCTGATGCTAACCCCAAGTCAGCGATATATGTAAGTTAGAGACTGATTTCTAATGAATGGAGCATGAGCAGACAGATAGGACAGGGCAGGGCAGGGCAGGGGATCACATCTGGTCCCACGCTAGGATGAAGGAGTGCATGGCATACTGTGCATTTCCCGCCACCCAAGGGGCCTCTCCAAATCTGCAAAGCAAAAATACTGTGCTATGGTTCTGGGCTCTCCCAAGGAATTATCACGTCATGCATTAAGCCACTTCTCAGCTCGCCCTGCCCAACATAATTCCACAGTGAGATCCTCTTGCATACAGCCGACCAGGTAAAAAGCCGGAGTTAACTTTTGTGGCTCTAGTCACTCCTCCAAGCTTAGTATGCAATGCTGTGTTCTCGACATGTTTCACCATAGGGAGAATCACTGGAAATGTGTGAAAGTTTTCGAGAGTCAATAGCCTCGGAAGATTCGCTTCCTTATATGTACACTTTAGCACTGTGCTTAGCTGGTGGTCTTATAAGGATGACTCCAGATATGCCTCCATGCATATCTTACGAGAGTCAATTTCATGCTACTTAGTTGGATCACGCTGTATAATCGGGAAGTTATGTTCAGTGTAGCATTGGACAAAAACATAATACACTTACGTTTTCAAAATCTTATGGCAGATAATGTTTTACTTTATTCATGTTGGGAGCCGCGGTAGCATAGTGGTTAGTGCACTGGCTTCCTAGCTCAGTGGTCTTTGGTTCGATCCCCAGATGATGTGGGATTTTTTTAGGCCGCAAACGACTTCTGGGTCGACACAGCCCCAATTGGGTACCAGAGCAACTTCTGGGAAGGCTAAGGCGGCCGGCGTGCTGCTGACCACATCACCCTAGTGTGCCGATGGTCAAGAAAATATGGGCCTAACACCATATTCCCAATATGCCTCAATGGGCGTGTAACGGGATCCTTTACCTTTTTATATTCATGTTGAGTTATAGATTGGCGCTATATGCTCTGTTTTTGAAAATGAATAATAAAGACATAAAGAAAACCGATCGCAACCATATAAGCAAATAACAGTTTATTTTGAAATTGTCTGTTTCGTTTTTCTTGTTCTTCTAAAATTGCGATACGTTATGGTCTCTAAACTCACACCCCTGGAGATCAAAGTGGAACTGTCCCAACTAAAATGGTTTGGTCATGTCTGCAGAATTGGAGAAAGATCGGCTACTACGACAAATATAGGAAACAAAGAGCCAAGGATCCAGACCTCTAGAACGACCCAGGGTCCGCTGGGAGGACAACATTAGACAATTTCCGAAGGACCGAGGACTACATTGGAATCCGGCCAGGAGGAAGACAGCCGATAGGATAGTCTGACAAACTTGTACACCCTATGGTAGAAGAGGAATGACTAAGTAAGTAAGCTACTTATGTATCCTTGGGCCAGGTTCTCTTGCAGGAATCATGTACGAATCATGCACATGTTATTTCAATGGCGGTGTCTGTAGCAATTAGTTTTACACGATGAGGTTGCCAACTCATGCACAACCTCATTTTATCGCCGAGTACGACATGCATGAGGGAGCAATGGTTCTATTATTTCTTTGTCTCTTCAGAGACCCTTGTCGTAAATTTAGATAGGTATTTAAGATAGATTTTGTCCCGTCTAAATAGAACAGCAAAAGTGGTGAATAAGTGAGAAATAAGGTATAAGAAATAGATTTTCACGAGTGAATAGTTTAAGGGTAGAATTTGTCACTGGATTTGAGAAGACACTCTAGTCCAGCCTATCTTTACGACTATAAGTTGTTATCAGACAATCCTACGCTCCGTAAATATAACATATACGTTTAACCACTCACGCACACACACAGTTTTACGGCAACAAGACGTACAAACGTGAAAAACTATGGTAAAGGTACTATGGGTATGGAGTGTGCTAACCAAAACGATAAATTAAGTTTTGTTTAGTTTATTATCATTAAACTCGTCACAACCTCAAACATATATATCAATCAATAGAATCAAAGGTTTTACAGAATTATAAAAACATCCCCATAAATGCCCTCCTCTCTTGTAAAGAAAGAAAGATTCACCCCCCCCCCCAAAAAAAAAAGAAGTTAATAACTCTTCGGGTCAAAGGTTAGCATTTATGGTATATAGGATAGATAGTTATAGTAAGGAACCAAAGTTTTACTTAAGCTATCCCAGTAAAAATAATCAAGCTAGTGAACAATCAAAGAAGTTGGTACAATGATTATATAAAAAAATAAATATTCGCTCCTCTTTTCTCTCACTCTGTCAACCTGTGGCCACATCTAATCTCGCTTACCTATTAGTTGATAACCAACCTCGTGAACTTATACAGCAGATGGACATGCAATCAAATACAATCCCTTGTTGTGCTTCTCCGAAGTGAGCCCCAGTTTCTCCACGAATAATCAAGTTGTATAATGGGGAAACGCTTACTTTGGTATTGACGCATTGGGTATGAAAACAGTGTCACATCCGATGGTTCAGGTAGCAAACTATAATTCGTGCTCTAGTGTTCACAGTAGACAGAAAATAAAGTACTTTTTCCGAAGCTAACGGTAAACATCCGGTAGGTAACTGTTAGCAAGAGATAATGGTGATGGTGAAGGTATGGTTTGTATTTATCGATTTTCTCTCTGGTGTTGAGTGCCGATTTTTTAACAATGTAATCCCCGGGATTGTCGTAGATTTTTGATAGGGGAATTAGACATAGATTGGTCCCTTCTGAATAGAAATAGAGCACGTGATAGCTCAGTGGGAGATGATAATAGAAATAGATTTTCACGAGTGAGATGGTAGAAATTAATAGAGTCTGTCCCTGAAATCGAGATCTTCTCTCTTTCAGCCTATCTTCTACAACAGATCTAGAGGAGTCAGACAGTCTATTTGAATATATATTAATATATGTATATACCACTCACATACACACACACATAAGTGACGACAGTTAGACGCACAGACGTGAAAACTATAACAATGGAATATAGATATTTGGGACCAGCTAACTGACACACTGGTATAAGTTTATGTAAATTTTATAAATTCATATATAAGATTTTTGGATCCTCCACTTTAATCAAAAGTAGTTAACTCGGAACCTTTCATTATAATCTGATGTGTCGAATAAATTATATAATTTGCGACTCCAGTAACTTCACTCATTATTACCGACCTTACGCTTACAGAGATCTGTTTGTAGCAGCGTTGTGGAGTCGGCCAACACATTTTCTTGCTCTGACTCCGAATCCCCGACTCCTAAGACTACAGTTTTTTTACTAGTCATGTGGCATAAGCTTCAGAGTCTGAGTCCTGACCTTTTTTACCGACTACGACTCCACTAAAATATGACCATGACTTCACAGCCTTGATTTGAATGCATCCTCTCGCACAGACATAAAAGTGAAACAAAATATACACCCATATACATGTGTAGAAGAGGATCGCCCAAAAATGCAGTATAACGTATTTTCTCAGGTAGCTTTTATTTACATCAATACAGTATTGTTATTTTTTTCATTTTTTCTATTTGTTTTACTACTGCACGCTACAGCGAGGAAGCGAATCAAGTATTCCACAAACAAAAGCACTTAAATGTTTATAAGGCTTTCACAAAGAAACGTTTAGGGGACATTGTACAAGTAAATTTGTTATGAGTTTAAACAATCAGATATAGAAACATTATAAGGCAATTATATGCAATCGGAAAGAGTTCTGAGATGATAAGCATCAATCGGAGTAGGGGTTCTGTACGAAGCGTGGCCGCGTACCGAGCGAAGAGGAGTGAGTTTGTTCTTTCTTTACAGACACCATCAAGCTTGATGGTCACAGACCATTGTCTGTGTTGTGTTGTCAGACGTGCTGAAAATATTCAAGACATATCTATTGTAAATGTTGCTGGAGTCAGTGCAGGAAATGATAACAAGATTATACTTGATGAAGCACCCCTACAAGATGTAGAATTACATCATGGGTGCAGTATAGACGGAGTTGGAGCCCAGACAGTGATATCTGAACACGAATACAAATGGAAATAATAGTTTTCATTGCATCATTTCCGGAAAATAAATATAAATCGAAATAAAGCCCTTACAACATAAACATCAGAATTTTCCTTACTGACTTAGTCGTTCCTCTTCAACCCTGGGGTGGTTTGGTT
Organism: Oreohelix idahoensis; assembly: GCA_024509875.1. NCBI lineage: Eukaryota > Metazoa > Mollusca > Gastropoda > Stylommatophora > Oreohelicidae > Oreohelix > Oreohelix idahoensis. Next base: position 378,706 of record JAMPIV010016934.1, read on the forward strand.
TGTCAGAAGGAACGCTATATCGGCTGTCTTTCTCCTGGCCTGGTTCCAATCTTGTTCTCAGTCCTTCAGGGATTGTCTAATGTTGTCCTCCCAGTGAACTCTGGGTCGTTCTGGTGGTCTGGATTCCTGGCTTTTAGTTTCCCATATTAGGCGTGGTAGCCGATCTTCTTCCGTTCTGCATACATCAGAATCTACAGTTAACATGTCAAGTCAGTCCAATGGCGTCCCTCTGAAACACGGAGAACGATAAAAACAACTAACAAGCTAAAGACATTCACAAATGGGTGCTTGTGTAGATTCGAAGGATTAATATTATATGACAAGATCACTGATGTGGAACTCATGACAAGATCACTGATGTGGAACTGTGGTAAAGTGGGATGTGATAAATAGTTATAGGGGACTTAGTGTATTGACTGAGATCAGCTGTGAAGGTATCTGTATCTAATAGGTGTAGTGTTTTACAGATAACCTTACTTGCTACCACATTTATACCTCAGTCAGAATTATTCTGGAATATTGTGATGACTACGTTGAATGTCTAGGGTTATGTAAATGATGAAGTGTAAGTCACAACAACAACAGACAGATAACCAATTTAATTTTATTTCACAACACTGTACAACACTGTGACACTCACACACACATATAACACTTTATAAGACTATCTTAAATGAGTCAATGGTAAAGTTTCAAATATATATGTATTAATTACTTTCACTAATATATATCCTGATTCAACTAAACAGTGAACCAGGAATCACAATCATATGTAATCACAATTTATATGTACATAATTTATAAGTATGAACCTTGTAGTGACATATTTTATTAGTATTATCCTATGTGAATCAGTTGTGTAGTAGTACTATGAGGTAATACTGGTTTTGTTTTTCAAGCTATGTTGTTATTTGTCATCATGACTTCAAGTGTTTGTTTATCTTGGAAATAGTATGGGGAAAAGTTCACAGTTCCTATCAATTTAAACAATGTATTGTCCCTCTGTTTTACTATAATGTCAATTTTAGAGGGGGACACATAATGTTGAGCTCCTCTGGCCACAGAAGCTTATCTTTCGTGATGGCGGCAGGAAAAGACTCCTCTGCTCGATTGCTCCCCTGTGTTCTGGAGACACCTCACTGGTCGCTATCTGGACACAGGAGTATGCTGTCAGCCTCTAGATTCAGCAAAGCTCAGACCAGGTGCTGCTCAATAACTTTAGGACCACGGTGCCTGAAACAAGACGGTTGTACCTCCTATTTCAGAACTAATTTATAATCTATTTCCAGACTGAACACAATACATAACAAACACTGAGTTCAGAGCGGTAGGCCAACTGCCAGCTTCATCTGAAACAATTTACACCAGTATACTCCTCCTTAATGGTTACCACGCCTCTGCAATTCCAGCATTAGTTCTTTCTAGTCAATAAGATAGGTGTCAGTGTACTGTTTGGCAATTCCATGCAGTTTTACTTTTCTCCGACACCTTCTGTTCAGGTTGGAGCACTATATAGGCTTTGCCTCATGTTCGCTACTGAACCACACACATATACAGACATAAATTATCAATTTACATTCAATTTTCATTAAAAAGATATTGAATATATGTTACGGTGTTATTTTAAATGACGGCGTCTGCTGGGGTTTACCCGTGCGCAACGTTTAGGGGTCATTAACATTTATAGAATATGTCGATATTTTACGGTATAGTGAACGCGAAATATATGCTGAGATTATGACGCATTTCGCGTTGGGAAGGTCACGCTGGGTGACTTGGTTACAGGGCCCTTGTTACGCTATCCGTCAAGCAAGAAAGTCGTGTCGTGTATTCCTTCCAAGAAAAAGGCTGAGTATATAGCCTATATGTATATGTGAATCAATGTAGAACTCAGGGTCAGTTCGGATATTAATCTAAGTATGAGATTAATTAAATTAAATTAATGATGGAAGGAGAATCGTCTTATGATTCAAATTGTAGCTGTCAAGAACTCATGCGCTCATTTCTGGCTGTTGAATACAACAGCGCACGTATATAGCCACGATGTTCATTTGACATATTGTTTTGACACGGACGGACATGAATACTATGCATGTAATTTCTAATGAACTATATATGAACGTGTACCAATGTGAACTGTCTTCGTGCGTCAACTTGTAATAAATATTGGACTCGAATCGAAGGCTTACCCACATTCCTTTGATTACGTTTGATTGCTTCAACTTGCATTGTTGATGGTCCTTTGACCTGATGAACTCTTTCTTGTAAGAAGTTTATAGTAATAATGGATCAGTTCGTACGGAACCGGGGTTTGCTTGGACACAAGTTGTGTAATGATAAATAAGCAAGCATCCCAACTAAACTTATAATAATCGAACGAAGGACCCTCCAACACCAGTAACCCACCCACGCAACAGTGGTGGCCAATGTGATGTGGAACTGGAATTTAATTGTAAAAAAATACTCAAAGATTATCGAGTTGAAAGAAATAATTTTCCTTCGAGCGAAATGAACACTTTTTGTATCTACACCGATGACGTCACACCCCCTTGACAACAGGATGAATCAACTGTAGCGATGGCAGCCGCCTTTCAACGTCTTTGAAGAAAATTATTTATAAACGCTTAATCGAACATTGGAAAATAGATTCAATCAACATGAGCATGAAATATAGGTCCTACTGTCCGTTGGCGAAGCAAGCATTGTATGAATCTATCGAGGCAAAAAGATAAGTAACTTATTTGAAGGTTACAATAAGTTAATCCTATTTGTCCGATAACGCCATGTTCTTTTTTTTGTATCCATGTTAAATATTGTTTCTGTCCTTTTACATGTAGCGGGATGGATGGGCGGCGAATTATAATCAGTTCTATGGCTCCTTGGATGCTACGAATTGATTGTAATCGTTCTTAGGGCCGTGAATTAATAGCACCTCGCGAAGAACGCGTCGAATACATTATCGGTGATCGTGTCGTTCGGACTTGCATTAATTCACTTTGCATGTTAGGTGTATAGTCATGTTATAACTGGTGTATTCTAGTGTATTTGGTTCTTATTTTTATTCAGTTACAGTCATATGTTCGTAATCTATCCTGTTTATTCTGATCTGGCTATTTTTAATTTTATTTAAATGTATTGTATTAACGTCAAATGAGTCCTGTGACGTCATCATTCTTAGTGCCAAATATGTTCGTTTCTTTCAGTTAACCTTCACCCTTCTACATTTCCGGTTAGTAAACTTGGTTTTATAATATCATTTATTTTTGTGAAAATGTCACTTTGGTATTGTGCTACTGTTCTGTAATCCTTGGTTAACCCATTGTATTGTTTGTCTTCATTTCATCCTTTTATAATTTAATATTAATGCTATAATTTCTTCATTAATAATAGTGTAGATGAATATGATTAAATTTTTATGAGTTTTAGGAGGAATTAGGGACTTTGCACCAATTTGCAGTGGTGGTCCTAGAAATGGGCAATACACTTTATAGCTCATGATTATGGCATAATCTATAATTATTAATTATTATAAATTTATAACATATTAAGACATATTAAATGTTAATTAGTACACTTTCTCAGTACTACACTGTGAACTTAGTGACTATTAAGATTAAATAACATAATTATTTAGGGATAATACACATAATTATTGAATATTAATATTAAGTGCTTGATATAATTTCAGCACCTTATATAACTAACTATCATAACTATTTATGATTGATATTAGTGAGTATATATATAATATTTTTACAAAATATTACAGATTTGTGGAACTTATAAATAACAGTACGTGAATACTGCAATTTCTTATATTAATTATTCATTCGTTGGGTAATTATAATTATCGACATAGATTCTATTGTTGATTACAATACATAAGTAATTGAATACTTAAATAATTCAACTCCAAGAATGCTTACCTTGGATCATTTCATTAAAATTGGAAAAGATTGTAACAAAAAAGGAGATGCACTCCTTGAATTTGCGGAACAAACAACTTGGCTAACTATAAAGCTATTGCTAAGGCAGAGAAGAAAGAACTTGAAAGAAAAGAGACAGAAAAGAAAGCAAATGCTAAGGCAGCAAAAGAAGAATTAAAACAAGAAGAAAAAAGAAAGAAGGCAAGAGATGAAATCCTACGGATTGTGAAGAAGAGAATAAATTGAAACGACAGGAAATCATACTGCAGCAAGAAATGGAATTGCAACGGCTTAAATTGGAAACAGCAAAACTTAATTCGCAGGGTGCTGCAGCAAACCAAAATGATAAGGCTCCATCGGGATCTTCCTTCCAACCGACTTAAAGGCAATTATTACTTTAAATTACCACCTTTCAAATTACACGTTGGACGGACCCTTTCATCATGGCTGGCGCGCTTTGAGGAATATATGCAAGGTCAATAACCTTGATAAAAAAAAAACTGCATGGGCACTTAAACTTAAGGAATTTTCTGGATGGCGAACATGCAAGAGCAACACAAAACATTGATCCTACAGTAGCAACAGATTATGAGGCCATTAAGACGTTGTTATTACGTCGATGCCACTTTAACGAAGAGGCATGTAGATTACGTTTCAAAAGTTTCTTGCCAGGATAATAATAAAGATTTCACAGGTTTTATTGCTAACATACGCAATACTTTTAAACAGATGGGTTTTGAACTAGCAGGTGTCAACAAATCTTACGACAAGTTAGTCGATTTGTTAATGAGGGAATAAAGTATTATCTTCTGTCAGCTCACCATTCTTTGCTTATCTGCAAGAAAGAAAAACCAGAAACTATTGATGAGTTAGAAAAAAATTTCGTTTAAATTACTGCACAGCTCATCCGAAATGCTAATATTTTCTGGCTCGTTGATAAGAGAACCTCTTCCTGTAGCCTCCAATATGGCATATTCATAATAA